>VXBC01011388.1:0-143103 GCA_013399945.1 Ploceus nigricollis
GATGCGCAGCTTCGCGGCTGCGGTGAGGGCGGCGGCGGGGTCAGGGGATGCGGGTGAGGGGCCGCGCTGAGGCCGCGGTGACCCACGGGCGGCGTCCTGAGCAGGGAGAGCGCGCGGTGCCCCCCGGAGGGGCGGTAANGAGGGGCGGTAAGTGTGCGGGGTGGGGGTAGGGGGATCCGGGGCGATCAGGCGGGCTCAGCTGTTCACGGCTGCCTGTCCTTGCTCCTGCTCCTCTCCTCCTCCTCGTCCTGCTCCTGGCCTCCGCCGCGCCGTCCCGGCGCTCGGCTGCCCAGCCGTGCTGCTGCGCGCCCCGGAAGCTGCCCAGTTCCTGCGGCAGAGGCAGCGGCGAGCCTACCAGATCTTCGAGGAGACCAAGCAAGGGCACCTGGAGAGGGAGTGCGTGGAGGAGCACTGCAGCAAAGAGGAGGCCCGGGAGGTGTTTGAGAATGACCCAGAGACGGTAAGGACGCAGGGCCGCCGCGGAGATTTGGGGGGTTGTCCGGCTCTGCGCTCCCGCCCATCCTCTATCCGCGGCTGGATGCCAGCTACCGGCACAGCTGGGAAAGGCATCTGGAGGAGGAGGACCCGGGGCCATTAGGTGAATGACTGGAAGACACACTAGTGCTCAGCCTGCACAAGGGCAGTGCCAGGGCTGTCCAGTCAGGAGAGCCTCGGTGAGCGTGGTCTGAGTGAGCAGCCCAGGCTGGCACTGGCTGGCGGGACTGTCACTGGAGGGTAGAAGGGTCCTGTTCACCCATGGTCCAAATCCATGAAGCAAGATCAGTGCAACACAATGATACAGCTTCTCTGTCTGGATACCTTACCATCCCTGCTCTTCCCTCCAGCTTCCCATCCCAGCTGTATTTAAAATCCCCTTAGTGTTGCAGCGTATGTCACAACTGGGGCTTCTCAGAAGAATGTCCTAACCATTCTTAAATCCATGAGGGCCAATTCAGCTTGGTCAGCATCTTAGAATCAGTAGGTTCAGGACCTGTCACTACAACAGCAGGAGGGCACATATATGGAAATGTGGTGCTGCTGCACTTCTAACGCTGTGGATTCACACAGTTACAGACTGCACACCGTACGTGGAGCTGTCTTTTCCAGTCTTACCAGGGTTGACTTTCACTTCAGTCCTTTCACTTCGAGCAGCATGCGGATGCTTTCCTAAGCTTGGCTTACTCCTCCAGCCACTTTACACCTCCTCTCAACACTGTTTTGGATAGGCTGTTCTCATTGCAAGGACTATCTGGCATTGATTTAGCAGTGGGAAGTGGATTTTCTTGGTGTTCAAACTGAAGCTCAGTTCTGCACAGCATGTTCCTGTTAATGGTATGATGCTCTAGGGAGAAGATAGGACAGAGGAAGAGAGAGAGAGTGAGCACGTGTGTGTGTACACAGAGGCACAAACCACAGGCAAGGGAGGGACTCAGCAGAGGAGATGTTTTATGCGTCAGTAAGGCAAGTCTTGACACGTGTGCTTCATTAGCAGCCTCAGCACTGGATAGACAGTGCAGTAGCTTGGTGTCACAAGACAGTAGTAAGTACAGCAAAAGCAAAGTGATGTGTTTTTGACAGTCTTTATTTTCGAGATTAATATGAAACACTTGCCCAGGCGGTGTTTAATGTTACACCTTTTATGTGTATGCGTAGTCACATCTGCATGTAGCAGTGTTTGCTTCTGTTCTGCAAAAACTGAGCTACTTCAGAGTGTGGATAATTGTAATGGGGTGAGAGTGGCTGGCACAGCTACCATATTTGTGTTGAGTAATGTAAAATTAATATAAATATTCAGCACATAGCAGTGAGTACAGGGAAAACTATGATGAGTATGATTTTGTAGCCTTCTGGAACAAAGGTGATCTAAGGTCACTACTTTTACTAACTGGCTGCTGGCCAAGAAGGTAGCCAAAGGCTATGCATTGATAGATCACTTTAAGGGTAGGATAGTGTACACATATGTCAGGAGTTTTTAACAGTATTTAGTACTGATTTTGTAAATTGTAAAGAATGCACGATTCCCCTACTGAAATGAGAATAGTGAAATCATTTTGGTTTAAAATCTTTTCACGTATAATATAAATTCTTTAAGATAGTATCGTACTTTCAGTGTGTTTTGTAGGACAATGTTGGCTTTCTGTTATTACAAGTGATTTTGATTTTTTTTGTGCATTTCCTTTGCTATGCTGCTAGGTTTCACTCTGTTCTGAAAACTTGAAGAAAGGCTGGATGGGCTTCTAGTGGCTGTGCCCCCTAACATGTCCTTCCACATGAGGACACTTAGATCTGCAGTGACATAAGATCCTATCTTTTCTGAGTTCCCAAGAGCTGTAAAGTTGCTTGTTAAGTGCAGTATGTTCTACTCCTTGCATTACTTTGCTTCAGTTTGATTGAGAAGCAAGTGTGCTGTAATATATCAGGGAGTTTATGGCCTTTCCTGTCCCTTTTGCAATCAGTATGTGGCGTGAAAGCAGCAGCTGCTGGTCAGTAGCAGCTTTCTAATGCATGGTGGCAGAGGTTATGTATGTGGGCTGTTGCTGCTCTGCGCTGGAAGAGTTCACTGTTTTGTAGGTGACTACTCTTTCAGCAGTAACTGTGGATTTCATGGACAGAGTATTAATTAATTCACAACGGGAGTGTATTTTAAACAGTAGGGAGTTGTTGTGCTGTCATTTCACTAATGCTGTGTTGTACATCCAGTCCTAGTGACTGACAGAAGAAGGAAGGTAGTTGAGACAGACCCAACTTAGGAAAGCCAAAACTGTTGTAAACAACACCAAGCCTTTTGAAGAATTACAGTAACTGCAGTCATGCTTCAGCGTACTGCCAGGCTGCAGCTGATCCATGCTGGTAAAGTGAGCTTGTATTGACCAGGGAAATGAACAGATTGCTGTTGACAGAAGAAGATTCGCTGTAGTTTAGGAAGGATGAAATTTCTGCATGTGCCTGCTGAACCTGGTCACATGGATTAACTATTTATGTTGTAGCAGAAAGAAGCAGCTACAGTACTTTTTGCCCTGTGCTGAGCTCTGTGAGGCTATGCAGGCAAGCCATGACAAACACAGCAGTGCAATCTGTCCTGTTGCATCTCCCAGGTTTTATGCTTTAAAGCACCAGATGAGCATCTATGTAGGCATTTGGCTGTTTACTGTCCCACAGGAGCAATGGTCTTGCAGCCTTGACAACTGAGAGTTAGTTTCAGATTAATTGATCAATCCTGATGCTTCCCAGTTAGACGTCAAGAAAGGCTTGTGATGTCAGACCAGAAGTGTTGTCCCTCTTCCCTTTTCCCCTCCATTAGATGCTAATGAAATGTATGAGTCTTCCTTACCAAGCTTGCCATTCTTGACTATCCTGTGGTTGTGTGAGGAGAATTTCAAGGCCTAAGTTTAAGACTTATGACCTAAAGATGTGATAGGAAATTGCATTAATTCAAATTGCTGATTCAATAAAACAGTTCCAGAAGCTGAGGTAAGATGAAGCAAGGCTGTAACATAGCTCATGTGATGCTTCATAGGTAAAACCATATCTTTATGCAGCCAGTTGTAACATCTAGGAAATAGGAAAGATACCTATTTCCTGGACAGACCCGTAAGTGAAATAATGTGTCACATACCTATACCAGAACACCCTTTTTCTGTGCTTTCCGTTGTTTCAGTGATCAGCTTTCCAAAACAACATCTGCAGGCAGTCAGCAGAAGATGCACATTCTCTGAAACCTGAATGTGGATTTTGCCACATGTGGGATTACTTACATCAACTGCTAAGAATAGTGTATCAGGCGGGGCCCAAGAGCCATTCATGTGCAGGGCAGTGCAGCTTTTGTCTTTTATGTTACGGAAAATATAAATATCAGCTCGCTCAGACTAGAGGAAGGAAGATCAATCAAACATTTTTAGATTTTTTTTTTTAAGAGGCAGAACAAAACTCAGTCTGTGCCACTTGTATGACTATACATGGTAAAAGCAAGTAGCCTGGATTAATGAATCTTGCAGCCTACCTTTTTCATGAAGCTGATTATAGCATCCTTAAACATTACGGCAGAATTCTGGGATGGTTCCTGTTTTGTAATTTCATTTATGCTAGAGGTGCCAAACAGAAAAATTAAAAGATAATATGGTAATAGAAAAAAGAAGGATGGAAAACATCTTGATGGGAGGTATGCAGACTGTTTCTCAATGTGATCTATTCAAAATACATGCTAGGTGTGATAGATGGGATGAAGTTGCAAAATATCTTTGATACAGAGATAAGAATGTTATCTTATTTAAGATGTTGACAAGGCCTTATAAAAGCAGCACTGCAGAAATATTTGACCTTGGTATGCAGTCGAGGTATTACAGCTTGTTAAGTGACTGATAAACTGCTCTGGAATTTGGTTGACCCTTTCTAAAAACCTGGTCATCCAAGCATGTAAAACAAAGGGCAGAAGGGAGTGTAGATCCTGATCTTCTTAGAAACATTGTATTTCACTGAAGAAAAAAGTGTCCTTGTGCAAGGAGTTTCTCTGTTTTGAAAGGCTCAGCATAAGGAAGACGTTTGAATGCAGCCTCTTATCCTTTGGTACAATAGTATGGCATTTGTCCCTGCACATCTTGCTTGCTGTTGTAACTGCTGAAGAATTACTGCTCTTCCTGCAGCTCACCATATAAATTACTGTGCTGAATGCATTGAAAAGTGTTAGGCACACCAGAAACGCTGATGTAGGTCAGCCTGGCCACCTGTGTTTACTGTTTATGGATTTGGCCCTCAGTAGAGCACTGTGGAAAGCCAGCTGGTTTCCACGTGCGTGCAGAATGGACATCTGATTCATAGGCAGACACGTGAAAATTCTGGATTTTGAGGGACTTGCATCCAAAATGTTTTTTAAATCTACAGCTTGTCAGATACACAAAACACTGGCAGAGAATCACAGCATTACTTGGAACTGAAGGGGAATCTACTCCTCTGTCCCACTCATGGCAAGGGCAGCAGTGACACCAGACCAAGTGCTTGGGGGCTTTAAATAATCTTGTCTTGAAAATTACTGATCCTAACAAAACATCCAGCAATGTCAGCGTTCTTTCTGCTAGGCTGGGTTTATTGAGAAGCTGAAATGCAGATGAAGCAATGTATGGGGTGTGGTAAGGGTCGGTTTGGTTGGTTTTCAGCATGTTGATGGCTCACTGGTTTTATTTCTTATGTGTTCCATAACATGACATGATCTTGATAACACAGATGAGCTTCATCCATGGACTAGGGTCATCCAAACTTCATTCTGATCTTTTAGGAGACGTACTTGTCAGGCAATGTTTAGATGTTATTTCTAAGAATAACAAGGTAGATACACACTTGTAAATATTAATCAGTAAAGTATGAAGGCATGTAGAGGGAGGAGAGGAGTTACTGGCAGAGTAAAGCAGTGTAAAATTTCTTTAAGTAATTTAGTGAATGTTATGTAGTCTAGACATGAAAAATACTGGTATCATCTTTAGATACAGATGTCATAATCCCTGTATAGAATATTCCTTTAATAACCAGGCAAGAATCTGGTTTTATTTGCTGTGACAGTTCTTCTCAATATACTGATTTGTTTTGACATTTTGGCAGAGCATGGAGAAAGGGCTAGATTTATAGCTGTGTACATTTCTTTATCTCTTCTTGTTGGTGCAGAGAGAGAGAAAGAGTTATTGGAAAACTCTATGCTGATGTGTTAACCTGCTTGGACTCAGTACATGTAAGAATGGACTCCCAGGCACAGTGATACCTGCTTAATAGCTTTTGAGAAAGAAAATACAGGGATACTTAGACTTTTGTCCAGGAATGGGTTGAAGGAGAGAAAAAGGAAGTAAAAATTGGAGTGCCCAAGTATATGTCACAGTGGCATCCCAGCCTGCTGGGATGAGATCTATGTGTCCACCAGGTGCGCTCCCTTCCCTTTCTTTCATTCTCCCTGTAGTTTGGTATAAAAGACAACGGAGCTTTGTACCAAAATCCGGTGGGTCTAACTGATCTGCAAGGCAAAAGGATTGGATCAGGATGCACCCATCTACTTTGCAGTACAGACACAGTATTTGTTGGCAGTGGTGGTGCTCAGTAGCAGGAGGGTGACAAAAATACTCCTGCCTGCCTTAGGAGGCAAGTTATGCATTTATTGGCTAAATGCTTCTTTATCAAAAGTTTCTGAGAAGAGTGAGTGAAACTTGCCATTGGTGGAAGCAGACACAACTCCATCAACTCAGCTGGACTCATACCTACCTGATCTGTATCAGTTTCCACTCATGGGAGAGCAGCCCAAAAATTCAGAATAGACCTGGAAATACTGACACACCACATCACAGAAGTAGTGCATGCTAAATGTCCTGTGCAGCAGGAGGGAAGGAGCAAGAGAAGACAAAAGGGACTAATGTTATGATGAGGGGCTGTTTGAAGATAGGGTAGAAAAAGGTGCGAAGAATGACAAATTGAAGGGGGGGTTTATACTGATTTCAAGATGGATGATAATGGAAAAAGTAGATGAAGTTATGGTAAGTCAGTTTTCTAGAGCAGTACAATAGGTTTTAATAAGTACGTGAGAAGGGAGAAAAGACAATTAAAAATTAAGAAAACAGTTTTCTGGCCATGAACTCATTTAATTTTGTTTTTTAAATTAAAAAGGAGCAGCCTACTGGGAATTAATATAATTTTTTAGTGCAGCTGCTTAAGAATAGGTAAGAGAAACATTGAATGTGTATAAATTGGCAGCTGTGATTCATGTGTGTTCCGTACTCTGAGTGAGCTTAATGAATTACAAGCAGTCACTTTCCACTAAGTATGAAGAACAAGGATGGAAGCACGACCACAGATTTGGAAGAAACTGAGAAGGAACAGAGAGTAACAAGGTTTACTTCTCCCCTCACATTGTTTTTCAAGCCTTTGGTTTCACACTGGGGATTCAGCTGCTCCAGTAGAGATAAGCAACTCCTTTTCCTGTTCTTTTCACCCTTCTTGCACAACAATTTGTGTGACTGCATGGACCAATTAAAGTAACTTAACCTAAAGAAAAGTAGTCCGCACAGAAAAGTGGTAATTTTGCAGCTGTATTGGTTCCCCAGTCCAGTGGGGACTGACACAATGGAAAGGACAACCTGAGGTTAGGATGGGAAGGCCAGGTGCTGGAAGAGAAACCGAAATGTTGTCACAGCTCAGCCTGTCAAAACAATGAATGAACAACCAAGCCTTGGAGAATCTGATTGAAGTTTTTCAGCAGGTCTCCCTTCTGTATCTTTGCTTTAATCACAATTTTGTTATGACTGCTGTTCTGTAGGCTCCCCACGCATGGATATTTGTGGGGAAATTTACTTATTGATGGGTTTGTGTTTTCTCCCCCTTCTTTTGAGCATCAGCAGTGGGAACTAGAAGAAGGGCAAAGTTGGGAAATAAGGAGGATACCCAGGGAGGGGAACAAGTGTTGGTGTTTTCTTCACTCCACACACCTGCCAGGACAGAAGGGTACATAAATGAAGAGATAAAAGGAGAGTGGGTCATGCTTGCACTGCACAGAATCACATGTTCCTGGAAAGCTACCATATTTGGCTGATTCCTGGAAAAAGCAAAAGTTACTTAATTATGAAAAAAATGAACAGGGAAGTATGAGATCAGATTCTGTCACAAGGGCCTGGTATCATCTAAGATGTCACTTCCCTATTCCTTACTTGCCTGTGCTCTCTGAGTCCAAATCCTTAAATGCCTTAATGTGATTGAGTGCTGTTAGTATAAGTTGCAACCTCTGCAGATCAGCAAGATCCAAAGAAACAGTGTGATTACCTTACAAGGAAGGGAAAAACTGAAGTGGATAAAATGTCACAGAACCTATGAGAGATCATAGATATTTAAGACATGTTTGATGGGGTATATGACATGTTCTGTTTTAAATGTGGCTAAAATAATTACAGAGTAAATATAGATGGTGTTGGAGAGACAGCCTTTTACTTATGTTACATATTTTGTCAGATACTGTTTTCCTTAATTTGACTAAACTGTCTGAGCAAGTGTTAGTTTACCACGTACAAATACTGTAACTCTTGCAACAAGATTCAAACAAGCAACATTGAGTGAGATGACATTTGTCATCAAATTGAGACCTTGCACATTATTGCAGTTGGAGGGAAAGTAGTCTTTCAGTTCTGAAGTAGTGGAGGAAACCTCAAGGTATTTGTGATCAGATTTCTGTCGGAATAACTTAAAAACACAGGCAACCAATTGGAATCACACTACAAATTATTTTTGTTAAAGTATTTGGCACCAGTTATATCCATTTCACACTGTTTACTGTCTAATCAAACCCTGCCTCAGGCCACCTATAGAAATCATGTCTCTGTGCCCCCTGCATCTTCACAAAATGTAAAGTATCTGTGACATAAGTGAACTTTTTTTTTGTATTTTGTTTCTTTCAGTAATTTTTTTCTCCCCTTTAATTATGCATTCCAATCATTGGTGGGTTTTTCCTCATTGCAGAGAAACAGTTTTTGCTGAAGTGGCACCTCAGTAAGCTATTGGGAAACAGCCTTGCTGTCCAGAACAGAACAAAGGAAATTATGACAATAGATGAGTTTTATTTCAGACTTGAGGATCCTGCAGAGGTACCTAGTCTCTATGGAAGACGTCATGCTGGAGAGTATGGTCTTGAATGCTTCTGTTTTGGAAAGTTCAACAACTTGGTAGAGGTGGCAGTCTTTGTGCACCTAAATACCTGGACAGTGTGAAGGGAATACTTGACAAATGGACAAAAAATCTAAAAGCTACCCTGAGCAACTGTAACTTGGGTGGTAGGAGATGAGACTTGGAGGCTGCTTTTGGATTGTAACGTGACCTACTTGCTTCTCTAAAGCCTCACTTGCCAAATTGTGGAGAGAAGTTCTCTTTGCTCTTCATATAGAGAATACAGATTGTCACAAAGCACAATAGGAAGCACATTACCCTGGCTGAGTGGTGGGTCCCTCATGATGGGAAGGAAAGCTTGTGCAGGCAACATGGCATTCATTTGAGCATAAATTCTGAAACTACTTATTCTATGTATTTAAAATTCTGAATTGCAGAACTGCTTCATGCCGTGATACAGGAGGAAGGCCCATATTGTGCATTGTGAGATTTGCTATGCACCTAAAGTCTAGGGCTGAGTTTTAAAAAAAGGAGGAGAGTTCTCGAGCATTACTGAGATTTGCATTCTTAGGTTGTATCAGCTGAAAACTAGCAAACACTGAGTTATAGCCAGTTATGGTTGGTAGCAGTGATTTCTTCAAGGATAATGCAAGCCCATAGTGTGGAAACATGAAGAACATTTATAAATGAGGTCTGGCCATGCCCAAGACAAACATTCAGTCCTGAAGGAAAGAGGAAAAGGGAGAGTCATTATATGGAAATGAGGAAAGGGCATAGTGTGGGTGTTGTTGCTACTCTCTTAGATGTAACTAGGTAACTAAGAAAGTGCTTTTTAGAAATCACCGTTGCTAACACAATTCCATGAAATGCTCCAATGTTAGTGGCACTGCAATCACAGAATCACAGACTGGTTGAGGTTGGCAGGCACCTCTGGAGGCCTTTTGGTACATCCTCCTTGTTCAAGCAGGGCCACCAGGACCCAGATGTCCAGAAACATGAGCAGCCTTCCTATAAACTACATATTTTATTTGTGGCCTCTAGAGCTCAAGCATGATTTTTGTGAGATTCTGTGCCTTGCAGTCTTACCTGACCTGGTACTCAGGCAAAATAAACAGAAGCAGTAAGTAGGCCCTTTTTTCTGAGGTCTCCAGTGTTACCAATTACTTTAAAGTAAAGCAACAGTGAGAACATTTTCCTGGTGTCGACAGGGTCATTGTTATGTTTTCAGAAGGGCTATTTTTATACAGTGACTCATGTTAACGCCTGTTCTGATTT
Organism: Ploceus nigricollis; assembly: GCA_013399945.1. NCBI lineage: Eukaryota > Metazoa > Chordata > Aves > Passeriformes > Ploceidae > Ploceus > Ploceus nigricollis. Next base: position 9,895 of record VXBC01011388.1, read on the forward strand.
GGTGTTTTTCCATCTTCTCTAAAAACGCAGCAGGACTAATGCATACCCTGTATCATTACAATAACTTCTGGATTTTACCACCGTGGACTTTGGCCATAGAGTTGAAAATAGATGGTGACCCCAGTCCCAATGTAGTTTCCTTTGGCGGGGAGGCTGATATAGGAGGCTGACATTCTGCCCCTTCCACTCCACAGCTGTGAATTCTTAGCTTCATGTTGCTGTTCTCCTCGGTTGTTTCAATGAGACGTGTTGTGGGGGTGGCCCCAGAGAAACTGTTCTTATCATTTGGAAGGAAAAAAGCCAAATATAAAAATTAACAACCTGGAGTTTGGGGGGGTCATTTGCTTGGGTTAGTTTTTTTGAGGACACTTCTAAAATTATGCTCTCTTAGGTATCTAGACTAAGTGTTGTAGTAGCTGTTTTATCAGGGTAATAGTAAGCTCCAGCTGCAGATAGGAGAGGAACACCTTAGCCCCATGAACAGAATTCTTATGCCCATGCTTGGTGTCACTCTACCTTGAAATAAAAGCATGCATTCTCAGATCTTGCAACACTGTTGTGGAAGGAAATAATTGCATTTAATCCATCAGAAGACTTGCTTCTAGCATGTACATATATTTGTGTGAAATGGGTGGGGGCTGTAGAGCTTAAATCTTTTCTGTTAAAGCACAGCTCTGTCTCCTGGGCAGCAAGAGAAAGGTCTCTGGAACTGAGCTGAAATAAGCAAGCCAGGACCCGCCTGGAGAGGCTGGCCTGATGCCATGCTTTCCACCTCACTGAAAGGGTGGAGATGTGTAGATGTTAGGCACTTCCCAGTCTCTCCTCTTTCTTCCTCTTTACCTGAGATCTCTGCTGAGCTGTACTTTGGGTGGCACACGATGTGTAACTCATGGGTCAGTTACAGCTTGTACTACAAGTTTGACTTGTAGTGGCAGCAGATAAAAGATATAATTTACAAAAGGACCATTCATGTTACTAGGGCTCCACAGGCTGCCAGTGTCCTTGACTGTTGTAGCTTCTGCCATCCCAGGCATACTGGTTGATAGGTAGAAACCAGACAGAGAGAAAGTTTGGTGGGTCACAAAGAAGAGAGGTGGAAATACATTTAATTTTTCTTGGTGGGAAGAGTCACAGAGGTTGGAATTTTTGAAGCTACGTTCGTGATGTTTGGTCTCTTGTGGAGGTTGGATCTTCTGCAGCCTTTGTCTTCCTTTTGCCTGCACTGGGACATTACTACTGGACAGATGGATTAGAGAACTTGGTGAGGTCAGTGTCTGTGCAGCAACCTGTCCAGAGGATGTTTATGCCCAACATGTATGTGTTTATAGCTTTTTATTTTAAAAGCCAATTGCTCCTGCTTTTATTTTCAGTAGTAATTAGGAAGCAGATCTAAAGGGGAAGGGCTGACCTTCCCCTTTAATGTTAAATGTTGACCTTTTTTGTCAGAATCCAAGCTGAAAATTTAACACTTACATAATTCTGTGGTGATTTTTGCCACCCTAGTGGTAACAGTTAAATAACTTCCTGTGTTTTGATCCTGTGAACAGTGTGTGACTTTCTGCATGGTGAGAAGTTTATTGAGCCTGAAATGGAAAGTGGCTTGTTGAAAAATCAGCAAAATAGGAACAGAGAATCTTTGCCAACTCCTTCTTAGCAAGCCTCAAAGCATTTCTCTTGGCATTTTTGTAAAATCCTGAAAATACAATTGAACACTTTTGGTAGAAAGTAGATGAGTTACACACTTTTAACAGGGACCTAACCCTGCGTAGGATTTTCATTTTCTCTGACATCTGGGGGTCATTAAACCTTAGTACATCACAGAAGACTGAAAAGACATTGAAGAGTTGAGTGTCACATGAGAAATTATGTGCATCTGTATCAGGTTAGGTGCAGCTTGAATTTTTAACCAAGAAAACTTCTCATCAGTGTTTTTTGAAAAGGGACTGCAGTTTAAGCAGGTTTCTTTTCTCAAGGTGTAAGACCATTCATCCTTCATTCTTGATTAATCTTTACTCTGAATGTAAATGCATTGTCATTGTATTTACAGAAGCCAGCTGTAAGAATAATTGAGTATGGAAAAAAATGAAAAGCTAATCATACAAGAATGAGTAATGTTAGAACCTGTGAGCACGTGTCTATTTTAGAATGGTAGTATCAGCAGGTTTTGTAAACCTAGAGAAGTGCTACTGATCAGCAAGTGCCTTTGTATAACATAAGCAAATGAGAAAGACAGGGAAAGAAGAGCTAAATTTCTAGTAACAGCCTCCTGTTTAAATCACTTGGCTACATATTTTGTGGAATGACGTTTGTGGTGGTACAATGCCTTGGAATTTCACTTATCTGCTGTTCAATTGGCGTTGAATCAATACACAGTCAGTTTGAGTTTGGAAGTTACATTTACAAAAGTCAATTCTATACCACTTTTCTAGCACTCAACTCATTCATCAGAGGTCAAGGAGAAAATACCTTTGCCACCACTGAAATGGAGCAATTAGGCTGATAGCCATTAATATGAAAGCTCCTATTTATTGTCCTGTGAGTGCCAAAATAGTTGTTCTTGTCAGAGTCTGGATTATCCTGTTGGTGGTTAAATACATCTGCACATTCTTGTGAAGTACATGAAATAAAGGGGAAATAATGAAATAAATGTTTGGAATACTTTATTACATGCCCCTATCTTTTTCTCCTCAAGTGCTAGTTGAAGTTCAGTTTGTGGTGATAGCACATATGGGCACCCATCTGAATACTTAGACTGCTTAGATTTATTTTTATTTTGACTGCATTTTTTTTGACTTCTCTTTTCCAAACGAAACCTTAAAAAAAAAAAGAGTGAACAAGGACCATAGTGCGTTCTGAGTTCATCACTCTGATGACACATTTCAAGCTGAAGAAACATTTCAAAGCTGAGCTCCAAAAGATGCCAAGCATATCACCCTCATATAAGAATTGAAAATTAACATTAGTGTAAGCTGCTGCTTCTACTTCTTTGCTGATGCTCTCATAATTTAGGCTGAATATTTACATAGTGTATTTCAGTAACTGGAGCATATTTGCCAGAAGTAATTGATTCTTCTGGTAAATGACAGCAGTGCAATTGATTGCACTGGACAGGCCAGATCAAACTGAATCATGGTGTGTGCCTGTCTCTGTTGTTTATACAGGTCTGTATAGATCCAATCCAAACATCTGTAATAAGAGGAGAAGATAAAATAGTTTCTTCTCTTGCACATCGCATAGACCAATTTAATTTTGTAGAATGCAGGGTATTTACTGTCCCAATCTCACTGAAGATAATGTTATATGGAAATTACTCCTCTTGCATAAAAGAGAATTATACTGTGCATATGCTTTTGTAATTCGCTGAGAAGTGGTTTATTTAAACAAAAAAAATTAAGCACTGATACAATGCTTAAGTTTTTCCTCATTCAATGCCCAAATTACCATTTTAACAGCACTTGAATTAGTGACTTAAATATTATGAAAACCGTCATGAAGGTGGAAAAAAATGCTTTTTTCCTGACCGTGAAGTTTTTTATTTTTTAAGAATGTGATACAGTTGCCAGCTTCAGCCAATCTCCCATTCTTCCATGCAGCACAACTGCATTTTTCTGCTTTTCCCTGTGTTGGTGCAAGCAGTCATGTGACTCTCAAGGCCTCACCAGGCTGACTATTCTAACATGCAAGGTTAGATTCACATCACATCAGCACAATGATGCTGCTCTCACTGTATGGCTGCACTTTGGTGACGCAAAGTAGGGAACAGTAATGCGTGACCATGTAGCATGAGAGGAATGGCAATGCCCTTTGCAATCTGGTTTTAGAGAAATGGATGTCAATTTTCGCCCCTCTTGCAAAGTGTCATTGCTCCCTTCTTTGAGCATGCAGGATGTGATGTGTGGTACAGCAATAGGTGCTGTTTGAGTTGCAGAGTGCTCCTTGTAAGAGCAAAAAGCACTTTTTCTAGTGCCTATGGTGTTCATGCCCAGGTCCTGCACCAGCAGAATGCCTTTGAGGAGGCACAGGGTGACTGAATGGTCCTGTACTCTTCCCTCTAGGGTTTTGCCCCAGATTCTAGTTCCTTCCCCTACCTCATGCCATCATCAGCAGCTTTGTCTCTTGGAGGGTGTCTTCATGCTCAGTCACTGACCAGATTGGCTGCCATCAAAAAATACCTTGAGACAAGCTAATGTTTCTTTGCTTTTCAAATGACAAAACGCATGTATAATACTGTGCTGCTTCTGGTTCTGAATAAAAGGAAATTAGGTGTTTGGAATTGTTAAACAACTGCCATACAAGACCACTAAAGTAACAGCAGCTCTTAAATAGCATGAAAATAGAAGCAAATATGATTCAATAAATCTTTGCTTTTTTTTTTTTTTTTCCCTTCTACAGGAATATTTTTACCCGAAATACTTGGGTGAGTTGCAGCTTTTATTTCCACTTTGTGGGAGTGCTGGTATGTGCCTAACACTGGAGCTTGTCACAGCTGAAGTCTCTGCTAAGGAAAGGGATGGAAATCTGATTGCAATAAACATGCATTGCTAACTTTTAAGATAGACTTTATGTTCCTTATTGTACTTTGAGGTGTGTGTTTTTACTTATGTGTACATTTGCAGACAGAGATGCTTTATGTGTTTTCTGCATGTTAAAATCTTGATGTTGTGTATATATCTGTGGCTTGCAGTGTTATGAAATGATTTGTAGTTTTCTACCTTTTTCCTTTTTTAATTAAGTTAGTTATTAACTAATCTCCTTTTAAAAAGAAACAGGTGCCTGATTGAACTACTGGCTTATTCTGTTTACTGTATCATAGTCATGGCATCATAGTGCTTTCTATTCATGTTAAATATGATGTATTTAAGATCACAAATGCCACAGTAGGAGAAAAAAAAGTGTGCTTTTTAGATACTTTAAGAAGTTTAGTTGGTTAAATTGGAGTAGCTACTACCATAGTTTTAGAATCATAGTAGCATCTGGTTAAGTGATCATCTTCTTCAAATGGCTTTTAACTGCTGTACATCAAAGCTAAAAGATTTTAATGAACTTCAGAATTTTAAGGCACCTGGGAGATGATAATATTGCATAGATTTTGTATCTACCTTCCAAATCCTTGCAGGCCAGGTATTGTTTTACATGCTTTGAACTGCTGTCCTTCACCACTGTAACAATAACAATTTCATTTTCTGTTTTTCAGCTTGTATTCAGAAATATGGGTCGCCATATACGAGAAATCCAGATTTCCTTACATGTGTTCATAGTAAGCATTTTTGGTTTTTATATTGCAGTTAAATGTTCTCTCATTCTACCTGAAGTTGTGGGACTAGCTCAGCCATCTCTGTTTTTGGTAGTGTTTCAATACTGGTCTTCCTATTCTCCAGGCTTAAGACTCCGTACCACTAAATAAAATCTTTCCCATTTTATAACCTAATGCCATCTTGCTGCCATGTTTTAGTGCTTTGATATTTTATGATGCAAGTTTCTTTCCCACCTGTTTCTCAAAGTTTGAATAATGTGAGAAGCAAGAGGGACAAGAACTAGGAGGTACCATAAGGCTGTAGACAATGTTTGGCCCCTTGTTTTCTATTCCTTTGAATGCTTGCTTTGGCTCACCCAATTAAGGAACCTCAAGAAAAGTTTAAAGTCAAACCAGGCTTGTGCCAGCCTTCTTTACATTAAGAGATCAGTTTCATGTATCATGTGACTATGCTTTGAATATTGCTACCTTTAAAACCTCAAATCACTTTGGAAGCCAAACTGATAACTTTGTAGAGGGTGAAGGGTGTTTTTGTCCTTCACTAACACTAGAGAAGAAAATTTAATAAATTCTTCTAATACCTTTCTAGTTGCCTTTTGCAGCTTAGCAGTGCTAAAGGTAGAAAACTGCAGAAGTATTCTAAATATGTCCTGTGAGTAGTTCAAATGTGGAGAAAATCAGATGTATGTATATTTATTTTCTTTTTAGTCCTGGCTGTCAGTCTTTTATTGTGATCAAGTTTAATTACTCATGTGTTCATACAAGTGCTACCAGAGCAGGATCAATATTTAGTCAACTTTTCACATTCATAAACTGCATTAAAACAACATTTTTTAAGAGTGAATTCCAAGGTTAATAAGTGGTATGTGGAGAATTTCCCTCACATATTGCAGCAGTATCACTTATGGATGTTGAGTCCTTCGAACTGGGAATTCTCAGACCTGTAGTACCTGTGTTGGCTGCAGTATGCCAGCTAGTCCAAAGTGGGATGTGAGGATGAATGCTTACATTTACTTGTGCATGTGACACAGCAAAGAGGCAGGAGTTTCTGCTGAAAATGGAGATATCCACTGGGAACACTTGTTCCTAACAACTATATCAGGGTCTCAGCAACGAGAGTCTAAAGGGTAGTGATGAAAAAATCTGGAAAAATAAAAGCTGAATAATTGTTTTTAGGGATTTCTGCCCACTGCAGATGCAGCGGTTTGGAAAGAAAATGATAATATTTTCCCCCATTAAAATATTAAAAGGTTTTTAAATGGCTGAGTTTTGTCTAGCCATCATCAAGTCACAGGAGAAGTAACAGAGAAGGAGCCTGAAACGCGCTTGGAAGAATGACAGGCTTCGTACTTGGCCAATTCTAGTGTGTCTCTTAATTTTTCACAGATGCTGCCAAAAGACTATGTAGCTCTATGGGTTTGTGCCTGCAAGACACTCCTAAACTTTCCTTCTTAACAGCCTTTTTCCTCTCAAAACAAGGTAGTGGAAGGTTCTTTTAACCTGGTGTACAAAGATATTGCACAACCTAAGGGCTGGAGGGTGATTGACTGCACAAGTTTATACTGGAAATAAGGTAGAAATTTTAAGTATGACAGTGATTAGACAGGTTAGACAGAATATCTGAGGATTCCTAATTTCATAAACTCTTGAGATCAGGTTACAGCTAAGATTCTGCTCCAGATTCAGAGGATTTGATACAGTGTGTAAATAGGGATTTCCAGCATGGGTGCTTACAGACTTGGCAGAGAGTTAATCTCCTCTGGTTCTAGAGGGATTCCCCCAACCAAACTGTGTCTGCTCTGTGGAGACCTGAATCTCTCTATGGACTCTGTTTATTGTACTATCTCCACTGACTGCGGTGAGTATTTATAATTGCTTTGCAGATAGATGCTTACTTTACACATGGATACCTATACTTTCTCTGCATATCTGGATCTTTTTCTAAAAGAGATCCTGCAGGTCATCTAGGAATTAAGGATTTGGTTCTGGAAGGCTTTGGAAAGCTCTACAGGACTTTGGGAATGAAGGTACACATGGCCTTAAAAAACACAATGAGATTTTTGTTATGTACAGTACATGTGCCTGCTTTTTACTATTAAATTACTGAGTGTAATATTATTTCCAGCCTAGCATTTTATGAAGTTTCGATATGAACCATTTTGTGGGTATCAAAAAATAAATTCACAGAACAAAGTAATGAACTGAAAGTGACAGTCAGTGGGCATAAGCAAAGTCTTGTTTCCATATAGATTTCAAAGATGGAATTGGTAGTTCTATTCTCTGTCTGCACTTATGAGCTTCATAGGTGCTATCAGACAGCTCAAGGCACATGAAAAGGTCATGCTCATCACTACTTTTAACAGCTTTACTAAAATCTGTCATGTAAATGAATGGAAACAAAAGCTCAGTTTTTTCTTTTGCAATGGTTTCAATCAGGAGCACCTTCTATGAAACCAGCAGAATAACACAACTGTGGCGCCACCAGAAGAGTATAAGAGTGTGTCTTATGTTCTCAAACTCTCGTGATAAAAGGGAACAAACAATCAGCACAGTGCTGATGTGATAGAAATCTCTGTGGTTGATATCCATGGATTATACCATGGGTTGTTACCCTGCTGGGCACTGTTACTACCATGTGGCTCTGCAAGGCATGTCAGAATCCCATTTGAGGGGAAGAATCAGAAACTTGTGGATACACCAGATAAGTTGTGCATAACCCTGTTGACTGGATTTACTTATCAAATGACCGAAAACACTGCCATATTTAGGAGGCTTGGTGTGAGCTGCTAAAAAAAAAAAGTGGCTTTACTATACCTAAACCATTCTTTTTAATGTACACACTCTGATCTGTCTAGGAAAAGGAACATCCTGGACAGACTTGCTCTGTTGTGGCTCATTGCCACCTTAACCTGGCCTCTCCTTCCACAGCTCCTCCACCTCCAGCAGTGTGTCAGCTGGGCAGTGATTTACTGGGAGGTGTTCTGGCAGGTGGATGTTAAGACAGCCCATGTAGCTGTGTTTTGGTTTGTGTAGCCTGGCCTCTTTGGCGGTGCCTTTGCCCCAGCTCTGCACATCTGGAAGGTTTTGTCTGAACATCAGGAAATGCTTTTTCATTGTGAGACTGTACCAGAACTGGCACGGGTTGCCCAGGGAGCTTGTGGAGTCACCATCTCTGGCATAATCAAAAGCCTTCTGGCCATGGCCCTGAGCAACTGGCTGTAGGTGGCCCTGCCTGAGCAGGCAGGTCGCACAAATGACCTCCGGAGATGCCTGCCAAACTCAACCACTGGAGATTTAAATCCGAGACAGTCAGTGCAAACAAAAGTGCTGTTCAGTGCTTTATGAGACATCAAATGGAGCTGCTACTGCCTGCACTTCACAGGCAGAAGTGTTAAAGTTCTTTCAAAGCAGCTCATCATGACAGTGACTTTCAGGATCACACAGAAGAAGCTGAGAAGAGACCTGTAGAAGTATAATAATCCTGACAAAAGTAGGAGTCTTAACTTTTCTCAGTTTGAGAAATCTGATGGGGCTGCTAATCTAAAAGCCTGTCATGCTACAAAGTCATGCTTCAGAATATCAAGAGTCTGTACTGGACTCAGCAGAACCGGTGCATGGAAACCAGTGCAGGTCTTTTCTGCTGCTGCTCACTTAGTGCGTACATACTAGGCACTTTCAAATACTGGGAGGAGATAAGTGAAAAGAAAGGCTCTTGAACTGGTGAGCTTTGCAATCTGCAGAATGAGCTCCTGCACTGTTCCTTCTGGTTAAAGTTGTGGAAACAGTTAACACATTCATGTTTTTGAAGACCACTGATCTAGAACACTGGTGTTAACAGATTACAACTACGTGATAGCTACCAACTCATTTTTTGTGGAAGCAAGGGTGATCTCTCATCCTTCCTTTAGCTACCTCTGTGAAGCACTGTCCCTGGGTGTTGTGCAGGAAAGTGGGTAGGTGAATTTGGACAGGTGACTAGAGTTGGTGAGTAGTTACATGATACTTTGAGATTTATTCCTTCAATCCTTCCCAAAGTGTGGTGACTACTCCCCTGCTTCTTTCCATTGAGAAAACTCATTGTCAAATCCTGGAACTTGGCTTAAAAATCCCCATAGGAACATTGTGCTCTTTGTAAACTGGATTCATGGTTTGCTATTCCTTGGATGTTGATGTATTGGTATTCCTTTTTTATTTTCATGTTATGTAACAGAAAAGATCTATCAAAAATTTCATTTAAAAACTTTTGCTAGCTAGAAATCTATCAGCCCTGGAAAGATCCTCAGTTTAACTACCAAAAGTGATTGAAAAGAGTGTCCATCCTTTCTTGAGTACTTTAGTTGATACTGCTTTTTTATTTGTCTCAAAAATTAATGAGAGTAAAAAAAATAAGCCACTTTGAGTTATTTCTTTCAGGATGTGTCCTTCAGATATGGGGGTGGTAGCTCACTCCCTTTTGCAATTAAGTGAATTCCACTGCATGTGCTCTGCAAAATTCCTGTTTTAGCTTGTTTGGCATGTGGGCACTAAGAATTAGCTTATAGTTTTGCCAGGTACAAGTATTTTTGAGTGATTCCCCAGTGCTGTTTAAGCTTCCCATCTTCTAATGAGAGTGAAACACCTGGTTGTCAGTGACTTCAATCTGTTGTTCTGTTTTGTTTTGTTTTTTTTTATTCCTTGTGTAAATCAGATTTGCCAAACCAGTGTTCTCCCAATCCTTGTCACAAAGAAGGGACTGTCAAATGCGAGGATCTCAAGGGGGATTTCTATTGTGAATGCAAGCATGGCTGGCAGGGAAAAAAATGTGAAAAAGGTAATTTGATTTCATTATCTTTTATTCTTGTAACAAAGATATTTTGGGTTTTGCTGTATTCTCAAATGGTCACTGATACTGTGCTGCACAATTCCAAAGTCACAGAACTGAACCTGGATTACACATTGTTTGTGTTTTTACCCTTCTGGGAAACAGGTAGTTTTTCACATCAACATTTTTATATGACTCTAGTGGAGCTCAGCTTGGTCTTGGCAAGGTAATCCAAGAAGTTATGCTCCAGTGTTCTGCTCCACCCCTCTGAAAGCAGCAGCAGAAATAGAGCAGTAGTGCCTTTTCAAGTAGAACTGCATCAGCTGCTGCTGTGAACCCTGGCGTAACACATCACAGACCACAGAGCCAGAGAAGCTGGCCCATCTTCCCATCTAGCATCCTTGCAGTGGGAACAATGACTTCCAGTTGGCAAGTTGAGGTTTGAGTCTGATGACACACAAATTGATAAAATTAGTCTGTTGAAGCCTCCTTGCTTGTCTGACCTTATTCCATGTCCACTTAATTCCACATATTCCATTGGAGTATTTCCATCACCTCAAAAGAGAATTTTAGACAGTAACTATTGGTGCAAGAAGTTCCAGCTGCCTATGGAGTTTTTTCTACAAGTTATCTTCTCTCCTCTTGTTTTCTGGTTTCTTTGCTTTTTTTCTTCTGCCTGCAAGGCTTCCTGTCAGGGCCACTGCTTTTTTGCTTGCCAATAGTAAGTAGTGACTAGAAATCATATTCAGCCAGTCCAGAACTGTGGCAACCAAGACAGCAGGAAATCCAACCCTTTCCTTCTCATGTAAATATTGTGATGAGTTTATATGATCACTAAAGCATCTTATTTAATCAATTCAGAAAGCAGACCAGTCAGTATCCAGTTGGCTTTGAGAGGTCAGACACTGATCAGTCTGAAGCATATTTCCTTATTTTCTTATAAAATGCCATGACATGCTGTTCTACCCATCGGCTAACTCTTGTCCTCCTATAGACAAGCAGGACATAATGAGCAGGTAGGGTAGACTGAGGGTGAAACTCAGGCTCTGCTGGATTTTACAGGCTTTTGCTGCCAAATTCAGTGGGGCACAGTTAAGCTCATAAATGTTTGGCAGGTGTGAACTTGGAACTTCCTGTGTTCTCATGAGTTCTGTAATAGTAACAATATAGTGTTCCTGTTTTATTTAAAGATTTTGTCCTGAACTTACTGGCTATAGCATAATTTTAGTACTTAGTTATGATATAAAATACATAACTAGTTTGCTTCTGCAAACAAGCTTCTTTGCCTCCACAGTAACTAAAGATATTTTTATGTATTCTCAGAGCTGTGAAGGAAATACTATTCAGTTACAGATCCTTCTCTCTCCCCTTTTTTTTTTTTTGTAAGTTAAACAAACTTGAGCTTATACGCATGAAGTGTTTGAACGAAATCTTTGTGCTTTTTGTTATCACTGTGTTGCAACTGTAATACTGTTTCTTGTTTGGTCTTTCTCCTTCCCAACACCTATTGCACTGTGACCCTGTAGATTATTTACAGATGTGAAAAGCTGACTGTGACACTTTCTTTTGATGTAGATATTGATGAATGCAGAACGCAGAACGGCGGCTGTAACCAGCTCTGCCTCAACAAGCTAGGCAGCTACCGGTGCTCATGCTACAGTGGTTATGCTCTTAAAGACAGCAAAATATGTGAAGGTAAGCTTTGCTGGGACTCTCAGTTTGCCTCAGGGGGTTGCTTCATGACTTGTGTCTGTATTTGGAGAGCTGGGTTGCCCTGAGCAGTCCTGGTCTGCTCCCTAGCCCAGCAGAAACTTGCTGGTAGCTCCCCTTATCTTTACTCCACTGGGGTTGTGCTGGGTGCTCCAGCCAGCCTACATGCCTGGGCTTGTCAGCAGCTGGACCATGATACTCTCAAGAGCATAACACAGGCGTGATTCACAGAGGATTTGTGGCTTGGATTGTGCTAAATTGGTTTAGTTGATCAATCCTCATACCATGACACTGAGAGGAGGAAGTGCTGGCCAGATCTGTTGTTATGATTCTTTCCAGTCTCACAGTGTTGTAGTATGTAAGCCATTTGTTTTTCTTTTGTGTGTTTCTTATTTTATTTTTTTAGATTTGGATGTGTGCAGCAGCTAACGAATTTGGATAGATACAGATGGCTAAATTCATTGCAACTCAATATTAATAGGTGTAGAAAGGCCCTAGTGAAGTTTGGCAGCTATTTTACATACCAGCTGAGAACAAAAATGAGGACCTGAAGTTTCTGATTGAAACTGACGAATGAATTTACATAACCAAAACTTAAGCAACTGAGATTTTAAAAGTGTTAAGAGACTGCATGCTGAGACAAACTCAATAACTCAACAACAGGTGGCTGTTAAAGTTACATTCATCTTATGAAAAAACAGGTATATATCTCTTAGAGATGGATGTGATGACATATTTCTAAACAATTTGCATACATGACATGAACAACTTATTAATGCTACCAGCAAAAAGAAAAAGAGGAAGATTTTGTTTCTATGTCATTTCCACGCTAAAAAGTGATGACTGTATAGATTACATGGTATCCCTTCCTAACAGGAGGAGCAACTTAGAAGAGCCAGCTTCACTTTTGAATTGTCCTCTGGTGCCAGTCAGCATGGACAGGTGGATGGCGAGGGGCTCACATATGTGTTTGTTTGCTGTGTATGAACATTTGTTCCATAACCTATTACTGTCTCCTAGAGCACTGTGAGCACTACTATATAAGCATTCTGTCGCTTCAACATGTGACCTTCCAGCTGCTGAGATTACTCTCAGGTGTGGTTATTGATAGCTCAGATTTATCATTGCATTTTGACTTTTAAAATGTTTGTTCCTGTCATCGTAGGCAGACACACAAAAGTTCCCTCGTCTTGATTTGTAGGCTAAGCTACATAGGGTACTCAGCCAGTTCACTCATACATGGGAAAATCAACAAGAGTAATGAGTAATTGTAGTTTTAACACGTACTAGAAAGCAAAAGTAAATATTAAACTCTCGGTATACTGCAAATGTTTTGTCAACACTGGGATTCTGCAGGGTATTAGTTAACATGTGAGGAAAACAATCAGGTTTTTTTATGGACTTCCAGTTCCAGTTCATTGCCTGCCCTTATGGCAAAACCCCACATCTCTCTGATGTTGCTTGTTCTCTGTGATAAATTGGGCTGCTTCAATTCTCCCTTGCCACTATAGACGAGCAGATTTAGATCTTAGCTTTGTAAATATATGAAAATGTATTGTTTGCCTGTCTGAGGACACAGAGCAGAAATCTCTGAAGTGCCGCAGGGTGAGTGTTCCTTCAGTGGTTTGGTAAAATTCATGCTGCCGCTCCTAAGTTTCTGCCTGTTGCTTTTTTAAACCTGCAGTTTCAGTCCCCCTGACTGGGGAGAGTGGGGCTTTTTGGTTTTGTGGTAGCTGTTTTGTTCTCCTGGTTCACTTTGCATTGCTTTTTGCAACAGTGGTTAATGGCTTAATGTAAAAAAGACCAACTGATTTTTGAAGCCTGAAGTCACTTCTTATAGCTAGCTAACCCTAAAAGTGGATTCTTAAAGATACTGTTTTTTTCAGTTTCCAAAGTTATGCAGGGATCTCCTTGCCCTACGCTCACTCTATGTGAATAGTGAAGTGATTATATTCCTCTGAAGTTGTGTTGTTTAATTGCTTGTTTTGCAGACATAGATGAATGCACAGCATCAGCAGACATCTGTGGAGAAGCTCATTGTAAAAATTTAATAAGCTCATATGAATGTCTTTGCGATGAAGGCTACAAGTACGATGACGTGAGAAAAACTTGTCAGGGTAAGCTCAAGAAATGTGTTAGCATTTATTACATAATTTAAATCTGTAGAACCCCAGAAATTTAGTTTCAGGCTTCAGTAAAAGCTTTTTTTATTTCTTTTTTAATCTTGCTTACACACTGGAGCTCTGCTCCCTTTCCCTAGTTAGGAGTGAATTTGCAGTTTGTGGTCACCTTTGAGTTCATCGAGCTTGCTGTCATCTCTGAGTTCAGTGAGTTTGCAGTCATCTTTGATGACTTGAGTCAGGCTGTATGAGTCAAAGTACTGAGATTTCTTGAAATTTCAACAAGTGCAAGATCTAGTGAAAGCTCAGAAGCATCTGTGCATGTTGCTGTCTCTCTTTATAGGAAAAGAAAAGTTACAAACCAGTAGCTCTTTTTTCAAAAAAGGTCTTGTGGTATTACTCTGAACTAGGAGCTTAATATGTACTGGAACCATGCACAGTTCTGCTGGCTACATTGCCACAAGCTTTCTCAACAGAGTAAGTTTTGGAAGTATTCCAAAACCAGCATTGTTCCCTGCCTTTTGCCTAAGTTAACGTAATGACTCAAATCACACTCCAACCAGCCCAGTTGGGTGTTAAGTGTTAAACTCCGCCTGAAGAGATCCCCGTGGGCTGTCACACTTTGCTTTCCTGCATTTGTTTGTGAAGAAGATAAAAAATAGCGGAAGAAAAAAAGAAAAGAAAACAGTGAATGAGAAACTCAGGTTTTGTATGCAGCCCCTGACTGCAAGGAGGAGAAGCCAGTCACTACAGGCATAGCAGAAGGGGCCTGAAGGGAGGAAGTCTTGTCTAGAAGTTACAGCCCAGGGCTCTGCTCCAGCAGACAAGTAGTTGAGTTCTGCTTCCAGCCTTCCCACTGACTTGCTATGTATCTTTGGGCAGCTGGAATCTGTCTGTGAAAATAGATTTCACAGAATAAGCTGAGTTGGAAGGGACCCACAAGGATCCAAGGATAGAGTCTAACTCCCAGCCCTGCACAGCACCATCCCCAGCAGTCACACCATGTGCCCAAGACCATTGTCCAAATGCTTCTTGAGCCCTGTCAAGCTTGGTGCTGTGACCACTTCCCTGGGGAGCCTGTTCCAGTGTCCAACCCCCCTCTGGGTAAAAAACCTTTTTCTAATATCCAACCTAAACCTCCCCTGGCACAACTTCAGGCCATTCCCTCAGTTCTGTCATGTTTAAACAAACTCAGTGTTTTTATCTCTCTTCTTCGCTGGTCTTGTGTAGATATAGATGAATGCGAAGAAAAGCTCTGTGAACAGACCTGTGTCAACTCACCAGGGAGTTACACCTGTCATTGTGATGGCAGAGGGGGAGTGAAACTTTCCCAGGACATGAATACATGTGAGGTATGTCAGTGCTCATTGCTGTAACTGCAAACAGACCTTTACTTTACAGCACTCTCTGATTCTCTTTCTGCTGTGTGAGGAGAATAAGCACTCAGAAATGTGTTTTGATTATAGAATATCATACCATGTGTGCCTTTTGCTGTTGGAAGGAGTGTTAAATCCTTGCACCTGGGGAGGATGTTCAGTGGCACTCCTGTTATCAGGCTGCGCTTCAAAAGGAAACAGCTGACAAGGTGAGGACAATTTAGAATGCCAGTGAAATGCTCTAACTGGCTTTGATGCATGCAATGGAGTTGTTACAATAAAAATTGACCCTACATTCATCATCATTAGCTTGGATTATGAAGTCCTGTTAGGCTAAACATTACCTAAACCAGTAATTGAGAAAGGCAGCCTTGACCACAGAGCTGTTAGGATAATTACTGAAATATAGTATTGTATTCTTTATACTTGATGATGTTTTAAAAGCTGTACTCACATCTTAAGGCTTTCAGGAGTGCATTAAAAGCTAGTATATTTTAACAGAGCTTTAGAGCCGCTAGAATTGATGCTGTCTGTATGGAAAGTACTCTGTGGTTTTTGAATTCTGCATAACTAATTTATTTCTTGGCACCTGTGTGGTCAGACTTGTGGCTGAGTTCGACTTTAGAACCTTTGATCCTGAAGGTATCCTTTTCTTTGCTGGAGGCCATCAAGACAGCACATGGATAGTGCTGGCTTTGCGCAAAGGACGGCTAGAGCTGCAGCTGAAATACAGCGGAATCGGCCGCGTGACCAGCACCGGGCCGCTCATCAACCATGGCATGTGGCAAACGGTGAGTCCAGACCCCTGCTGAGGTCTCACTCCTTCTTGGCCTGTTTGGGATGTACTCAACAAGTGCAGCTATGTGTATTCATGGGAAAATGCTTTTCCAACTTATCTATCCATTAAATGCATGCCAGTATGTTATACATTCCAAGGTGAAAATATTTTTCCTAATAAATTGAATTATACTTTATATCCATTGCAATATACACTGCATCTCTAATTTGCACAAACAGAGCAACCACTTGCACAAACAGTGGCTTTGAGATGCAGTAGGGCTAAGATGACTTCACATCAGTTCAAGAAGATGCCCCCTGGCTGAGGGATAGGAGTGAGTAAGAGGGAAGGAACTTTGTATCTGTTCTTTTAAGAAAATTTCCAAGTGTGTTTGGTGTGGGGCGGTGTGTGGTTGCTTTTGTTTATTCGTTCATTTGTTTAGTCAGATTTTCTGAGGCCTTGACAAATCTCTTATGCTACAGTATACTTTTTATAAAGTCTTCACGCCTGTTTATATACAAAACAGACTGTTTCCCTTGTAAAGATATTGGGGTCTACTATAGCTTCAGAGAATTCCAAAAAAGGTTGGAAGAGACCTCTAAAACCATGAAGTCCAACTGTAAACCCAGCACTATCACTGTAAACCCTAAATCATCTTTTTATTGATACCATAATCCCAGCAATCTCATGAGATTGTAAAGATTGTAAGGGTTCATGTTCTTGGCACTCTCAGAGAACATTGACTGGTAATTCTGGGACTGTTACAGTTGTTGCCATTTGTGCTAGGATCATGAAAAACATCCTGCAGTGTGATCTACACTAGATGAGCAGTTTATACATGCTTTCTCACTTCTGCCTTTTCCTCTCCTTTCATTTTTTCTTACTTAATTAGTTCTTTTAACTTTTAAATTGATGTGCCTCTTGGGGAGTGGGTGGGAAGTTCTCAGCTAACTCACATATGAGACAAATGCAGATACTGGTAACTGTGAATCATTTTCTGGTTTACATTTTTTAGTATATAAAAGCTCAAAATTATACATTAAAGAAATAAGCAAGGTGGGAAAAAATTGTTTCTAATTAAAAAATGAAGAAGTCCTTGAACACGTTCACTATCAACCACTGACATCTGTTTCCAGCAGATGAGGTGATTTTTGGTTCAGTTCCTTTAATGACAGTGAAACAATTTTAGATTCCAAATGGAGAACTGTAGAGGTTCAGTGAAGCTGTAGATAAAATGTGTGACATGCTGTATCTTTATAGGAATAGTTTCAAGCCAGTTCTTACTGAATTTTATGGTAAGAGTTGTTCTGCTAATTTGAAATATGACAATTGTAATTGCCTGCAAACAGAGGATGGTGACAGAAGATGTGAAAAACAGAGTGGATGCCACTGGGGTGACGTGGGAGTCACAAAAATCAGCAGTTGTCAAGCTAATTCATTTAATAGAGGGGCTAACATACTTGCTAATGCCTGACCTCATTATTGAGAGAATTACAAAATACCCCATATTAGTTTGAGGGGGACACAGCTGAAATGTGTTTTCTTTTTTCAGGGAGAGAAGGCAGTGTGATGAAAGTATCATGTTTAGGCAAGAATTAAATGTCTCCTGCCAGCTACCAGTGTATCCCCAGGTACCATCCTAACCAAGAAATTGCCTGGCTGAGTGGCTGCAGCAACACATCCTGTGCATTTTCTGAAGGATTGTGTGAATCCCCCAGAAATCCTTCCTCAAAGCTTTTTGGGACAGTAAAGAGCAAGCTGTGGGTGCTGTGTGGGGCAGGTGGGCAGGACTCACACTGATGGGGTGGAGGCAGAGGTGTCCTGCAGCCAGGACATCACCCTGCGTGTGGGCTGAGCAGGCTGGGCAGCTGCCAGAGGCATAGATAGTATGGCACGAGTGGAGGAGAGAGCATCATGCAGTGCTGCCACAGGAATGGACCTGGAGCGGGTCAACGGCCATAATTCTGGTGACTGTCTCCCACAGTGAAACAGTGCAGTGCTGATACTGCCCCAAAGCAGACAGATTTACCCACGGATGAACAGGAGGAGGAAGGAGCCTTTAGTCTCTTGACTTCCTATTTTACACCTTTGAGACCTGGGACCTTGCCTGGTTTGCTGGAAGGCTGTTGATTTCTCCTTTCTCAGCTGTATTTTCTTATCTCTTGCTTTCACCCTAGAGATACTTGGCTCTCTTCTCCTTGACATCTAGTGTCACACACCTCTGAATGCCATTTAATCTATATGGCTGAGTGATACAACTGTAAAATATGTTCCTACATTTTATCCCCTCCTGCATTTCTCCATTTTTCTCTCTCTGGCATGGTTTTTAATTTAGGAAATCTTGTTTAAGGATTTCTTTTTACTGTCTTCTATTATAAAACATGTAGACACACATTTCATTTTGAGCATGGACTTGTGTGTAGTTTGCAGCCTCACTTTCTATGAAACACAACCACAACAATCTTCAGATGTCACAGTCCAGACTTAAGTGCAATTGTGAGCTTTTTTCTGCACTTCAGTATGCACAGAATCAAGCCCTTAGTTTTAGTTAGATCTTAACTAGAGGACTTTGGATATTGGAAAGAACTTCATATGGGTTGTGAGAAAATAGCAATTTTACTATTTAAATTTCAGCAGATGGAAAAACAATGAGTATTTAAAAGCAAAAGATATGAAAAAGCACCAGCAGTGTTCTCATCTCTTGAGCAAAATTTGCATAATTTCACTGAAATACGGTGATATTTTCAAAACTTCAGGCCAATATTTCTACCTAGGTATTTTCTCTAGTCTTAATGCTTCCTAAAATATTTTTAAATGAGCATTGAACCAGCATTGAAAACACAAACAACCAAACCTCAGGAAAGACTTTTAATGTGGTTATTTGTGTGTAATCAGCTGAATGAAGTGGCACATATGAAATTATGATAGTAGAGAATGCACTCGCCTTCTGTTTGTTTTGCATTTCCAAAAATAGTCATCATTTTGTCTTATTTTCAGTGTTCAGTTTAGTATTGCTCTGAGGACACAGTCTGGTTAGCAAAAATAATAACTTACTTGCACTGTTAAGTGTCAGGGCTGAAAGTTAAGTAATCACAAGATTGGTATTTGGTTTTAACCCTGCAAGTTCTGTTCCTTTTCAGTGCTGTCCTCTTGCTTTTCAGCAAACAGTGGACAGGCTGGCTACGTGCTATGAGCTCTCCAGGGCATGAATCCAAAACACAAATCTGACTGCCCTTATGCCTAAGCATATGGGAACCCTTAGCTATGAGAACTGTCCTCCTGAATGTCCCTAAACCATAATGGCAGGCAACAAGTAGCTTCTCCTTGCCACAAGAGTAGGGAATTGAGCAGGATGCTAACTACTGAAATGCTTCCTCTTTTAGTTTATATATGATGGTGGTGCACCAGCAATTAAGCTTTGACTATAAGAAGCAGGAGCTTAAACAGCCAGAGGGCATTGTAAAGTAGGTAGAATGTAATTTCCTAAACTGGAATCTGTTGAGAATTCCCACAGGGATTAACCCCTTCTCTTATGGAAGTTTTCACTGATTTGTGTTTGCTTGTATTAAAGATCAGATGCAGTTAAGAACTCAGAAAATTTTTTTATTATTTTTATGGTATTACTTGCTATACAATCTAATAAAATTTTAGAAGGCCCTGAATTCTGGTGGCCCTGTAAGTAGCAATATTTGTTCACAGTATGGGCACTGCTGCAGCCAGCTTTTCCCAATTGCCATTTGCTCTGTGTCTGCCCAGTGTCTGTGCCAGGAGCAGGGAGATGGCCTATGCCAGCTCCTTGTGGCACTCCACAGCCTGGAGCATTAGGGCAGTGGTGACCACAACACTGGGCAGAGGTGTCTGTGTGAGTTCTTGGCTACACAGCCTGTGTAGCTCAGCCAGCTGGGCTGAGGCTGCCACGACCTATGGGCTTATGTTCCCACACCCTGAATGGGCTTCACAGCCATCCAATACTCAAAAAAAGCCTGTGTGAGACTGGTTTGTGTGTCTCCATGAAATGCAGTCTGGAGATGTAGGTGCTACTTTAAACAAGCAAGCTGCAGACAAATAAATTCATGTCCTGTAGGATGTGGCACAGAGCAACACACCAGGGTGGAAACAGTGTTGTAGCAATATAAACCAGATTGTGCTGGAATTCACAAGAGAAGAAAAAAAGTTCATGAGAGGAGGAAAGTCTGTGAATAATCTTTTCTACTATCAAATTCACTTAATATTCATTACTGAAGACTGCAATCCAAAGGGAGTGCCCAGGTACAAACCTGCTCAACCCTGTCCTCCTTTATGTTACAGCTACAGAGCAAGAACTCAGAATGGTTGATAAGAGCAATTTTGGGACTGCTAGTCAAAACACAGAGAGAAAGATGCTCAGGACCTGACCTGCTAGCAGGGAGAGGGAAGGACACGTCTAAACATCCTCTGAAATAGATAATTGGTTCTGTACAGCAGCTCACTGGTGGAAGCAGCATCTGAGTGTCCCAGGGAACAGAGCTGTACAGATGAAGAGTGAGTAGGTGGAGTATCTGTCATAGAGTGGGAAGAAGATTATGAAATAGTGGAGGTTGTGTTCCTTTCTTTACAGAAGAATTGGGACTGTCTTCTGCTACAGCTACAGAACACGCCACTGGTAGCAGGACCCATGTCCCAAGGCAGCAGAATCTTAGCCGATGGTCAGTCTGGTGCATCAGCTTTGGGCTTCACCTTCTCTCCCTCCATAGAAGATTTATAGTGCTTCTCTGTGCAGCCTGGTTGTAATCAAAATGATGAAATTTTTTTTGAAATTTTGGTGGTAATAGAATCTTCCTAGAAGTAGCTTTTCAGAGACATGGAGGGAAAACTTGCAGATGCTTTTTTGAGGGAAAGGTTATTGCCTATTACACATTTTTATTACCCTCTCAAAAATTCAGTTCTGTGTTGTGCTTTTTGAAGAGGTTGATATTCAAAGACTGGGTCTGGGAGGCTTCTGTGCTATCTTACACTGATCTAACAAAAGACATCTTGTTTGTCCTTCCTGCTTTTCCTTTCACATGCAGTTGCAGTAGGAAATTTCTCTTTAATAACTCATTATTGCATTTACATTTTGCATAAAGCAACCTACAAAAGTAATGTATTTAATCCACTCACATTTTTCTGTAGCTGTTTTGAAGTTGATGGACTGTCTTCACCATAAAGGTTAATCACAGACTGCTTTCTAGAGTAGATTTACATATCAAGGTGGAATGTAACTTAAAAGGTGAACAAAGAGGTTTGGGGACTGAAAATATTTCTTTGTCTTGGGGATTTCACTGGGGTCTGTCCTGTAGCTGAGACTGCAGATACTAAGTTCTATTCATACTTAATAACTCAATTCAGAATTTTACTTTTTCAGATCTCTGTTGAGGAACTTGAAAAAAATTTGATTATAAAGGTGAACAGGGATGCAGTTATGAAAATAGCTGTCTCAGGAAACCTGTTTACACTAGACAAGGGAGTGTATCAGCTGAATTTGACAGTAGGAGGCATTCCTTTCAAAACAAAGGACCTTATTCTACCGGTAAGTATAGCATGATAACTTGTGTTCCTTTGCGTGCCTGAAGGGCTTGATTTCGTCTTCTCTTGGGGTAATGTAGGTCCTTCCTCAGAGCTGTTCAACCTGCCCTGAAACAGGTGGAATTATCACCTTCTGGATACAGCTTTCTGTCCATTGACTATAGCAGGAGCCTAAGCCAGTAGCAAAGTTGAGTCTCCAGATTTTTGGATTGGTAAGTTTGGGTGAGATGTATCCCACCTGCAGAGTTAGGGCACAGCAAAACTGGAGCACATGACAAAATTCACAGTGGTGATGCTGGCTTGGAGAGCAGGAGTGGCCCGGGGGAGGGGTCAGTGGGCACGCTGCTGTGTGAGGGTGCCACTGTGCCTACTAAGTCTGGAACCAATGTCAGGGGCACTCTTTGTGTTGTGACCAAAGTTCGTTCTTCACGTGTTACAAATCACAATTTGCTGCATGTGTTTGCTGTGTCAGTATAGTGAGACCCAAGGAAAAACAGGAGCTTATTTTTCTTTATCTCCTCCTAATTGTAGCAGATACAGCATATGAATAAAAGTTAAGGCAGTCCTTGGATGATTGCTGTGTTTCTGGAATAGCTGTTGCTCAGGCTGGTTCGAATGTCCACCACAAGCAGAGTTGGCACCTTAAAATCCAAATTTTTATCTCTTTATTCCTGAATGAGGTGACAAGCTTGTGGCTCTGTGACTGGGAGTGCAGCAGCTGAGCCTCACAGCTCCTGTGCCTCATAAGAAGTCATTCAGGGCCACTGCTTGTCAGAAACAGTAAGCCCAAGATGTAGTCAGAACCTAGGATTGAGAGCCAGAAACTCCTCAGGTTTTTATCCTGGCTCAGACACTTAATTCTCTCTCTCCTTTACTTAATTGGGGTGGTGGTGCTGATTTAGAGGCTTTGCAAGGAGCCTTCTCCTTACAGACTGACTCACATTTTAATGCTGACATTAGGTACAGGATAGCCTAACTAGAAGCTGGAAGGAATAAGGTGTGTATGGAGCAGTGTGCCAGGCTTGTGGTGCAGGCACCTCTCCTTGAGCCAGAACCCAAAAACTTATACTGTGATCAGCTCCAATATCTGTCTTGTGTGTCGTGCAGACTGTTTGCAGTGACAAAAAGGATTGGGATTTTCAGCCTTAAGTTAGCCTCCAGCATTTGCAATGCTGAATTATGGACCTTTGGCTACAGAGCTTTAGAAATAAGTTGTATTAGTGATGGGCAACACATAGAGGAGCTTATAGAATCAATACAACCAAATCAGCACCTGCACTAGCTAGTACGCTTCTGGCCTATGGAGACAAGCTGAGCTCAGGGGAGTTTCCTGGGGAAATACTGACCACTCACTTGCTTGGGGTTGCAGGACTGGGGTTGCCGCCTCTTGGTTTGCATGTGCATAACATGTCAAAATTATTTCTACTGTTCAGTGTCATAATATAACTCAGTATTCCTTTGCACACAATTCCTCTTCACTGAACAATCCTTTGAGGCATAAGATACTGCTTTATCTTCCCAGATAAACCCTCGGCTGGATGGTTGCATGCGGGCATGGAACTGGCTCAATGGGGAGGACACCTCTATCCAAGAGACCATAAAGATGAATGAAAAGATGCAGTGCTTTGCTGTAGCAGGACGAGGGTCCTTCTATCCTGGCCGAGGTTTTGCTGTGTTTAATCTTACTTACAGTAAGTAGGCTGGGATTTTTTATTTCTGACCTGTTGTCCTGCCATTAATCATACCTGGTTAATAAACAGTGTAAAACTTAGGTGTATGCCAGACTCACTGTTGATTGATGCAGAAAAGATTAAACTTGTGGCTCTTAGTGAAGGAAGGTCTATAAATCATAGTTCGAGCCAGTGCAAATATGCCCAGCAGGGATTAGGTTCTTTCTGTGTAGCTCCAGTAATACATTTCACACCCAGACTGGCTCCAGCTCATCCTCAGCCTTAGAGGCTTTACATCTCTCTGTCAGCAGCTTAGGTGTTTCCATTCCTTACCATTGTTTTCTGCTCAACAGGAAGACCTGCAAGCCATACTGCTGTACCTTGAGGTTATGATAGACGGAAAAATTAATATTGTCTATTGTCTTGGATTCACTTTTAATCATGGGGTGTCATTCCTTACACTTGGGACAAATGCACTAAGCATATCTCTGATAGAAGCCAATGAAATTGGCATAGAGCAACAACAGGGTTCAAATCAAACTTGTTCATGCTAATGTAGCACTCAGAAAGGCACCTTTTATTGTTCTAGATTATTATGTTTGCTTATCTGTGTAATCAACTATTTCTGAACCCACACAAATGCTGACCATCTATTTCTATCTAGTGTAGTGTGTAAGTCCTGTTCTGCAGGAGCCATCTGTTCAGTGTTATGTGGATTTTTCTGCTGTGCCATGGTAAATTAGGGAGTACCAGGTGTCTGTCATATTACTTAGCACATGGATTCAAAAGTTGCAAAGTAAAGACAAGGCAGCATCTAAAGTGCAGGTGAAGTGCAGATGACAGCCTACTTTTTTTTTCAAACAATTATTCTCTCTCTCTCTTTNGCTTTGCAGTGGTAAGCTTTATAAAGAATGGATTATTGTATTTCAAGATGTGGTGAGCTGGTGAGCTAGCAAAGCTAATAGTCCTGTGAAGGGAGGTTGCGGTTGCAGGACCAGGTTGAGATCTTTCTTTGCAGCCTGCATTACCTTTTAAATTATAAGGGCACTGAGGCAGTAAGAAGATACCAGAAAGTTTAATTCAGGGTTCAACGGGTGAAATAAAACATGCCACACTTTCTGAGAGATCAGTGATCAGGAAGAGTTTGAGTAGGTGATGAGTGTAGTATGCTTATACAATTTTTGAGTTTAATACAGGCTTTCATAGAAATGTTTCCAGCATGTCAAATTTCAACTCAGATTTCTCAATGATCTTTGGACAGACTGGTTCAAAAAATAGGTTTTTGATTGACCTATCTTGCAGCAGTTCTTTGAATGTGTCAGATTGGCAGCCATGGGAATCTGACTAACTCTTTGTGATAAAAAGCTTTATGTTATCCTTTGACCTTCTGAAAATCAGCAGAATGCATCAGGTAACAAGAGGAAACTGCTGCCATTTTCTTGTCCAATTTTATGTTCAGGTGCTTTGGAATGATTTTTTTTTTAAATTTAAAAAAAATGTGACAGTCCCTCCAGATGTTCATCTGCCTATGCTCTTCTCCAGGGAGAAACTGAACAGCTTACCCATTTGACACATTGTCCAATGAATTTCTTTTTCTGCAGTGCAACCTTCTTTTGGAAATGAAACCAAGACAAATTGGGAAATTGAAGTAAATGCTGTAATTCAACCAGCAACAGATACTGGTGTGCTGTTTGCCCTAGTTACGGAAGAAGCATCTGTCCCTTTATCACTATCTCTGATTGACTATCACTCCACAAAGAAACTGAAGCAACAGGTACAAACAAGTATTTTTGTAGAGAATTTTCCTTGCTGTTTCCTGGTAACTGGAAGTCAATTTCAGAAACAGTTGTCAGGTTTGCTGCCTGCCTCATTATTTGTCCCACCTGTTCAGAGCACGGTCTGAAACAACTGTGCTTGCCTGAAGTTCTGCCTCTTACAGGTGTGTGTCAGATGCTAATAGGGAGCTCTTTGCAAATGTGGTCTAGATAAAAGATAAAACTGCTCTCTTGAATGCAGGCATATTTTATTTTCTGGCACAGAAACTGTTTAGTGCCATAAACCAGGGATTTCCATTCTTCCTTATCAGCAACTGTCCGAAAGGAGCCAAGAGACAGGCTTTAGGTGTGGGAAAGGTACTGGGAAAAGCCAGTTATGGTGGAGTGTTGAAGCTACTATTTAATGGCATTCATAACAAAGGGCTAAATTCTGGCATTCCACAAGGGTAAACCAGGAAGGATTTCACTAAATCCCATGAGCCAATTTTCATTTATAGTACAGCAGCTCCAGTTGGTTTGTCCCCAGTGCAATATAGTGGCTTCTGCAAGATCCACTTTGAATTCTCTCTGAGAAAATACAGTTTCAAGAATTAGTCCCACTGGTTCATTGGTTTTTCAACTATGCAAATGAGCTCAGAACACAATCAGCAATAGTAATAAGCCTAATTCTCTGGAGGCTCTGCAAAATATTTGTAATAAGGGGCACATTGGGCTCATCCTGGTACTGGGTAAGTGTAGCTATGTATTTTTCTGCTCACTGGCTCTTTTTCTTTCTTTCCCCTGCTGTTCAGTTTATCATCGTGGCCTTGGAGAACATAGTTGTGTCCAGACTGGCAATAAATCTCTGTGATAAAAAGGAACACTCTGTAGATGTCCTCCTCAAGAAAGATCACTTATCCCTGAGGGTAGATGGGGTAGCAGGAGAAAATGAACTAAGCATCTCTGAGCTGGAGGACAGTCTGTCCATCTTGGAGAGCTCTTTGCAGTCAACGAAGACATACGTGGGAGGATTGCCAGGTGAGCCTCCAGTTTTGTACCATGGACCACAGACTTCCAACTCGCTTTGCTGAGCTGGGAGTCAGGAAAACTGTTTCTGTTCAAGCTGTGAGAGTCCTTCCCTGTTTCTGCTTGAGCAGGCTTTGTCTGCAATGCAGGAACACAATGGATCTGGAGTTGCAGTTTCCTTGAATGATTGTGTCCTTCTGAGGGCATCTGGAGGCAAAAATAGAAAGAGGAGGTTTTCCTTGTTCAACAATAGGAATGATTTAACCTGAAGGATTGCTGTAAGCTGGGTTATTATCTTAAACCTGGTAAAATCCATAGGAGCTGGACTGCAGGTTCCTGCAATGCTTCATGAATGTAATGAACCCGTGGGAGCACTCCTTGAGGGGAGTGCTAGGGCCTCAAGGTGTTTTGCCTGAAACTTGGGAAGCCCAATGTGGTGATCCTCCCTGGCTGATGCTCTCTTTGAACTGATCACAGCACAACACAGTTAACTGACTCCCTCCCAGCCGAGCGCATGTAGGGCACAACCAAGGGGTTAACACCATTTATAGTGTCTCTGGCTTTTCAGCAACAACAGGGTTTCTTCTGGGAGGTCAGTTTGCTCCTCTCTTCTGAACCTGTAATTCATCTGAATTGTGAATTTTGGCCAAGTTTGGGAGTTTGCTTCTTGTTCTGCCTGAACAAGTTTATCAGTCCCCTCTGCTGAGGAATGCTATTAAAGGAACACTTATGTCTCTGATGCACATGATGCCAGCAGCTAAGCAAAATCTTGCCCTTACTTGCCCAAGCAAGGGAGTGGTACAAATGTTGGCCTCTTGTTAGGTGCTGAAGCAGTCAGGCTGGAACAGGGTGGCTGAGGTGCCACATGGTGCACAGAGGACACATGGTGCAGCTGTCCCCACCATGAGCAAGAGTTTACAGAGGATTTATGCTGATGATGGAAATAGCTCCCAGTCACACCTGAAAGGGGGAGGCCACATACTCCGGGACATTCACACAGTGGCAGGAACGAGGCTGAAATCCCAAACGTGGCATTTTCTACTCTCATATTGAATTATCTAAGCTGGCCATTGCACAGGCAAGAGAGGTCACCTGCTTTCTTTTAAGCTGCTCTCAGATGCACAGTGGAGACCTCCATAGCTCAGAAAATCATCCCATTCTGTCACTGTCCCAGGTTCTCTGTGGTTTGCTTAGACTATCTGTGCTGGGTGCAGCACTGGTTTTAATTTGCCAGAGCTAAGGGTGAGATACCATGGCTGTGGCAGCTCAGACTCAGCTGGCTGCTGTAGGTTTAGCTACTATCCCCCTTTGATCTGTTGTGCTTAGCAACAAGAATTTCTGCCAGCACTCTGCTTTTGCCATTGAGAGGAACCCAGTGCTTGCATGAGAAACCCTGTCATTGCCAAATAAATAAACATTTCAGCACTTCAGTTGGATTAATCACTCTGGGTTAAGTAACAATACCAAATGGTCAGATCTAAGTGAGTTTGGCTCATTCAGGTTTTGAAAACATTACGTAGTTTTTAGTTTTTCCATGCTTCCATACGCTGTGGAAAAAACAGTATAGTGGTCAAACTTCACGTCTTTATTCCATTTGCCACAAATAAAGAAAGAATTCTGGATCCAAATATGTATTAAGTCTGATCCTAAGCACAGCTAATGTTGCAGATGTGGAAGAAATACTACTTAGAGTTTCATCAGATAAGAGGGAACATGTAGACATAAATTACATTTTCTATAGGCTTTTCAGTTCTGGTAAATCCTAAATTATGTAATTTATGTGACGCATAGGTGATTTTTCAGAAAATATGCATTCTACCAGGTGAAGGAACCCTTAAACTAGGCTTCCAAGTCTTTACATGACCACATTTTGGACAGATCCATTTCTAGTCATAACAGAAAATGAAATATTTCACATAATTTGCAACTACAACACAATGAAAAAAAAATTAATTTCTTTTTAATCTCTTACAAATCCATCTGAAAGCCCACACTGTCTTTCAGTCAGCCCTGTGGCACATGTAACAGCAATCTGCTTGACTCCTTAGACAAGTCTTTAAGTTGTTAAGTCATAACTTCAACTCCTTCTGACTCAAAATTTAGTTTACATTCATGTAAGGTATTACAACAGAGATGCTGCATTTCTTTAGCAGACTTTGCAGATAAACTTTAGTAAATGGGGAGGAATGGGAAATAACATCACTAAATAAAGCAACTACTGAGCAATGGTAGTTCTCCCCCAGGAAGCTGAAGAGATTTATAGTATTTCTTTGTGACTTAGAGATCTCCCACAAATGTTCTCTCTCTCACTCAGTCCTAGATTCTGTCTGAGCTGTGTCTGATCACATCAGCCCTGCATATCTCCAGGCAGAACACTTTAAATTTCATATAATCTTGGGTCAACAGGACAATCTATTGTTCAAGTTGTCCTTGCTTCGATGTAAAGATAAGTCACTTATTTAGCTACCTGAATCACTGTGAAGTTAAACATTCTTTGAGACGTTCATTATTTTCCATTGTACAACCAGTTTGATTGGGTCAGCTTTGGTTTGTAAATAAACTAAAGACCTTTGGGGAAAGGTAGAGGACAGAGCTCATGCAGATTTTCTTGTCGTTATGTTACTGTGTTGGGGTTTTTTTTGTTTATGGTCAGTGTGTATATGATATTACAGAAGTTAGTAGTAAGATTGACTAACTTCCTCTAGTCTATTGGATTGTACTTAGTGTCTTCTTCCTTGGCATCTGTTTTCTTCCTCTGGTAAACCGATTAAAAGAACATCACCAGTGGATCTCCACAGTAAAAATTAGTCTTATTAGTCTGAACAATTCAACTGATGCATTCCAGCACCTTGCTGATGAAGGCTAACAACCTTTCTGTGCTCATACACAGCAAAATCGTGGCACAGATGAGTCCAGCAAGTGGTAGAGGCAGCATATGGGAAGTGCTTTTCTGTCATAAAGTTCTTTCTATAATCTTTTGGAAGCTATTTTGAAGAGAAAGACCATTAGAGGAAGGTCTAACATCTCCACCAATAACAAAGCAGAGGGTTTGGAGATGGAGGGGGGGAAAACACGGGGCTGTGTGAACACTTGTGCCACTGCAGTGAAGCCTTGCTGCTGTGCAGCACAAGGTTCCACAGTTTCATCCAGTCTGGAGGCCTTGCAGAGACACAGAGCAGCTGAGGAAGGGTTCAGCCTGGGAGAAGGGCTTTTGTGCACCAGAACAGATGGTGTTTTCCTCACGTCTGGGATTGTGCTCTTGCCTTCTGGCAAGGGGGCAGGGGAGGTAGAAACACCAGCATGGAAAGAGGTGAGCTTGAATTCATTGAAGCAATAGCCATCTGAGCCTAGGCAGGGCAGGTATTTATTTAAAGGCAGCTGTCAGAGATATTTATCTCCCCTTTCCAACAGATGTTCCTGTCACTTCCACTCCGGTCACCGCGTCCTACCACGGCTGCATGACCCTCAAACTGAGCAACACGGCGCTGGACTTAGATGAGGCTCTCTACAAGCACAGTGACATCACCTCACATTCCTGTCCTCCAGTTCAGGAGGGTCAGTAGGTACCACTGCAATGCGAAAGTTTTATACGCAGAAACTTTCAGTGCTTTTCTTTTTTTAAAAGATATAAATTATTCAGATCTACCGCACTGCGTGTATAGTTTCTCTTAAACACTGAAGTTACGTAGAAGCTACTGATCCTTATGTCAGACTGATTATTGAAATACTCTTTGCTTTGAGGTTTAAAGGTTGTAATATATTTGTAAATAGTTCAGAAGACTAATATTAAATATGTCAAAAGTACAGAATGTACTGGAAGTGAATACTATCTTTAGACTGTAAGAGACAGTTTCATCTGTAATGTGGGAAACCTGGTAATATATGAATGTGGACTGGAAGAAAAATAATAATTCTGTATTATTTTTTATTACCAAACACTGCTTTCTGATTTGCAAAATATGAGAGAATAAAATATTTACATACAAGTTTTTAATTTACCTGTACTGAGGTTATTCTGTATTCTGGTATTTGGAGACAGTACTCAGACTGTGCCTGATGTGGAGGTTACACTGGGAGAGGGTGGGGGGTGGGGGAGAGGGGAAAGGCTGCTTTTTTTTTTTTTTTTTTTGGAGGTTGAGGGTTGGGGGTTTATATGCTTCCATCAGTATTTCATATCTTCTCAGCTGCAGAGCAAATGGTGGCTGCTATTCTTACTGCTAGAGGTTCTCTTTCTGGTACCACAGAAAAAAGACTCAGTTGTGACCTTTAGAAAAACTCTTGGTCAACAGAAAATGGAAAATGAAGTTGGGTCAGCAGGAAACATTTAAAAGAAAAGACTCAATAAGTTGAAAGCCATACAGTTTTTTTGTCAATAACTGTTGGAGTAAATGATGAGGTGTTGAGAATTGGGAAATATTATCTGGTGATGACATATTTTTGCTGCTGCATTTTTATGTTGGCTCATTCACTGTGAGCCTAGTGGGAACAGAGAGGCTTGAGCTGTGAGAGTTAGCCAGGCTGAACTGCATGAGGTGAGAATATCCATGGGGGTTTATGCAGAAAATATTTTAGAGCCATAAAGTGTGTTCAGCTTTTCAGCTATCCTTCTTTGCCTAGCCTGTCTTGAGTCACTTAAATCTTGTTTTATTTGGTCTTTGTCTTGCATCAAATTAATAAACTGAGTAATATTGGTATATGCTGCAGTGCAAAATCCAAATACTGCATGGGTAAGGTTGCATGATCCTTCAGAGGATTAGCATGAAAAAGGTCTAATTATACAAGGTCTTTTATAAATTATTCTTGGTCAGTCATGTTATGTTTTCCCTAAGCAGATAAGGAGATGACGCATTAGTCTAATAATCCTCATGTGTGGCAACATCTGTGACCAAACTATGAAGATAAACTGTCCCAGAGGAAAAGAGTAAAGAAGGAGGAGACTATTCCAAACCTATTTTCTGGCAAGAATCTCTGTTTTATTTAGCAGAGAAGAGGAAAGTACTCTGTTAGCCATTAGACAAGGCATCATAGCTTCTTATCATGAGCGAATCAATCAGCAGCAATGCAGTAGGGCAGAAAAGAACAGAACTTTATCACTTTGAACCAGCCTACTCATTTATACTTGGAGAAGGACCTACTGTCAGGTCTGACCAGACACAAGTTTGCAAGGAAATTTCCCACTAGACAGTAATAACTTACTGGCAGACTGTGCATGGATAGGAAAACCCAGGAGTAGTTCTATGTTCATTCTTTTTTTTAGTTGAGTAAGGGAAACCACCTTGTTGCTGAAAGTGCTTTATGCTACCACTGATGACTCTGGATCAATTTGTGATCCAGTATGGGGCTGTAGTTTGGGTTTGTGCTGGAAACAATGTTGATAATTCAACATTTTTTGATGGGATGTTTTAGCCATTGCTGAGCAGGGCTTGCACAGTGTCAAGACCTTTTCTGTTTCTCACCCCACCAGTGAGGGGGCTGGGGGTGCACAAGGAGTTGGGAGGGGACACAGCTGGGAAGCTGATCCCACGTGACCAGAGGTATATCCCACACCATATGGCCTCATGATCAGCACATAAAGCTGGGGGACAAAAGGGGAAGGGGAGGGACACTTAGAGTGATGGTCTTTGTCTTCCCAAGTCACTGTGATGTTGCCCAGATTTCCTGGAGATATCTGAACATCTGCCTGCTGACAGGAAGTGGTGGATGAATTCCTTGTTCTGCTTTGCTGGTGTGTGTGGCTCTTGCTTTACCTATTAAACTGTCTCTGTCTCAGCCTATGAGTTTTCTCACTTTTACCCCTCTGATTCTCTCCCCAGTCCCAGCAAAGGAGAATGAGTGAGCGGCTGCCTGGGGCTGCCAGCTGGGGTTGGACCACAAAAATCTCCCATCTTTTAAACTTGGAGTAACTCCACTGAAAAAAATACAGACTTGGAAGATATCTATTTTTAAACCAAGAATATGAAACAAGACCTGGTTTACTTTGTTCTTTTCAAATGAAACAATCTAGCAAAATAGTTTCATGTCTGGTATTTTGATAAAATCTCTGTGGTAGTCCCCAAAAAACTACCATGTGGCATAAATGAATCACAAACATGTCTGACCTTTGTGTTAATGTAAGTGACACTATTTATAAGGCCAGAATTATTCTAGGTCCTGGTACTCTGCACTTCCATACTAAATGTCACGTGTACAAGAGCATTCAATTTTCTAATTCAGAGCAGAAATTGCTCCTGAACTTTGCATATGTATGCGTGTATGTGAAGATATTTTGCATAGACCACAAGGCACCCTGACTCAAAATGTGGATTAGAATAGAAACTCAGAGTTTCTCAGTCTGGAAAATTACAGAAGAGGCAGGTGGGTAGGTGGGTGGGGGGGGAGCGCAGGGGGCAGGGTGTAAAGGTGAATTTTTTTAATATCCTACCCCATTACCATACTGGAGAAAGGTTTGGAGGAAGAGGTAACTGCAATAAGCATTCCTTCATTCCTTCTCAGTCACTTGCTTCAACCCAAGAGAAACATTGATTTCATCCTTGTTCAGTTAGTCTAGGTGTTCAACCCAAAGGGATCAAGTCTGTTCTGAACTCTGAGTCCTCAAAATGAACCCAGGTGATTCCCCTGGTAGTACTCATAGCAGGTAAAAAGAAGCAAATGTACAGCTTCACTTATTTCATAATCAGAGTGACTGTGCTTTTCACAGCATGTATGTGCACAAGAACTAAGCATTTTGGATGCATTAAATTAATGTTTAAAAAATAATGGTCTCTTCTCTGACTTCTGTTTCTCTCAGCCACGCTCGTATAACTCACCTTGTCAACAATACACATAAGGCACCTCATCACTTATCACTGGCCTAAAACTTTGCATCTCAGAAAAACCTTAATTGAACAAAAGGTGGCTTTTATGGTCCATATAAATTAATCCCTCTTCTTATGTGTACCAGTACTGGATCTGCTTTTTATACATAGAGGTAAAACACATGAATTAACAGACATTTCTTGGACGTTGCAAAGTATTATGCAAAAGGATGATCACTCTTTTTTTCCATTTTAAGCAGGTCTGATGGTGTCACTTTCTTTTTAAGGAAACTGTCATGGAAGCTGGTTTTGTTTATTTAGTTTTTTTCAATATCTTCATAATACAGAGCAGCTGCTTAAAATGCTAATGAGAAATACCTTCCATTCCCTGATTTACTCTTTGGCATTTCAGGAAATTTCTAGAGCTTCATTGCTGTCTAGACTGTAAGATCTATAGAGCAAGCAGCACCAACACCCTTCCTGCAGGAGCAAAATGCAGTGAAGGGATGCATTTTTGATGGGTTTTTGTGCTGGTTGTAAGTACCCCTGTCCCAAAATATGGCAGGTGTGTGCCAAAAGGAATCCCACTGTGGTGCACAGTGAGGAGGCAGGGTGCAGACAACACGGATGTGGCTTTTTTCCTGTCAGTGGCACTGCCAAAGGTGTTGTTGCTTAGCCTTTGGAGAAAATAAATAAATTTAAAAATTAATTAGGCCCCTTCATTCAATCTGTTTCAGTCATTGTGAAATACCTGCATTAGGTCTTGGATTAACTTAAAAATAAATAATAGGCATTTAATCTAAAATGGTTTTGGTTGTGGTGCTCTTTTGACTAGAAAGGAATTAATTTGAACACTAAAGTGTAGCCTAAAATACACGTCTGGAAATAGTATTTTTAGTGCATTAACATGACATTTTACTATGCAGACTAGACTGGCACAAAATTCAGCTAAAATAGTCTCAATAGAATTAGCCTTTCTATCTGAAACTTGAAAAGGGAAACTATTTGGTAGGGTACTTCTTCCTCTGTTCTTTTGTTTTCCTTTCCTTCCAAATACACACAGCCTTAGGTATAGTATAAATATACACAGTGAACTTTATTGTAAAATAATTGCCACACTTTATTGGTACAACACTTTCACCAGAAGAGTTATTAAACACTACAAGCAAACAAACTCTTGCTACCCGAAATTATTGACTCTGGGAGCTCCCTGCTACCCACTCAGACAACACAGGCTAAAACCCCTCAATATTGGTTCATGAAAGCAGAACACATATCTGGAGATTTTTCTTCATTTTTCCTCTTGAAGAAAATCTATTCTGCAGTGGACTGAGAGGGAAACATCTCATGCTTACCATAGCCAGAAAGTTCTGCTACATCTGACTACAGGCACACCATGTGCCTGCCCTTACAGCTCCAGGGCTCTGCCCTGCTCACAGGGAGATGTGGGTAAAAGCAGAGTGGCAGTAACACATTCTGTGCTGGGCTCCTTTGGGAAGTCTAGTGCCTGCACAGCACAGTTTCCAGAGGTTTCTTTAAAACAAAATAAAAGCCTACCCGCTACTAAAATAAATTCTTTGTTCTATGGTGCATATGGTGGAGGCTTTTCTCCAGGCAAGCAGTAAGTTGGTGTATAGAGGGCTGGAGCATTTGGGGGAAGACCATAGCTGGAGCTGGACTGAGATGGAGGCTGAGTTTCTTCTGATAAAGAAATGTCAGTAGATGATGTTCCTGGAAAATTGCTTGCAGGCTGTATCAGACAAAGAAAAATAACTTCTTAGTAAAGGATTACAACCCCATTGCAGCTTTGTGTTGTTTGCCATGCGTTACATAATAAGCCCCACGATAAAATTTCTCATGCATTGCAGCAGAACATTAGTTCTAAAGCACCTGCCTAAGTGTAGCATGATGGTGTCTAGTGAAACAAGAGATTCCATCTGTAACCCAAGTCATTTTTAATAGACATTGTGCAGACAGCTAGGCAATACAGCAGAACAGGAATTTCTGCAGGAAAAGATGCTTGGCTTCCTGGGTGAGGCACAGCACGTGACTGACTGATTAGATTACGTGCAGCTGCTCCTTTCCTGGCCTTACTGTGAAATTTAAATTACCTCAGATGTAATTAATCGCAGTTATAATACTTGCATAAATATTTGCCAAATGCAGATTCCTCTTAAGAGAAAATTTCATAGGTAGGCACACATCTCCCTCTTTGGCAGTCAGGTATGATGCAGCTTTGCCTGAAAAAGGCACAATAAATAAATAGAGCTTGGGAAGTAGCCCATCTTCAGGAACAAGCAGGGTTCATTAAAACAAAAGAATGCATGTAGGGAATAATATTCAGGATAAAATCCACTACTGCTTTAAACAAAGTTTTGTCACTGATTTCAAGAGGGTGAGGATTTTACTCCTCCTCTCATATGCCAGCACGTGCCAGTCTATGTGCTTCAGCTGAAGACTTGGGCTCAGCTCCCTTCAGGTTCAGACTTTAAAGTGAACTTAAAGTGCCTGGAATTTAAAAACAAGATAAAGTAATCATGGACATTTTTCAAGGGAAATTAAAATTCTGGTCAAGTGATGCTCCCTGATGCTAAAAAAAATAATTAATAGCCACAATCTAGAAGGCCAGGGCCAGAGCTGGCCCTTGGACAGTGGCATCTCAGAGCTGTCCAGGGCTGGCAGACCCCATGCCAAGGTGTTTGCTTCCTCCATGGGGCTCCATGTGCACAGGGGCTGCTGCTGTGGGTCAAACCCTCCTGGCAAGGAGAATGTTGTCCTGCATTTGTACCACACGGTGACTTAGTGAGTGAGAATGGGGACACCCTCACATGAAGGCTTGTTTATGCCCTTTAACTCTCTGAGGCAGTGCAGGTACACTGACAGACCTGCTAGATACATCACCTCCAGACTTAGGTGTTGTGGTTTTGGGTTGGCTTGGGATTTTTTTTTATTTCGGAGTTGTTGCTTCCCTCCCCTCTCAATCTGCAGCCACTGCTTCCATCTGTTTGCCTGGAATTGTTTCTGCAGTGAGTCCTCTAGCAGGAATAACTGGCAAAACCCAGAACTGCTGTCACCACCACCAGTCCCTGCCCAGCTAATCAGGACCATTACCTGCCCAGCTGGCTGGCCTGTTACCAAGACTAGCTGTGGTTGAACTGTACCAGTAAGGGATTTATTATTTTGTTGGCACACGTCACAGTAAACAAAAGAAATGCTGGTTACATCCTTTCAAATGCATTCCTGCTATCACTATTTCTTTTTGCCATATGGCTGATTTCTTTTACAGACTTTGCCTCTCTGGCAAGAATTTATTCAGTGAGATACTGGATTCAGGACCAGGAATGAATGTCATGTATCTTTAACCTGAGATAATTCACTGGTGTCTCTAAAGGGTAGACCAGCTCAGTCAGGGTCTTCTATTCTGTGGACAGTTAAAACTTAATTCAGTTTCCCACATCTAAGTGTGCAGCTCTTTTGGGATGCCATGGGATATCCCAGATGTCCACACAGATGTGACCTAGGGACAACGGGACCTGAACCTGGACACTCTCAGAGTAGTAGCAGGGGACAGGTGGCTACTTGATCTCATTATCAGGCAGTACTAGATCCCTACATGCCAACAGCCCCTGTGTTCAGTCAGATGAATCCCAGACCCAGACTGGGATTAAGGACTACAACCATCTGAGCAGGGCTTGTGAAGGTCTGAATCCAGCAGCTTGAAGCACTTAGATGGAACATGAAGACCTCAGACCTCCAGCCCCATGGATTCAGCCCACAGCTCTCAAGCAATGGAAGCAGATGACAGTTAAGCTTCTGGCTGTTCCTTATCATTCCTGCTTCCATCATTCACGATTTGTACCTTTGAATAAGTTTATTGTGAGTTGTTAAAATTCATATACTGATGCAGAAATTACTTCTCTCCAAACTGCAACAAAATGAGTTCACACATACAGGGAGGTGACTTGCTTTTTCCTTTTTTCCCATGAATAGAGTTAAGTTTTCCCATTGTTTCTTAGTAACCATCCCAGTGGATCCCAGTGTTTCTTACTAACCTCCCCTGACCTGGGTACAGCTGGCAGTGTCTGCCTCTGAATGTTATGAAGGGGAAGGAAGATAAATGATCACACTTATTTGAAAAAAGTAGAAATCTAGGGAAATAACAGTGTTTATTTTGGAGTGCAGATAAGAATTTGGGGTAAATGCAATATATTTCTGTTTCTCAGTGGACACAGGACTGAACAGTCACAATTGTTATAGATGGATAATGAGATGATTGGCCCTCGCAATTAAGGGATGAATATTGTGTGAATATTAAGAGAAGCTTTATTGATGTATAGTTATGTTACTGTAGCTTAGATGTCCTCTGTTCTCCCCACAGTTCCCTTTTCCCCCCCTCTGTATTGTTACCATCTGACAGCCTGTGTTATCTAGGACAGGTAGAAAGAAGGCGTACAGGTGTGCCCCTTCCATGGGACAGTTGGGAATGGAAAAGCCTGCTGCTAAGGGGGTGTAGCATGACAACACCTGACCTCCAATCCAGTTACAAGAAAGCAATCTCCATCGATAAAGGGCAAAGAAGAGCTGGCTGACAGACTTTGGGCGGCGCTGGGGTTGGCTGATGCAACCCCCAGGAGTATAAAAGATTGAGCTTCCATCTTGAAGACAAACTGGCCACGTGGTAGGCAGCCATGAGGGTAGTTCCCAGTGCTGCAATTTTTCCTTATTTAGTCCTTTTGTTGTATTTTTGTCAAGGTTTAATAAACCTTTTAAAATTTTTAAAGTGAGCGGTCGTTTCTCATACAATGGATCCTCATGACTACTTATATTAATCTTTTCAGCTTAATTTCATGTGCTTCTCTACTCTCTCTACGCCTGGCTACGCTTGCCTCATCAGCAGGTAAGAGTTCAAAGGACAACCAGAGCAATCCTGAGGTCTGGTCAGACCAGAAAACTAGGCACAGACTAAGTCATCCCATAGACAAACCTGGGAGCTGGGATCCAGCTGAGACCTACCTCTGCAGAGTTTGTCCTGAGTAGCAGCTAATGCTTTTCTGATGGTGTGAGAAGGGTGTGTGTTTGTACTGTACCTGGAGAGGCAATGGGTAGGACGGATATGTAGAAATTGTTGCTGCAGAAGGACAGAACCCAGCGTAGGTCAGGATCTGCTGGGCGGGATTGTACAGGATCTGAGGAGGAGGTGCAGCACTGAAGGCAATTTGGGACAGAGGTACCTGTTGAGCACACAAGACAACAATTTATCAGTGCAATGTAGGGGGCTGGAGCAGGAGCTGTTCCTGCAACAAGACAATTTAACAACTTTTTATTTTCCAACACAATACCAGTAGTACAAAAAACCAGCAGACAGAATGAGAGGAGGGTGTATCCGGAATGAATTTTCTGAGTAAAAATACACAGCTATTTTGATCTTCTTCCCTTGGAAAAAGGCTGCTGGTGCTTCCCTAGCAACAGTTACAGAAGCACTGGCAGGACTCCAGATCCGAGACACCCTGAAGTGCACAGCATACAGCTTTGGCTGCCTCTTCTTACTCATCCAGCACCAAACACCAAGTCCTTCACCATTTGCTGCAGACTCCTTCCAAGAGCAACTATCTAATGCCCTCAAGTCTTTTTCTCTGCTTTCCTACACAGATTTACCTAGATCTCCCTTTCCAGACCAGTTGCTCCTCTTTCACAGCTCACTCTCACTTGGGAAATGGAGTTCGCTGCTGTCTCTCCAGCATCACTCTGAATGTGCTTACCTCTTTCCTACTGCAGAAAATCCTTTTCTCATGGCTTTATTGGCATGTCTTTTAATTACAATGCAAAATGAACTTTGCATGAAGAAGTAATAGCTGACATTAAACCAGCTAAAAAATCTTGGTCAGGAAGAAAGATCAAAAGCTGAATGTGAAAGAGGGTTTGTGTTAAACCCTAAAACCCTGTGCTATATAACAATTTGTGAAGGACAGCAGAGCAATAGAGCTTTGTGAAATATTTTCATGAGATAAATCCAGTGGTTTTTTTTATTTCCTTTGTTTTTGTTAGCAGATTCCTCCACATGAGAGCATGGAATTTTCTTTTCACTGAAATAATAAAATATGGTAGTTGCCAGACAAATGCTGAAAGCAGCAGCCAGGATTTTTTGTTTTTTTTCCACTTCCTTTCAAATTTATCGGTGGGAGATATAAACCACTGCACCCTCTGGAGACAATGTGAGATCTCTCTGTGATTGAGAAAGAGGTATATTAATTGTGTTTGTACATGGAAACATCATCTAGGTCACTGATGTACCACATAAGGTTACTGAAAAATCTAGGCCTTAGTCTCCTGGGGAAATCTGGCAGTTCGGGAGCTGGCATGGAGAAAGGCTGGGATCAAAGGCAGAGAGCTTATTTCACAGGAGAAGGCAAGTCTCTCATCTTCAAGGCACCCTCCTCAAAACACTCTCATCTGGAAGGTACCCACCTTTCCACCTGCCCTGCTGGGTGGATATGGTGGGGAAAAGACACTGCCTCAGGAGCAAGGAGGAGCAGGTAACCTGCTTGCTTCAGACCCAAAGGTTTGGGGCCAGCGCACAGCCCACAGAGGAGGGATAAAATCATATCTCTCTGACATAAATGAGTCAAGAAGCTTTACCCACAGATGTGAAATATAGATGCCTGTCCTGCATCTTTCACCAACTTTCTGGTGTGGGTCTCTTGGGGTGCTGCTGTTTGACCCCCTTTGGCTTCTTCTCTTAGGAACCTCTCTCAGTCCTCTCACATTCCATCCACCCACAGAGCAATGCTCTCTAATTGCTAAGGATGAACATCTCAACAGTCCTAGAAGACAAATTTGGGGAGTCATCCACCCCACAGCTACTAATTCAAAGCACCTTATTGTCATGCTATCTGGTCTCAGCCCAGGGCCAGCAACAATTTGTGGTTACTGAAGCTGGTTGGATGCTTTTATCAAGTATTCCAGTAATTACTGTGTGTTAAATTACTCACCTAAAATACACGGGTACGTGGAGACATTCTAAACTGCACCAACACCCAAGTCAAAGAGATAAGGAGCTATGAACTAGCCAGGGAGTGCTAACAGTGCAAGCTCACTGGCCTCACACAGACCTGCCAGAGCATTTATGTCTGACCTTCAGCTTCTTTTCACATCAGACTGCACCTGTAGTTGCATGAATGCTAAGACATAAACCCATGGCAAGTAGCTCAGTAATTAGGGGTTTGTTTTGCTTTCCTTTTTAGAGCAGCGTGTGGGAAGAGGAGAGGGGATAAAGCAATGCTATTTAATCTGTTCAGATTCCTTTAAGGACTGCAAGAAGGAGACTAATTAAAACAAATTTTAAAAGGCATCCCCTTCCCAGCCCCCCCATCCTCCCCTCAGGACTATCAGCAGTTCAGATTAATGCAGCCCTAAACTCAGGGCAGGCAGATTCCTTGGCAAGGTGTGTCAGAAAAACATCCAGAAGTTACCAAATGAACACCAGGACAGGGAAGGGAATTTCTAGATTAACTCATCATCAGCAAGTGAAATTTTCATGTAATTCTTTATCTGCAACTTCTGTAAGAAATAATCACAGTGTGTTACCATTTTGGGTACTTCGGCTACGTCTATTGATGTAATATCTTGATCTGCGTTTTTGTTAGAGGTGATTTTAAGGTAACTAGCTCCATGTCCTATATCCAAGCACGCTGTAGATCTTAAAAGGACATCAGGGGAGTATGCCAGGGTCTGCAGGGAATTTCTCACAAGAAAGAAAAGCCGAAATAACCAAAACAACACTTTTTTTTCTGTCCAGGAAATATGATGGGTTTAAAGGAAAGGGCACTGTTTTGCAAACTTCCCCTTTGTAACATGGTTTAGCTGCCAGCATTCCCCAGAGATAAACATAATGTTTTTTGTTTGACTAGTCAGCCTGGCCTTGTGTTTTCTGGAAGTCAATCCCAAAGCAATGCTGTGAGGCATTTCAAGGAGCTTTGCAGTTCTTCCTGCAAAATGCCAGTGAGCATTTATGTGAGGAGGTGACATCTTAAAGCAAAGTAAATAGTTCTCTCAGATATATTAAAGGGGTTTGTTACTCTTTTTATTTGATGTTTTCTTGGCCCTGTCTTCCCCCAAGAGTTGCTCTTTTTGTAAGGAAAGGGAGCAGCAGATTAGCAAATTATTTCTGGTACTAACTCAAAAGAACCCTGAGAAAGCACAGGCAGGAGCAAGGAGTGGTCATTGCATTTTGGATTGCTGCTTTAGTAAGACTTTCACAAGCTGAGGTGACTGACACAAACTCATCTTTCCCTTGAACTATGACATCCTTTTCCTGCTCACACTCAGTGGAGACACTGAACAGCTTATTCAGATGAGGTTTTTAGTTGGAGCCCTGACAGACTCACTCCAGCTAAGCTTGGGGTCAAGATGCACATCCACTGCTGCTGTGATTTCCCTCCATGGTTTTATGCCACCCAGTCAGAGGACCCAGACCATGACCCAGGCTCTGCCTCCCAGCAAGGGAATGTGCCAGATCATGAAGACTGGAGTTCTCCCAGGAACATCTCCTTGGCTTGATGTTCCTCACGAGCAGTGCAGTGATGGCCCTGCAAAGCACAGAGCTGTATCAAAGCATCAGCCCAAATTTCATGTAAGCTTAGGTTTGAGCAAGACAGGTTAGGTGGACTCAAGCTGGCTCTCTGCTCTTGCTGCTCTCAGCAAGAAAACTGCTTCTACTCCCTTTGGGCAGCTGCAACTCTTCAGTGGCTGGCTGCAATCTGTTATCAATTCCTCACAGGAGTCCCCTGCATAAAGGAGAGCTCGGCTGCACATTTCGTACACACGATAGCTCAGGGCGCTTGTTTGGCTTAAGCTGGACAGAGGAACGTTTCCAGGAAATGTTGCAACTCTTAACAAAGGTGAATTTCAAACAATTCACATGGCCCTGCTCTATTTTAGACACGGTTTTAAGCACCCAACACATGTAGGTAGCCTGGGCATGCTTCCTAAGGAACACTGGGTGGTCAGAGCTGTCAGGCCTGATGGCCTTGAGTCTGACTGGGTCTTTGGCTCTGACTGGATGCCAGCTCTGAGCAGCCCCTTCCTGCCAGTCTGCTCTCCCTCCTGTCCTGATGTACATCTCAGCTATCTCTCTTGCCTTCTCTTCCCTGCTCTAGCTCT
The DNA here is from genome assembly GCA_013399945.1 of Ploceus nigricollis. Taxonomy (NCBI): domain Eukaryota; kingdom Metazoa; phylum Chordata; class Aves; order Passeriformes; family Ploceidae; genus Ploceus; species Ploceus nigricollis. The sequence continues at coordinate 51,881 of VXBC01011388.1, forward strand.
CTCTTTTTTTCATTTTACCCATCTTTCTATTCAGTTCTCTCCTCTGCAACAGTGACCAGACACATCATGGATCTAAGATGACCCGTGCTGCTATCACACCTCCCTTTGGTTCCTGCATTTCACCTCCATCTCCATGCCTCTGCCCATTTAGTTCTACTACTCTCCTGAGAGCCTAATAAATAAAGACCCCCTTGCTTGGTCTTTAGGCATTGCTTTAGCAAACAGGGCCACTGACAGTGATAGTCCCAGGAACAGCAACTTCACCCTTTAACGTGTCAGCAAATCCAGGCAAATTAGGGACATTACTGGAAAATCCCTCTCACCATACAGTCTCTTCTGAATGCTGTGGTGCACATCAGCACAACAGGTGGTGTGGCACAGGGAGTAGTTAGAAGGTGGCATTCCTTAGTGAAACAAAAGAGAATGCTGAAGTGTCCTGAGCACACAACTGTTTAAATAAAAATTTCACTGGTACCTCAGAATTCATCCCCATTCTTAGGGAAAAGAACTACACAAGGCTGAGCAGTCACAGGTAGGACTTGACTTTTACATGTTAGCTACAAACTAGCATCATCAGACTCTGTGTTGGTCCACACATTCAGTGATGAACTAGAAGGGATAAAATATGCCACTAAGTGAATTGCCAGCATTTGCTCACACTGTTGTGGTTTTTTCCTTCAATTCACATATTTGACCGGGCTTGACCCACTTAGCTGTGAACAGCTGGCAACAGCTTTGCCTAAAGGTATAAATCCATGAGAGAGGCTGGATTGTTAAAGGACAATGACTCAAAACATTATCCCATTTGTTGAGACCCCAAGGTGCTCAGCTGAGCTGGAGGAGGTGAACTTTTGGGTGTGTAATGGCTAAACCTCTGACCTGATAAGGCACAGGGTGAATGATGGGCTGTGAGTGAGATAGGAGCTGGATCCTGTGGAGATGGATTGTTCCCATTGTCATGATAATTTGTGCTCTCTTCTACAAACCATTGGGTTGTGGGGCTCCGCCTCCTCCTCCCCCCGGGGAAGTACAAGGGAATTCAGGACATTTGCCTTTGGCCTCAGCGTCTTTATCTCTGCTGATGGGACATAACTGACTCAGCTGCTGCTAGGATGGGCAGCTGTGTTGTCTTAGAAGGTGTCAAGGATTCCCAAAGCATCCCATAATTCACATTATTATGTCAAGCTCCCCGCCTAGTGGGAGGTGCCTGAGCATTCCCACCTGAACCAGAGTGAATATAGACCCACTAGATGTTGTGTTCTGGGGATTTCTCTCCACTACGTCTTCAGGATTTCCTCCACCACCAGACATATGTGGTCAGCGACCACCACTTTGACCAAGACTGTGCAGCAACCAAGTCTTGTCTCTTGTGAGTGGTGAGATCCTCACACTCCTGTCCTTTCTCTCTCTCATTCTTTCTTTCCCATTGTGTGTGTCCCAGGGCGATGTTGTTGCACTTTCACATTGCAATGCTTTCATGTTGTATTACTATAGATAATAACCACCAAAACGGCTTCATAGCTGCTTTCCTTTGCTACCAAACTGTTGTATAATAAACCCTACATTGTTTATTTAAAAGCAGTGACATTCAGTGTTGTTTCATTCTAATCTGCTCCAAGGGAGCTCTTAACAAGAACCTGGGTTACACTCTTGGTACCTTCTGTGGTGGCTCATAACATTCCAGACTCCCACAACACTCAGGAAACACATTTAAAGCATCTCCTTTGTACACTTATACTTCCTTGGTTTTAACTAATTTGACAATGCTAACAAGCAGAAAGCCCTTACATAAGGCAAAAGCCTGTGAGCCTTACCATGTCTTTAAATGCCCCAAGAATGGCTGCAGTGATAATCCCCAGGAACAAGCCGATGATGTTGAGGACTGTGGAGGACCACAGCAGTCTGTACAGGTGGAGCACATCCTGACAGCTGCTCACGCCGAGAAATTCATAGTAGCTGGAGGACTGGTCTGAACTGAAAGAGAATGCAGGTAATGTCACTGCAGTGAGAATGGTTTTGCACGCAATACAGAGCACTACAGGATCTGACTCCTTCCTGCTTGCTTTCCTCTTAGGCAAAGTACTGCACCCATGCTCCCACCAAAAACTGCTCAGAAGAACTGGAGAAAGCCCTGCTGAAAAACTGGCTCTGCTAAGGCCAACAGCAAATGTAATCCAACCCTACTTTGGCTGATAGGTGGTGGTTACCAGCATGGACCCTTCTTTATTTTTTGTTCAGTGTCTCTAAACAGAGACATAATCTTGGTATATGGAGACTGCCCTTTCCAGTTAGCTACCAGATAAAGCTTGCTTAGCTTTGCTTTTTTTTCCCCAGCTGACCTAGAAATCTGCTGGTATCTCAAAAATTGGGGAAGGCAAGTTGCTTAAGCATTAATTACAGGAAGGGAGATATTGCCAGCTAGCTACATTTGTTTATGGTGTCTGTGGTTCCAAATTAATGCAACACAGTACAGTATAAAGTTGTCTTTACACTCGGGTTTGTACTATCCAGAAATCTTTGTTCATATTTCTACACTACGTTGGTTATTGTAAATCAGGCATGTGGTGAAGTTACACCTCACTGTCTTGCCAAAGCCAGAAATATCCTACTGCAAAATTTGAAACCACAGGTTCCTGCAGTTCTTTCCAGTACCTGCCCTAATTTGAGCCTACTAATGAGCTCCTAGGGTAGCTATTTGAATTGGAAAGATTTTTTTAAATGCCAAGCCTGTTTTTCCACTGTTAGGAAATTGTCAAATTGCCATCAGATTATGGTGGAAACTGGAAGTGCACAGTTTGTGTTCACTCTTCTGCTCCCCCATCCCCAGTGCATGGGGCAGCATGTGCATGTATGGTTAGGGAAAGCTCTGCAGAGCAGTCCACAACATTTCTGGGAAGAACCAAGCTAAGCACAGTAACTTCTGGAAATATCCAATCAATGGCTTCAGGTCATGGTTCTGGCTTCATGGTTCATGAAGAACCACTACTGTTGAGTTCACCTGGGCCCTGCCATGAGCCCATCTTCAGCTACAGCTTCAGCTGCCATGAGGCTGAGGAAATTGATTTACAATCCTGCTGTCATATCAGACTATTCTATGGCTGACAACAAATCACTCTGTGGGCCTGTGCCTCCTCCTACTTCTTTTTAGCCATCATGTGAACTGGAATTGCCAAGTCTCCAGAGCAGCGTGACTGCTTATTTACCCTGGATTTGTCCATGCCAGTGCCATAAGATCTTGCTGTCCACCGTAGAATGTTGACAATAGCAGAACACACCCATTTAATTATATCATTGAATAATGTCACAGCAGTGAACAGTCCCACGTGTTTCAAACAAACTCAATGACTCAGAAAAATGGCACTGAGGATCTCCATCTGAAAGGGAAATATGCCTGATCTCTCCTTCTGGTTACTTTAAGCAACAGTTTCAGTCACTTTTTTTGACAACTCCAAATACTTTCACCCCTTTAACAGCCCTGTTCTTTTCTGTGTTGAGTTGGGCTGTTTGGTTCAGTGTTAACATGCAGGCATTAGCTGTGTACCACAGAAGGAAGCATTCTCACTATATACATACTGCATTGCAAATATGATAAAAGGTACCAAAGTTGAGCATTCTCTACCTTTCCCACTTGTTTTGTACACCTCCATCATGTCCAGATTTAACATTTCTTACATAAGCAAAAGATTCTACATAGGATTTTAATCCATTTCATAGACCTTCATTCACTTTGTGTCTCCCATCTGCATAAATCACTTCCCTCTAGTCCCAAATGTTCTTTTACTTCTCTAGTTGAGGTATCATCTGGCTAAGAGCTACTTTTTCATGCAGAAGCCTTGTGTGATTGTTCCCACATTGTTTCCCTACACCTAAAATGTTTATGTCTGGCATCACACTAGCCAAGTCCTACAGGCTGAGGGTATTCAGGGCTGCTAGCATGTGAAAAGGAGGCAAAACCAAAATAAAATAGATGTAGGAAGGAAGAAAGATGAGAAATACACAGGGGGAAAGAAGGAAAAGTGACTGTGGCTGAACTGTAGAGGATTGCAGAGGTTGCATGAGAGTGCATGGTAAGATGATATACAAGGGCAGATAGAGATAAGACAAGGGAGAATGGTTTTAAACAAAAACAGGGAAGATTTAGATACTAGGAAGAAATTCCTCACTGTGAGGGTGGTGAGACACTGGAACAGATGGCCCAGAGAAGTTGTGGATGCCCCATCAATGGAAGTGTTCAAGGCCAGATTGGATGAGGCTCTGAGCAGCCTGGTCCAGTGGAAGGGGTCCCAGACCATGGCAGGAGAGTTGGAACCAGATTGTCTTGAAGGTCCCTTCCAACCCAAACCATTCTGTGATTCTATGACAGTGAGATGTGCAAAGGGTGAGCCAAGCAGAAGATTCAGTAAATCTAATGGGAAAAATGCATTGCCAGACCAACAGTATATCTGAACAGGGATGTAACTGAGCGATCAGTTTTGATCACACAGCAAAATGCTTACGCACATATTCAAAGAAAAAGAAAATTAAATAATACCAACACTAATGAACAACTCCTGACCTATTTCGTGCTGGCATCAGGACTTCAGTTGCAGAGGAACTGGATTTCTCAGCATACAAGCTCTCTGTGTTACTTCTTCAGGCCCTACCATTTACAAGTAAGGCCAACCAACCAAGAATTTCTCAGAGAATTTCTCAGAGAATTTCAGAATGCACACAGGTACTTACTTCTCACAGTTGTACAGATCACAGCAATAGCATGTGTTACTCTTCACTTTCAGCTGGCACTTGCTGTTTAAGGTATGACATGTAACCTGACAAAAAAGCAGAAACTTACTTTTATGCTCAATGTTTCAGCGTTGTGTGAATCATCCTACTGTACTGACCACAAAAAAACCCAGCTACTACAGCATTGTCAAGTTGTATTACCTGTTGTGCAGAAAGATCGTGAGATTCCAAAATTCATGACTGGAAGCCAGAAGGCCATCCCTGAGCTCACAGGAGTTTTAACCAGAATGACAGCCCCTGAGTCTGAGGGCATTTGCACTATGGAGCCCAGAGCTCCCAGGACCAACCTGCAGCCAGGGCTGCCAGAGTTTTCAAGCAGTTTGTTGCACTGCCTGGTGCTATTCTGCTGAGACCCAGAGTGTGCAGCCAGGAGACTCAGATCTCTGTGACAAACTGACCACAGGTCTGGAGAGATACACTACAGCAAACACTGAAGAGGATAAGAGAACCAGTCTGTTATAGTGGGGAAATGGCAAGGGAGCCAATATATCTGAACAGCTTCCAATAAAGGGGAGTTCTCCCCTTTCAGTGAAACCCTCCTAAGAAGGAAGTAATTACAAACAACAGCAAGAACAATCTTCAAGCCCACAAACAGAATAATTCAGAAAAGATCCAAGCACTCCAGCAAATAAGTACCATTTATTGCAGGCTCTTGAATACAAAACTGAAAAGGTTTATTTATGTAAGGCGGAATTGCAGGGACGGACAGATGTTAGAACAATAAAGGCAGGCACACGTAAACCACTCTCTATCCAGACACAAAAATAATTTTAATGACTCCTTAAGTATGGTAAGCATTAATCACTTTTATTTGGCACTACAGACCAATTGAAATACTTTATATGCAGCACTCTTTTTTTTTCCCTGAGAGTTTTAGCTTATTGACTTTGAAATCCTGGAGAGCTGTCAGGTTTTAAAAGCTAACAGTCAGAAAACACATTCTTTCTATAGCTTTTATTTGATTGGGAAAAAATCTCTGTAACCACTGAGAATTATTTTGTTCACAAAACGCAATTAAAATATATTATTGAATAGAAAACTCCTCATGTAGAAGGAGCATGCTTAGGAATACATGCCTGCTTTTGACAAGTTTATCAGACAGCTCTGGCTTAGCCATGAATGTGTTACTCTATGGAATAGTGTCCACAAGAGATGTTAAACTAGATGTTTCTCACTTCCTAAGTCCTGGATCTGTGTATCCTTTTTGTATGAAAACTGTCACTATTGATAAGTCTGTACTCCTCACGTGCTTGTTCCCAGCAAATGGAAAGCCTTAAACACACACACTCAGCAACAGAGCAAGTTCATCTCACAACTGGTCTCCAACTTGCCACACTTGTCCTTAGCAGGATTTGATCGAGGAGTGGAAGATGGGTGACAAAACTAATGTTAGAAGGAGATTAAAGTGATCCCTTGGGGTTGCTTTGCTGCTCAGGACAAGGCTGTACTTGTGGTTAGTGTCTCATACAAATCAGCTCTTTTATCCCAAAATGGTAGGTTATAAAAGGACAGTCTCAGTCTAGGCTGCAATCTGGAAATGGAGCTCACAGTTTGATACAGACACATCCATTTGTCAAAAGGACATCTCACCCTGTGACAGGACCTTGTTTCTTCACCATTGCTCTACTGTGCCTGAACTTACTGGAGTATAACCTAAGGGCTTTGTTGGCCTGAAGTCACATTCAGCTGCAGCTGTCAGCCTGAGCTGCAGTTTACTGCAGAAGAGGAGCATTTACTGTCACTGAGCGCATCAGCTTAATCAAGGCAGTGACTGAACCATCCCACATGGCTACTTCTCAAAGCAGGCTGAAAACCAATCCTGGAGCACAGTGTGCCACCTCAGCCATTTTGTGCGAGGCCCTATACTTATGCATTCAGTGGATCTTACAGACTTTGGTTTTGACTTCCTGTATGAAGTGAAAATGGCCCGGGACCCGCAGAGTTAAAATACCCTTTTCCCTTTACACATGCATGATTGGGATAGGAGGGCTTTATAAGATGGAATGGGCTGCTAAAAAGTGGTTTGTTCTGATGCATGGTTTGGGGAGCACTTCTGATAGGAAATAAAAGTAGTTTTTCTCTCTCCAGGCAATAATAAAGCCAGTCTGCCTGTTTTAATGGAGAAGGCTACAAGTACAAAACAGGGAGATCAGCATGACCTTAAACATGTTTTTGGCTGCTTCTGCACTAAGAGACACATATGATTGGCCAAGGAAGTTACTGTAGTTATCTATTTTTATCACAGCGTTTTTAAAACATGCATAGAACAAGACACTCCTTTTTAGGAGAACAGTGAATAAACCCAAATAAACAAATTAGTGTGTGGTGTGAGCAAGGGTGGTGGAAACAGGCCGTTAGTGGGTGTTCTGCATGTCAAGACCTATTATTTCATTTCAATGACCAGACACACAGCTTTTTCATGTCTTGGACATTTGTGGTTTATTATCTCCTCAGCACCAATTGAAGATATGTTCTCATCTCATGGTAATTGCCAGTAAATCAAATTCTTTTTGCTTTGAGCAAAGAGAGCTGAAACAGGCAGACCAAATGAGCTAGAGATTGCTTACAGGTGAGAGATGTCAATGAAAAGGAAACTTGCAGTCAGTAAACAATCTGCTTTCTTAGTTAAGTGTTTGCCTGGCATGCAGAGCATGCCCCCTGCTCACTACCTGGCAACCTCTGGAAAAGCAAAAGCCAGGTATAAATGCTATGAATTCTTAATTCTGAATTAGCATACACTGACTCTAAATCAGTGAACAACCAGACAAATAATGTTATTAGAAACTACCTACACTTCTGAAAGATACAGGTTTGTTTTTTTTCCAGAATAGAGGAAGGAGCTCTGGGTGGCCCAAGTTTAGACATTCCTAGAATCAGCAGAGCTATGGAAAACCGTCTGGCTAGAAGCCTGAGGCTGGGATCACCTGCAAGGAATTGTGGTCAGTGGGATGCCAACCACATTCTCATTACAGCAATCAGAAGCATTTCTCAGGCCATGTCTGAGTCTGAGTGTGCATGCACACTTTAGAAGAGGAAGGAGAAAATCGTACAGGAAAGGATATTGTCACACTTAAGAAGTTTGTCTGGGTCAGTCTTTTACATGAGATCAGTGAAATATTTTTGCCATACATTTTCTGGAATCAACAGCAGGATGCTCTAGCAGCAAGACTTAAGGAGCTGCTTGACCTGGTAGTAGTAAGCAAAGAAAGCTTTGCTAAGCTTTCTAGAAATATTAGTGGTAACATTCCCCATACACCTTTTCCTAACCATGGCAGGAATGGTGATGAAGAACTGGCTTCTTGAACGTTATACCACTGTTTAGCTGTTCTCCATTTCACTTTTCTATTCACTCCCACCAATTTACCACAATAATAATATAGGAAAAGAAACTGAATCTGGGCTTCACAGGGAGCTAGCCATTTGGATATGGGCACTTTCCTGACCATGTTGATGCCATTGAGATAATAAAAATGCTGCATTCAAACTACTGATGTTCTTGACCTGTGTTGGATAAATACAGAGATTTGAAGTCTTCTGGATGATACAAATGGGTTAATTTAGATATTTCCTATTCCACTTGGAGTCTACAAAAGCCTTCTTAGAGGAAGATGCCAATGTGACAAACACATTCCAGACAGTTATTCTACAGCATGGATGGACTAGGAATCATTCCAACCCCAGAGTAAAGTACTGGATACAAACACTGATGATGACTCAAAACCTCACTGACTAGTGATTTTAAATCATCAGAAGCTTGGACAAGCAGGGAGTCACTTGTGGAAGAAAAACAGTGGCATTTCTATGTACCCATGACCTACATGCACAGACATGCTCTCAAACATCTCCCTCACTCCTCCCCAGCACAGCAGAAATTAACACATGATGAGGTGAGTTTGTTTACCTCAGTCTGGTAGGCATCATATAGGAATCCTATTCCACTTGAATAGAACTGGCATCTTTTGTTATACAGAGGTCTGGGTTCCTGTAAAGAGAAAATCAGCCAAAAATGTGATTGGTTTGGAGCAAGTGGAAGGCACTATGTCCATGTCCCCATGCAGATGCTGACAGCTCTGTGGAAGCAATGCAGTCACTTGGGTAAAAGGCTCACACCCCCTGTGCTGGCTTTCTTTCTGGAATGGCTCTCCTCAGGGTTACATTTTCCATCCTCACTCCATCATTAAGCTATGTGAGTATCATCTGTTTTTCTCTAAAAGACATCACCTCTGGTATTTAACCACTTGACATCATTTAACCACACTTGACGTCAAATAGTACTGCTCTGAGAATGGTCCAGTCATTCTTTTTTCTGGTGCAGCTTCTTACCTAAAAACCAAGATTTATTTTTCAGGTTGTTTTCAAGATATGGGACGTCCTTTTTCAAGAATTTCAACTATGTCCATGGTGAGAACAAAGAAAAATAGATTTTTTAGTCTGAGTATTCCACTTATAATACACACTTCAAACCCCAGAAGTAAAACAAAGAATAATTAAGAAACTAAGGCATAAAGAGAAATCAATTTACATTCCTTGGTTTTGCCTTATTTTGCATTTATGCTATTGCAAAAGATGCATTCACTGCTCATATTTCATATTTTGCTTGTAACAGCTCCCACAGACTGATATAAAGGAAGAACACAATGAAATATCCTTGGCCAGATGGAAAATGTGTGCTTCTGACCTTGGCAAATAGCCACTTTGAAGCCTGGAGGGTGCATACCTCCAGTTTCAGGACTAGACCATATTTGTTTTGGGAGGATTTGACAACTTGAGTCCTCTGTGATCCAATGTCTATCCCAAAGCAGTGTTGGATTACTTATGTTTGCAAAAAAAAAAAAACAAAAAAAAAAAAAAAACCAAAAAAACCCCAAAAAAACCCCCAACTTTTTCAACTTCCCATTACTTATCTAGTCCTGATCTGTGCCTTCAAAAGCATGAAGTGCTGGGAGCATGTGTTGATCTGTTGGAAGATAGGAGGGCTCTGCAGAGAGACCTGGAATGGTTGGATGGATGGGCAGAGTCCAATAGGACGATGTTTAATAAGTCCAAGTGCCAAGTCCTGCATTTTGGCCACAATAACCCCCTGCAGCGTTATAGGCTGGGGACNTACTGAAATAGTGATAAAGTACTGGAATTGTCTGCCCAGAGGTGGTGGAGTCACCATCCGTGAATGTGTTTAAAAAAAGACTGGATGTGGCATTCAGTGCCACGATTTAGTTGAGGTGTTGGGGCATGGGTTGGACTCGATGATCTTGAAGGTCTCTTCCAACCTAGTCATTCTGTGATTCTGTGGAAGCACTCAAGTGCTCATTGCTCTTCAGTAAGTCAGTCAGGCCAGATCTGAGACAGAAGATGCAAACCCACTATCTGCCATCCCCTCTTTCCATGCCAACTTACAAGCAAAGGACTATTTAATTTGTTAGCAGAAATCTTTGTTGATTAACTTACACTGCATTTTAAAGCTTTAAAATCCATCCAGGAATCACCCAGATTTTGCATAAAGATCTGCACTACTTCAGCTCACAAGCAGAATATTCTCTGCTTGTTGGATAATGAAGTGTGAGCTGTATAAATCTGCTGATCCAAAATACATAATTAGTTAAAATGCAGAGCTAGGCAGGAATGCAGAGAGATCAATGAATAAAGCTCCTCCATCAGCTTGTTTGCCTTTCTGATTACTCCAGCAAACTTAAGCAAGTTTGGACACCAACTCTCCAGGGTTAGAGAAAGGTTAGCTTCCTGCATCCAAAAATATTTATTTATACTGCGTAAGTGTAAGGAAAAAAGCTTCAGTAACTCTTCTTCTCTAGAGGAAAAGCAAATACCACACGAACAGCATGGTATGTCTTGAACTAGGTCAACATTCTTCCACAGTCCTGGAAAAGCATTAGCCTTTAGCCATGACTTCCAGGGACAGATCTGGTTGGGAGGTCTAAGAGGATTGCAGTTCCTCTGCCAGAACAAGGAGCTGACAAGGAGAGGAGCTCTGCTGGACTTCATAGTTACAAACAAGGAAAGATTGCTCAGGGATGTGAAGGTCACGGGCAGCCTTGCCCCTAATGTTATGGTGGGGTTCAGAATCTGGAGAAGATGGAGCAGGATTCCAACTCTGGACTTGAAGAAAGGAGACTTTAGCTTATTCAGTGATATGTTTGGAAGAATCCTATGGGATACAGTCCTGGAAAGCAATGAGGCCCAGGAAAGTGGGTTAATATTCAAGGTTCATCTCCTCCAAATTGAGAAACAGTTCATCCCATCTAGCAGAAAATCAAGCAAAGGCAGCATGAGGCCTGTGTGGATAAACAAGGAGTTCCAGATGTAACTCAGGCATGAAAAGGAAGTCTACGAGAAGCACAATAAAGGGGAAATCACCAGGGAGGAAAATAGAAAAAATTATATGAGCATGCACGGATGGGGTATAGGAAAGCCAAAGCTCTCTTGGAATTCAGTCCAGTAAGGGTAGCAAAGGGCGGGAAAAGGGCTTCTATTGGGTGTATTAGCAGCAAAGGAGAAATCAGGAAAATATGTGCACATTACTGAATAAGGCAGGCAACATAGTACAAAGACATGGTAAAGATCAAAGTATTCACTGCCTTCTTTGCCTTGGTCTACAGTGGAGACCAGTTGGGAAAATTGGCATAAGAAAGAATTACCCTTGCTAAAGAGGGATCAGTTTAGAGAACATTTAAGCAGACTGAAGATACATCCTGTCTTCAAGGATGACAAGAAAGACAATCAAGGGAACTACGCACTGATGGGAAAGGATGTAGCAAATAATCTTGGAAACAATTTCCAAACATCTCAAGGACATGAAGGCAATTTGGAGTACTCAGCATGGATTTTCAAAGGGAGAGTCATGTCTGACCCACCTGTTGACCTTCTACGAGGATGTGACTGGCTTGGTGGATGAGTGGAGCTTCTTGATCACGTGCTTCTGGACCTTTATCCTCACTAATCCCTCTGGCAGTCTCTCATTCTCACTGACAAGCTGATGAAATAAGGGCTAAATAACTGGAGAGTGAGGTGGACTGAAATCTGGCAGAACTGCTGAGGTCGTAGTGTTGGGAGCAGCGACATGAAGTCCAGCTGGAGGTGATAGTTGTCTACCCCAGGGGTCAATGCTAGGACAATATTGTGTAGCATCCCAGTTACTGAACTGGGTGATGGGTAGAGTGCAGTCTCTGCTAGCTGGCAGATGATACAAAACTGGGATGAGTGGCTGAAACACCACAGGACAGTGTCATTCAGAGAGACCTGGGCTGGAGAAATGGCCCACAGGAACCTCAACAAGTTCAGTACAGGAAAATGTCAAATCCTGCACCTGGGGAGGAATAATCTCATGCACTAGAAAAGAGTGGGGCCTGACTGGCTGGAGAGCAGCTTTACAGAGGGTCCTGGTGGGTAGCAAGCTAAACATGAGCCAGCAATGTGTCCTTGTGGCAAGAAAAGCCAGCAGTATTCATGACTGCATTACAAAGAGCACCACCAGCAGGCCCAGGAAGGTGATCCTTCTTCTTAACACTGGTGAGACACATCTGGAATACTGGGTAAAGTGCTGGGCTCCCCAGTATGATAGAGACCACAGACATGGTTTGTGAATTGGCTGAAATATCTGCCACAAGAGAAGCAGAGTTGGGACTGTTCAGCCTAGACAAGAGAAGGTTCCCATGTACGTTATCAGTATGGATCAATACTTGATGGGGAAGTGAAGAAGATGGAGCCACATTTCTCTCAGTAATGTCCAGAAAAATGACAAGATGCAGTGCGCACAAACTGAAATATGGGAAATTCCATTTAAACATAAGAAGTAACCTTTTTTATTCTATGGGTGATTAAACACTGTAACAGGTTTCCCAGAGTGGTTGTGGAGTCTCCATCCTTGGAGATACTCAAACTGGACACTCAAACTGGACACAGTTCTGAGCCACCTGTGCTAGCTGACACTGCTCTAAGCAGAGGTGGTTGGATTAGAAATCTCCAGAGGTTCTGCCCAGTCTCAGCAACTGATTCTGCGAAGAGGGTCAGAGTCTATGTCAGGCTATGAGCACACGAACAAGTTCTCTCAAAGTATCATAGGTTACGAGTTTAGCACCTGCAGACAGATGCTCCCTGGCCTTACCTTCAGGGCATTCACATCTTACTACAGGTTGCTGATGAGTGACACTACGACACCACACTATGAGGCGGAGTCTGACCCTGAATGCTAAGATACTCCCCTCAGACACCTCTATATGTTCTTAAAGGCAACGAAAGAGCTGTCTAATCTGCCTCCATCAAGTACAGGAAGATCCTCACTTTTGGCCCTGATGTCTTGGCTTACACAGTTTTTCTACCTCTTACACTTTCTTCCTCTTAAAAAATAAATTGGTCCTTTTATTGGTTTGGTCTTGAATGGAGAAGACAAGCACACTTTTCATCCAAGTGTGCTTGTGACTGGAAACAGCACTGTTCTCTGAGGAAAGAGGTGATTGATTAATCCATACCAACTATTATGGCTTAATATTGCTGTGCAGCAAAAAGGTCAGAGCTGTGACTTGGAAGCGACCACAGTGAATACAGTTCTTACATTTGCATGCACAATCATGGCAAACGAGTACCTTCCTTCATGCACTTAATTTTGAACAGCAAGCCTGCTGCACTAGTACAGCCAGTCTTCTGTATTCAGTCTGTTCTCTAAATGCATCCCTCTGTGCAATCAAATAAATGAGTGATGATCAAGTGTACAAAATTCACAGAGATTAGATAACATTGGCCTTGTCCAGACACCTACAGAATTTAACACCTAAAGCACACAGCTTTTAAGTAAAGGTACACTGGGGATGCCAAAAGGCTGCATTGGTAAAAGCTTCCATTTTCGTGCCACAGAGGTGCTGTGGTCTGTCTGTCTACTAAGGTGTTTCTATGAATATGGCACCACATAGATATTAAAAAGTGCTTAAAAGCTATCCAACAGTATGTCACACCACATAAGCACCCACTGGACTTTATAGGAGTGTCTATTACCAAAGGCAAATGAGACATACTTTAAAGCTATAAAAGTTTTCCTGACAGACTGGTCTTAAAATATTTCACATTGCTCACAACAGATTGTGTATGAATATAGTATATACCTACCAGTCCTTGATTCTTCTTGATTCTACTGCTTATAGCAATAGTGGTTGAGACAGAGCTACTTTTAAATACTATATATGTGTGTGAATGTATATATACACATTTCATCTATTAAGAGTAACTCTAAAGTATATAGCAACAATATTCTTTTTAACTAATTTAGTATCATTTGATATCAAGAACTTCCTCAATCACTATTACAGAGCTGTGCAATACCTCCCACTAATGTGTAATATTAATATATAGTACATAATGCATTCTCTTTCTCTCCTTCTTTGAGTAAGTCCCTTTAAGTGGAAATGGGCAGGTGGAAAAGTTCTGTTGGTTAAAGCTCTGCTGATACACACAGAGGATAAAATATGTAGGCTGGTAAAGAGAGGAAGAATTCTTCATAAAAATGTAGTTCTATTCTTGGGTTTGTTTATTTATTGATGCAAAAGAAAAATGGACAGGTTTTATTCAATCCTTCTGAGCACTGGAAAAGATGATTTCTTAGCTAACTACTTTTGAGTGTGTTTGTGTGTACTGAGCAGGTGCAGTCAGAATGCCATCAAGCCAAGTTTAGAAAATTTTCAGATGTGTCAAAAAACCCCCCAAAACCCAGCACACCCAGTACCTCCCTTTAATGTCAGACAAATCAGAACTGCTCAGCCTTGAACCCTACAAGGCTAAATGTAGCTTTCCCTCATCTTGAATTTTTTATTTCAATAGTTTTCTAGTATGTGTATTAAAACCTGAGAGTGACAGACAGACAAGAGGGAAGGCTTTATGCCAAGGAAGAGAAGATCTGGTCCAAATATAGAGGGTTTTGGTTTCACTCATTGCTTTATTTTAAGAGCATACAATAGAAACCCCACATTCTCTTTGATAGTGGGAGCATTGCAGTACGTTTTTTGTGTAAGAAAAGTATTCTTTTAACAGTATCTTTGGTGGATTTGATAAAATGCCTGTGGGGAGGTTAAAGGGCTCTTAGCTGAGGTATGGAAAGAAGCTTTTTCTATGCCAGTTTTTGTTTCCTTGGAGAACAGATATATTTTGGATAACATAGGGAAAATTCCATCTCCCTTATGTGTAAGCTCACTTTCAGAAAATGGAGATATAGCTTAAATTGTATTGACTGAAATGTATGCCATACTTTACAAAACATGGCTAATAATTTATTGAAATAATTATACAGTGAGGGCTATTTTTTTTTCCAATTACAGTATTTATTTAGTCTTAGCTTCCATAGCTGCATCAAGAGAGGTGTAGATTGATCAGTGCCAGCGAATGTTCCCAGGGCTGAAACTCGAGCATCAAGCCCAATAAATTGTTAGAACTGTGCTGGTGATGGCTTTGGCCTGGGCAAACTATCACTCTTCCAAAATATTTTCTGGGCATGGTTTGTAAATTAGTATGGGCCAAGAACCATTCCCAGTAAGTAATTTGGACATTGCCATTTACATTCCAAGAGACTTTGAGAGTGAAGACGTGGGCTTCACCATGCCAGTTGGCCTGGGGAGCAAGGAACCATCCTGGTCACATGTAAAAGATGAATATAGATAAAATTGAGGGGTACAAAACCAGAATAATGTTTTCAGTGTCTCATTAGCGTCAAGTTTTAATTTTCTGTTTTCGGTTGTTTTCATTTACAGCAAAACCAGCAATGAATAGGAGAGGGATAGCTGCCAAGATTTTTCAAGTTTAATCCTAAAAACAAACTGAAACATCACCCTTCAGTGCCAGCTCAGCCTTGTGCCAAAAGCTGGGTGTTCTGGAGATTATAATTCCCTTCAAGATCACACTCTCTCCAAACAGGCATGCAAATATGAACAAATAGAAGTTATTAGCAATTAGCTTTTATGGTCCTCTGGAGGGCTAGATGGAGCACAGGCATCTGTGTCTGCCCCACACTGGCTGACAGCACATGGCACATGGGAGCATACAAACCTGAGCTTTCAGACCAAAGATAAAGAAGCTCCTAAAAGAAGGGGCCAGCATATTAGGAGCCTGGGAAAGCAGGCAGACTGGATCACTGTCTGGGGGCCCAAGCTAAAGTTGGTTGGATCCTACCCTGTACAAACAATGAGAGGAAATGCTACAGGTCTTTTGTAATTCCTGTCTCTCTCTGACCAAGGGCTATTTCTTCATCTTTTTCAACAGCATTCCCAATGAAAAGGGTTTCTCCTGAGGAAGACTGCTAGAAAAACCTAGGGATTCACAGGAGTGATCAATACAAAAATTGCTTTCAATCACAAACAAATTAAATATGTCAATTTAAAAAATTTTTATGAACAGTTTCCATATTGGCTCTGGCCAGTTTGATATGAGGAACTACTGAGTCTTAAGGCCAGTATCATCAACACTGCAGTGAGGGGACGTCAGCTTTGAAGAACAAAACATTTTATAGCTCAGTTTGCTCCCCAGCCTTGCGACTCCCACAGAGAGCACATGACCATACCCCTCTAGAATCAGAAAAAAGGGTGGGTTTTTTTGAAAAGTGTTTTGGGCTTTTATTCCCTGGCAGATAAACCTGCAATTCACTTTTCAGTTTGTAATTTCTGAAGCAGAAATGGCTTTCAGAAAACAATTTATCTTGCATAATTTCACTGTTATACGGAAAAAGAAGAAACAATACCCCCTGAAATCTCCAAGTCCATATTTCCAAGTATTGAACCCACACCAAATGGCAGAAAACTAACTAATTAAAATAACAATTTTAAAACTGCTAGCTTCCTAAAGACCTGTATCTTCTCTTGTGTAGTTAAAGAATCTTTAATTACCTGGTAGTCCAACAGAATGCCTTACTCATAATTCATGAGATATAAAATCTTTGTATACATAACATACAGTTTGTTCTGTAAACTATTTGTTTACATATAGTTATTAACATAGTATTCCTCATATGCCTCATTAAAATTTATTTCTGTAACTAATACCGTTATTTTCAAACCTGTCTATTTCAAACAGCAGCTGGACAGAGGAAGAGAGGGATCACTGCCCACTGTGTGCCAGGAGCCTCTGGGCAGGACAGACCATGTGCTCCCACAGGAAATGTTGCCTCCTTGGACAAGCCAGTGTCCTGGGCTGCCCACCACCACCACCATGGGGCTCAGGGAGCTTCTCTTCCCTCCCTTCAATATCTGGGACAGCTCTTATGGGAGTGCCAGGAATCAGCTCCTGCCCTTTGCCAGGATGTGCTTTTTCAGTCAGTGCCAGGGATTCTAAAGAGGCTGCCATTGCATCTCCACCTCTCTTATTCACAAAGAAATTCAACCCACATAATAAATTGGCTGTAAGCATTTGCCTGGCAGCTATCTGGAATGCTGTGGTTGCTATAAAACCTCAGGTTTAAAAATCACTGTGACCCTGAAAGGAAGTCCAGGTGCTAGAAAATAAAGTCATGGACATTATGGAGAGAGATGATTGAAAGACAGAAATTGTAACAAAAACAAACATTTTTTTTTTTTAATTAAGGAAGTTGGGAACGTACAGTTATGGTCAGAAAATTAAATGTACTACTGGATTTGGCAGTGTTAAGTTTACATTGAACTTGATCATCTTAAAGGTCTTTTCCAACCTAAATAATTCTACCGTTCTACGATAATCCCTTCCTATTTCACCTTTTGACCATGCACTAAGACAGTTTTTTTCTGGAATTATTAACATAGCCACCAAGGTCATAATCAGCTTTTGAATCCAAATGTGTCAGTTCAGTTTCACTTCATCAAGTGGGTCTCCGGGCCATTCCATTTCTTCATTTCAGCAGTTTTCCTCCTCTGTGATACCAGTAATTGTTCCCTACCTTTTCTGATGTTTTGCTCTCTTGATACCATCATGTTGACTATTGACATGGAAAGTCCTGGTCTGTCAGGGTGTGCACAGTGCATGCTGGGTGGGATTTGGAAGGGAGAATGCTAAAAAGAAGTGAGCCATTTCTGGACTCCCACAGTCTTGTGTGAGTGCAGCAGCCCAGCTCTAAGATCATGCTACTGCCAAGGGCTGCAATGGACCGAACTGGCAGGAGTAGAATGTTTTCAAATTTTTTTTGCTTTTTTTTTTCAAAATTTATCCAATAATTAGGAAAGTATATTAAGAAACTTTAAGCCCTAGAATTGGGTTTTCAAGTGTTCTTTTTACTTAAGCTGCAGACATAGCTAGTGTGTGTTAATTCAGTTTCTACACATATTGCCCATGCCTTAGGAGTCAAGGGCTCCCAAATGTACAGTTGATCAAACGCTTCAAAGCAATGCAGAGTGAGACAGAGACATGCTTCTGTCCATGCCATACTGCTACTGTAACCACAGCACATTAGTGATCCCCTGGTGCAAATAATATATCCCCAGTGTTGTTTAAGCACTTCAGAGGCAGCCGCCAGGGTATCTGGTTACATTCTTTGGGTGAGGTCATGCCATGAGAGCAATTCCACTGCAGACTGCAGACAGCACTTACCCTTTCTTGTGCTTCTACATTTGCCTTGCATGAATTTAAGAGCTATCTTCTTCCAGAAATGCTGCACTCTAGCCTAGAGACCCTGCCTATTTTGTCTGCTATGCTGAAACAACCCAACTTCAGTGCTGAAAATAGGAAAAGCAGCTGGTGGGGCTTAAAATTTTACTCTCACAAACCAGATTTACTTCACATTTCCAGGGGTTCTTTTTAGAATTTCTATTTAATCTGAAAGACTGGATCCTACTGAAGCCTCTTCTCTTAATATTTGGTAGCAGCACATACTCATTTCAGGTCTTTCAAACCAGTAAATATTCAGAATATCTGTAAACTGTCATGGCTGAAAAACACACATACATAGTTCTGTCTCACTTTATATTTCCTCACTGATTTTTATTTTATGTAAATACTTTGCAGTGGTAGCCTTAGTCTTACTCTTCTCTATTTTGGTGAGGTTTGTGCTCTTGTAGTGCTGCTACAGTCAAATGAAAAGCCTCCAGATGCTGCAGCTGCCCCATTGTTGGACAATGGGCACAGACAGAATACTTCCTGATGTTGACTGACAGGTCTGTTCTCAGGTGGATACAGATCTACTAGGAGAGGTTAAGACCTGAAACAGGTGATTTTCTCTCAATGACTTTTGGCCACACTGTCTGTGGCATGAAGGTGGGAGGAAAGGCCCATCAGCCTTCACAAGCAGATGGAGTGCAGTGGAACAGGCAAAAGAAATAGGAGCTGATTCCCCTGCACATTCCCAAGGAGGTTCAGTGGCTGCAGTGCCTTTAGCTGAGCAGGCTTAGGTGGTGGCAGGAAGGAAGGATGTGTGTGCAGAGCTGCTGAGTGACATGGTGTCTGTCTGCTTGGGGGCTGCTGCTCTGGCTGCTGTGAGGATAAGGCCACCCAAGGCTCCAGTGAGGAAGCCTACTCCTGCCTTAATACAGCAAATCCAAGCCTGGCTCAGGAATAGGTCTGCTTTTCTTTAGTCAAGTCTTGCTAGCCAGTGTCTCTCAGGATGAGGCTATAGACCTTCCCATAACACCTGCAATAGATACGTCTGTGTAGTTAAAAACTTAGACTTACCACTGGCTTTTACACAAGTTTCTAATGATGCAATTAGCTGATACTATTCAAGGCTGTAATTTTAGTTATTGCTTGATGCAGTTAGGTATTTAATTGCTTATTATAGTTGATTACTTCCATTGATTACATTACTTTGATTATAGGGTTTGTTATATGAACTGATTGCTCTGTCTTGATTGTAATGATGTTGTGCCGTGTGAGTAATTAACATTTCCACAAGAATGCAAGAACTGTTTATTCTGTTTCTGGTAATGTGACTCAAATACATGAAAAACTGCTCCATCTCATTCCTATAGCCTTAATGCTATCAGAATATGTAAGAAATCACTGAACCACAGAATATTCTGAGTTGGAAGGGACCCACAAGGATCATCAAGTCCAACTCTTAAGTGAATGGAATGATCCCACACAGGGATCAAACCCGCAACCTTGGCATTATGAGCACCATGCTTTAACCAACTGAACTAATCTCATATATCTCTAAGTATACTACTGCAAGAAGTGTTATTTTGAAAGACATTGGCCTTTAAACATCTGAAATACTGAATATCCTGCTGACTGAAATGTACAGGGATTAAATTTATAATGCTCTTTTGGATTTATTTTATAGCAAAGGGAAGGAAAAGAGTCTGCACTAAATACACCTAATTGAGCAATATATAAATATATTGAATATCTACATCTACAAATAAAATGCTGGAGGCTTAATAAACATTGCAGTGTTGGTTTTAATTTTCAGGGCACGGCACAACATATCCCTATTATAATTGAATTAATGTAATAACAACTTTATGTATGACATTTTTATCTTAGGTATTGAGCAGAAAACAGCCAGAATGCAGGTGTTTATGCACAGCAATCTGCCATGAAAGCTCCCTATCATTCCTGTAACAGGGAGATCCCCACTGCCACATGTCAGCCAGGCTGACAGGCCTCATCCAAATGGGAGGAACTGCAGGACTGGGACCCAAGATGTAAGAGAAGAAAAAGCCCATGAGAGAAACCTCAAGAGGAATGAAAAGACATGAGTTTTAAAAGTAAAATAGTTTAAGCAATTAGTGAAACGGTTCATGAATGCCTGGACTGCTCAGGTACAATTAGCTTTTCCCCATCTCCACTGGCTTGTCATTTTGAAGGTCACATGCATTTCAGAAGATGAGAAATGTTGAAATACATGGTGCTCAGTGCTCCAGAGGCGAAGAAGTCATTGGATATACTGATGTCTGGGAATGTGGAGAGAACTGCACTGAGCCATACAAGAAAATTTTAGGCAGATTAGGTAAAAACCAATTTCTTAATTATGTTACCTTCCTGGAATTTATCATAAAAGACTAAATGTATACATTACAAGTGTGAAGTTCCATAATCTAGCAGTGGTGAGGCAACACATTTTAATAAGCTCTTAACAGAGCCATAAATAATCATCAATCAAAACTTTGTTGAATACCTGGGAACATACTTTCCATGGACATTATATGCAACTGAATAATCATCCACCCACAGAGAGAGAAATTCCTGCTCCATGATAAGATTATTCATACTAATCGTAGTTTCTTCTTAAAGGTGAAGCAAATAAAACCTTTTGCTAGGGCAAATTACAGCATACTGAAACACCCTTAATTTTTACTCTAGTAGAATTTAAGGACTTCAGATCCATGTGAATAAACAGTGCCTTTACTTTTTTCTTTTTTAACTCCACTAGTTTCTGCACTGCGCAACTGAAAACAATGTTTTTCCTTTGAGAAATGATGAAAAAACTATGAAGTATTTTTGCTGCAATCTTAAGTCTGCAGGTGGTTATTTTCGCTCCCTCTATATGTCTGTGTAGAAGCTTTGAATTTTTTTCATAGAAAAGAAACATCTGTTGTTAGTCTAGAAACATTTCTGAGAATTCCGGAAACAATAAAGGAAATTATCTTCTGCTGGCAGCACATCAGAGTGAGTTAGATTATGCTTTTCAGAACAGACTGCAAGCCCTTTGCCCTAGTCACCCACCTTTCTGAGGATTAAAGTGTAATTAACTTGCTTTGTACACTTTGCATAAATTCCATCATGGCCCGTGCTTTGCAAAGTAACGAAGTAAAGATGGAAGTAGACAATAAATCTCCCCTGACCCAAGCTGCTATTCTGCATTGCTGAACAAATTCTGCTGTCTCTGCCACTCACCTGATTTTTGGATGTATAGAAGCCACACAGGTGCAGAAGCCAATATCTATGTACAAATGCAGAAGACTATAATCTGTGGGAACTAAAATATCAGTGTAATTTTAAATTTGGATCAAATCCTTCTCACTTTCTCACATCTCATATTATTTCTTGCATTAATAATATGATTATTAATATCAGTAAAATGTGTAGAATTTCCCTATCCTGTTTCCTTATTTCTGGAGCTGATTTACTATATACTCAATGGAATTCATGCCTATCTAAGTACACTAGAAGCAAAGCTAAAAGAAAATAATTTAATTTTCAGAGCCAAAGAAATTGGAAATGCCAGATTTGCTACAACGCCAATGCTCTAAAAATTCTGCCCAGTTGTACACTGACATTGTGGCCTCTGTGCAACAGGATCATCCAATTAAATGGCAGTGGCATTTAACCATTAGTTTTCAAATATTCAAATGCGTGGGTCATTCCCTTAACATTTTCCCACAGTACAAACTCCCAATTTAAAATAAAAGAGTAGTCTTCCTTCTTTGTAGGAAGATGGCCCTACTGCATCTTCACAGAACTCTTTCCCCAAAGCTGCCTTGCTGCAGTTTGAATGACCAAAGCAATGACATTAATGAGAGACCTCAGTTTGGGCTGTTACGTCTCAAAGAGGGAAGCCAATGGACCAGTGTTTATGTCAGGGGGCTAGGGAATCCTGGACCAATCCTTGGTTTTGTCAGCAGTGAAGGCATTTTTCCTACACAGTGGGGGAGATGGGAAAGGAACTCGAACCTCTCTTTTCCCTTCTCATCAACAAGTGAATTCCTCTTTGGTATCCAAACACAGTGTGTGTGCTGCCTAATGGTTTAGACTTTTCTTTTTGGTTGGCACAATACCAGCCCTTTTCCCTCAGGAGAACAAGTCACAGCAGGAAAGAAAAAAAAGGATTTTAAAGAATTTGCAATTTGGCTAAACCTGAAAGGAATTTCAGGGATTAAAAAAAAAAACCAAACAGAACTATATAAACAGGGGGCTTTGTCCCTGCCAGTGTGAGAGGCTCTGCAAAATCAAGGGGGAATTATAAGAGGTTCTCCAAAATAAAATGGTTGCCATTATTTTTCTTACTGCAAAATATCTAGCAACCAAACTAATGCATACTACCAGCTCCTCTGTAATGTCAATATATTCAGGCTGTATGCATAATACTTACCTGTCTGAAAACAGAGGAATATTAGATTGCAGATTTGTGGGTACAAAAACCCTGCATCTGTGTTCTACACCAGAAAACATTAGCAAGATGGCAGTTTTGCTGACAAGTCCCTGGATACATCCAATATATTCAATATGTATGTANGTTGTCTTGTATGTTATCCGGTATGTGAGGAATAGTGGTTTTAGTAGAGATAGTTTTTAAGTTATGTTCATGTTAAAGATTGCATTTCCTCTGTTGATTTGAAGACCAGCAAACCTAGATCAGAAATCTTGATAAATGGTTTTCAAGTGTTTTTAATCTATCGAATCCTAAACATTTTCCAACAGAGAACAGGTCCTGGCACCACACAGGCAGGTTTTACAAGAGGTAATAGAGTTTCTACCTGACTGTAAAAATAGTTCAAAGGAGCCTTGCCTGAAGACCCTTCTCTAAAATGATGTCCTGAATAACAAAGCCTAAATAATTTCATCCCAAGACATGCTTCAAGTTCATAACCTCTGGATATGCTTCAAAAGATTACACAAAAAGACGCTTGGGATTTAGGTATTTCAGTGATGGAGAATTATCCATAATCTTGACAAAGCTGCTTCCATAATTCATTATTGTCAAAACCATGTCTGCTCCATGGTTTGAATCTCTTTAGCATTGACTTCAACTCATTGCATTTCTTTTGTTTTTGTGTGAGAGAATAAAAGCCCTCTGCTATCAGATTACCTTTGACCACACAGATACCTTAGAAAGGCCATGATCAATTTACCTGTCAACCTTTTCTATGTTAAATAAAACAAATCAAACTTCTGAGTACTTTTTCTAAAAGCTACCACTTCAGATTTCAGATTTTTCTTCTCCAAACTCTTTCCAAGTCAATCAGGTCTTTGGCAAAGCACCAAGAAATGCCAGAGCTGGAATCAGTAATCTAGCAGTGGTCCCACGGGCTATTCCTATACCCACAGGCTATTCCTATATTGCCAAATAAAAGCCAGAGACCAAACTCCACACAGTCCCACCACTTTGCTTACACCAACACAGCTTAGCATTATATGCCTAGTTCAGATCTGGTTTCAAAATAGCTTGTTGGGGGGGGTCTGAAACTCTTCTGTAATGTCAGTACCTTCTCTTCTAGATGTCCTTCTGACTTCTGTTGTGAGGCTTTTGGCTTATGTACCTCTGACTAATTTACCTTTCACAGGACCGGGCACTCCCAAGCTGTAATATGCTTCACAGGGAAAATATATCTGCATAACAGGAACAAAAGTGATAGTACAACAGGCTCCAAGCTCTTCAGGCCTTCCAGGAAAATTCTTTTTCAAAGTATTTGCCCTTTGATTTAAAGTATAGTCAACTGCATTTGGATGTGTGAATGGGGTTGTCTTGCAGCACAAAAGAGAACTCTTGGGCTTAAGCTGGTTGCAAGAATCCTCCTTTGCTCGAACCCTTGAACTGAGTTCATAAAAAAGAATTAATCCCACCCTGTAAATGGCTGGTACTCTAGGAATGCAGCTCTGCTTCAGTGTCAGATGCAAGGTTTAATACTAGAATTAATACTGTGGGATAGTTGACCATTGGCATCAAAATGTACTGGCTGCAAACTTAAGCACTCTGTATTTAGGAAGTTCACCAATGAAACAATTTTACCTTGGTGGACCATCAACATAAAAATCACTACTGAACTAGTGCTTGTTTTCAGTTTAAAATATTTAGTACTCACTCTGCTAAAAAAAAGAAAAATACAATTGCAAAGCCTTTCAGAGACTCACAGAATAGTTTGAGTTGGAAGAGACCTTTAAAGCCCATCTAACAGCAATTAACATCTTAAGCTAGACCAGGCTGCTCAGAGTCCTGTCCAACCTGACCTTGAATGTTTCCAGGGATGGGGCACTGACCACCTCTCTGTGCAATCTGTTTCAGTGTTTTACCACCCTCGTTGTAAAAAACTTCTTCCTTATATCTAACCTAAATCAACACTTTTAGTTTAAAACTGTGTCCTATCACAACAGGCCCCGCTAAAAATTTTGTTCCTATCTTTCTTATAGGCTCCTTTAGGTACTGGATGGCCCCAGTCTGGTTTCCATGGAACCTTCTCCTCTCCAGGCTAAACAACCCCAGCTATCTCAGCCTGTCTTCATAGGAATGCTGCTCTATCTCTCTGATCATCTTTGTGGCCCTTCTCTGGACTTGCTCCAAGGGATCCATGTCCTTTCTCTGCTGATGAGGACTCCACAGCTGGATGCAGCACTCCAGGTAGGGTCTCACCCAAGCAGAGTAGAGGGGCAGATCACCTCCCCCGACCTGCTGGACATGCTGCTTTTGATGCTTTTTATGGTATATGCTATGCCATGCTATTATATTAATGAGTCATACAGGATGGAAATGGAATTAAAAGTAATTAGGTGTAATTTTGTCTCATGTGGCAATATGGAGAACACAAAATGCATTTAGTGTTGCTCTCCAGAGAATCTACCTAATTTAATTCCAGTGAGAAATTATTCTTTGAGTTGTGTTAGACATGGAACAAAATTATTTGTTTTTTTCTTCAATGGGAAAGCCAACAGGCTTGCGCAGAACATTTTCAAACGGCTTTTTAGAGGATCTGGCCTGAAGTGTGCAAGACTGTGGCCTGTGTTACATGCCATGGGCATATGAAGCCACTCTGTAGTAAAATGCAGCAGGTGCAGTGGCCAGCAAAGCTGCCGGTCACCTCTCCTTGCCCAAGTGTCTGTAACCTGCACGAGAAGTTCCAGAGATGGGAAGGGGATTGACATCCTCGGTCACTGCACGTGCAACCACCGGATGTGGCTGCCGCTCCTGAGGGCACACACGCAGCAGCACCGGCATCCTCTGCCCCAGGCCTCGGGGAGCAGCTGGGAGCCCACAGGCCACTGCTGGGCAGGGGTCTCTGCCGGGGAACCGCTCTTAACACAGAAATCAGCAGATCTTCATCTCATAGCATGTCTTTATAATGTAGCTATTTGTTCGCTAGGTTGGGGCTGCCAACTTTACATTACTTAATACAGCACCTTTGGAGTTCTACCAACTAGAGCTCAATTTGCAGGAGCATCCCCCACATCAAAGACTCCATTTTCCCACTGCCTTGTCTCTGTGCCTCACAGAAAGTGAGTTTACATAATGTCCGTCTTATCAAACAGTATTTTGAGCTAACTAACTATTAAAGAGAAAGCAAACATTTCAAGCTTAATTTCTAAACTCCCAAATCAGTAGGTAATTACCCAGCTGATATACTTCAGCAGTCCAGAAGCTGCACTTAAACCATATGGGTGAAGATCGAAATCTAGGAGTGCTTCAGTATCCTCTAGTTCAGCTAAGTTTGTTCTCAGGTTCATTTCAGGGCTTAGCCCCTGATGATATATTCTATTTTAATTAATTCCTTGAGCCATCATGATCAAGAGGAGGAAACTAGGTCAGCTGAAAATTAAATTAAATCAACATTACACAGAAGTGGCTTTGCAGAAGAGGAGAGGAACAACTTAGCACTGCTTGGTTTGGTGTGCATTTTAGATGTCACAATGGACAAGCAACT
This sequence comes from Ploceus nigricollis, assembly GCA_013399945.1. NCBI lineage: Eukaryota > Metazoa > Chordata > Aves > Passeriformes > Ploceidae > Ploceus > Ploceus nigricollis. The sequence continues at coordinate 78,181 of VXBC01011388.1, forward strand.
CTGCCTTCCACAGCACCAAGCTTTTCCTTCACAGAATCACAGAATAAACTCGGTTGGAAAAGACAATTTCCTCACTTCATGCCTGGACTTCTTGATGTTGGCTATTTTAGGTTCTTCATGGAGCACAACTGCAAAGCTGAAGATCATGTGGCAATGGTCAAGGCTTGCAGTCATGAATAGGATGTCATAGCTACTGCAGAGAGTGTGTACCTGTGGGACAGGGCATCTCCCTGTGTGGTGGGAGGACACTGTTGAATGATCTCCAACAGAAAAACTGGACTATTCTCATCTGCTAAATAACAAAATGTCTCAAGCAAACACAAATGCACATAAATTCCTTTAATCGCCATATTTTTCTGAAATAACCTCACTGCACTTTAATTTCAGCTTTGATTTATTTTACTTGATTCTGGTTTGGTTGTTTTTTTCTTTTTTAAGGTGATTTATATCTGCATTATTTCTTAAATAAGTTACTACTATTTTAAATCAAGCTACATTTCCCTCAATGTTTTTAATTTTATAAATGGTGTGATCCAGAGCTTTCTATAAAGCAAAGTAAGTCTTAAATAATTTAAGCATCTCTTTTCTGAAATACATCCATTTCCTGGAAGAATTTTTGTCAATTTCATGCCCTCTTGGGAAGGAAATAAAACAGAGAAAACTATTTTATTATTCTATTCACAGTTTTATAAAAGCAGGAGAAAATGTGCAACAATAATAGTCTTCATTCCACTGCAGGCACACACTAAGAAAAATCTGTAATTGTGTGATTTGTCCACTTCACATCCTTCCCAGCTCAAATGAAGCTAAAAAGAAAACAAAAAGGGGGACACATTTCTTACTCCAAATTAATGTGAAAGATGCTGTATTTGTAGTCAGTCTGAAGACTTCTTGGCTTCAGCTACCATTTCTCACAAAAAGTTTATGGCTTTAGCATAGGCACCTGCTCTGACACGGCAGGAATTTATTCTTTCCCTAACTGAGGACAGTTTACTCCAACTCTTCAGCAGTTATGCCCCAAAGGCAGTGGACAAAATGGCAACAGCACAAGCCAGGTCTGAAAAAGGCGGAAACTGCCTGTAGGGAGTGGACTGAACGTGGTGTTGCTGCTCTTCCTGAAGGAAACGAGCTGGGATGCAAAGAGGATGTAACACTGTGACAGTGACACCACAGTCTGCATGGCACATGTTCTTTTGATAAGGCCCCACCGTTACTGTAAATTAAATCGGGAGCACACTTACACTGTCATCCCTACAGACTTTCCCAGGTGTGTTAGAGAAACTTGGTGATGTACACTTTTACTTCACCTCATTCTATCCAGTTCCTTATTAGAGAAGAAGGAGTTGAAATGAGTGTGATCATGCTGAGATGCCAAATCAGTTTTCCAACAAATGGTGCTACTTAGTATTTCTTTGCTCTGTCATAGGTGAAGGAGACAGAAAGATACAGATGTGACAAACAGAACTAAGCCTGAATGTAAACAACTGGTCATGGATTTCCATGAAGCCTGTCATGATGTGACTGAAGCAGGATCATGTTACTGGGCTGTACATCTCCAGCACTCCTGGGAATGGATGACCAGCCCCTTCCAGCCTCCAGCTCTGCACAGGGGATGCAGTCATATCCAGTCACTGACTTAACCAGATACAGAACTGCACCCCCCAGATTGTAAGATGCTTTTTTCTTGGGTAGGTGCAATGACTATGAAATGACTTGGGTGGGTGGTATTCTCCTACTGAAAACACCCAGAAAGGTGTGAGGAGTGACACCTGTGCCTGTGCTTGAGACTGAGCACACCCTGTCCCCTGACACAGCACCTCACCTCAGAGAAGCTGTGTCTACCCTCAGCAGTGGGGGGCTGTGGCTGCACAGCTGCACTGCCATTACAACGTGTAAGACTGTACAAGTGCCATCTGAACACTTCCTAATGATCACATTAAAGCAGAACAGAAATAAGTCAGGTACCTGGGAAATTACAGAATCACAGAATCATCAAGGTTGGAAGAGACCTTCAGGATCATACAGTCCAACCATCAACCCTAAATCACCTTTACACCATATCCCTAAGTGACACATCCAGATGCCTCTTAAACACTTCCAGAAATGGTGACTCTGCCATCTTCCTGGGCAACTTTCTCCAATGCTTAACTACTCTCCCAGTATCCAATCTGAACCTCCCCTGGCACAACCTTAGGCCAGTTCTTCTCAAACTTTCAAGTGGGACATAGCAGGAGACTGACCTTCACCTCACTGTAATCTCCTTTCAGATAAATAACTCTGCTTCTCCAGACTAAACAACCGCAGTTGCCTCAGCCTCTCCAGGACAGGTCCAAAATTTCAATAAGTGTCAGTGGTTTTCCAGGGCACAACCACTGAATGTCCTGGAGCAGGGAATCTAAATAGGAATTTGTTCCCCTCCTCTTTTAAGCAGCTCCCATGGAATGGCTCCCTGTGCCTATGCTAATCAGAGACAGTTAAACCAGGTGTCATCCAGATCAGCTACAGGGTAAATCCAAGAAAAAGCAGGCCACTTTGGCATCATGCAGGGTCTGTATACCAAAAACACGACTACAATCCAGAGCATTTATTCATGCTCACATTGCACCCCTCAGTTGTTTACACCAATAGATGTCTTTTGTCCTGTGCAATGCATATGAAGCTCTGAAACCCACATTTGGTTTAAAGCCCTCTTCAGTAACAGTAAAATATAAATCAGTTTTTAACTTTATGCTCCAGGTGATCTAAAGCCTAATTATACTGAGGTATTTGCTAACAGAAACTCAATAGGGTCTCACTGATGCTAGTGGATTTATGCTGCCCCTCAATGAACATAAGCAGAAAGATGAGGCTCATGGTATTTCATAGCACAGAGAGGCTCATATACCATCATGTTGTATTATTTGGCATACTACATCTGACCTCTAATGTCTGTTAGCACATATGACTACTTATTTCCTGATGATTTTGGAAATCAAAGCTCAATTAAAAGCTAGGGTTTAGATTTTTTAGGTATTCTATCACAAAAGATAAAACAGCAAACAACACATTTCTAACATATAAACTACCATATTCAAATCCCATCAGGTGATGGTGCTCATCATTGGGCGCATTCCAAATCCTTACTCTGCCCACAAAGCCTTTGTGCAATAGGAAACAAATGCTGGTAGTGGTTGAAATGTCTTCCTTTTCTAAGCAGATACACCTTTTAGCATGCCTTTCATGACATCATTTTATATCACCTTTTTATTTGGAATTCCCCCCCAAGAACTATCAAAACCCCTAATATACTGCTAAACATAAACCAAAAGAAAATACTTTCCTGCTAGAAATTACAGAAATAATCAAAATTGAAAGATGACAAAATCACTGTACTTACTATGTGTCGTGCTGCAAACACTCCATCAACTATTGCACAACAGAAGGCTGCTACAACACCAAAGCTGATAAACACGATGGAGGCCACCAACTGAGAAGAGAAAAACAGATTGAGCAATCTTTTCAGTATAATTCTTTAAGTAAAACAATTATACTAGTTTTTCTAGTATTCTGAAATGATGGTTCCCACTGCTGTAATTCACTTTAGTTCAGTGTGTCAGGATGACAGTCATACACTAGTAAAAAGGCAGAAATTCTTGATGCTGAGTTGACAGACCAACAAGCCTAGTAGAAAAGTTTAAATCTTTCAAGAGAAAATTAGGTCAGCTGCAAGAGGTAAATTCAATGGTGATTTCTTCCAAATCAGCTTACTTAATAAACAGCAATGCTTCCACAGGGACATGGTAAAAAGTCATCTTCCTGTTGGCTTACATAAATCTTTGGAGCTTTACTACATGGTAGTATTTCACATCAATTAATAAAGGCAGCTGTAGTAAGTTAATAACTAGCCTGGGAATGATCAGAAGTCTTTTATCATCCCAAATAGCTTATGCCACAGCAAAATCAGAGATTCAGAGGACCTGTGGAAGGGCTGGGGTGTGCTGCCTTGGCCCCCATCCTTGTTGGGGTTTCCAGCCTGCCCCTCAGTCTCAGAGTGGACAGAGCAGAGCACAGCAGAGCTCAGCTGAGTGTCCCAGCTGCAGCATAGACAGCACAATGTCTTCATCAACCTGCTAGCCATAGCTTCAGACCTCATTCTACCTCCCAAAGTGCTTCATTCATTAAGCACTATTAATTCTCTCTCAACAGGACTGCACATGGTGCACTGCTGGAGCACGGCTAAGGCACAAGCAGTGGTGGTATGGAGGGCTTGGGGGAAAAGGTTGTGCAGGTTGGACATGTTGAGCCCCCTGCTCTCTGCGCTGCAGCTCTGACAGCAACTGCAGGGCTAGAACAACCCCAGACACCATGAGCTTCCTGCCCAATTCACTCTGGAGAGAGCAACAGGACTTCAAAAGAATGTGGAATGCATCTCCACCAGGGACCAGTCAGTGTTCTGTTGTCACACACTTCTGAGATGACACTGGCTTCTTCTGAGGTCACATCTGAAGGGTGCAGTGCTGTGAGCCAGATGAGATGAAGCCCTGAAAGGCCAACCGTACACTTGGCAAGGTGGTCCCCTGGGTTTGCTAGCCCCAGTGCCATCAGATGAGGGAGAGATGCTGACAGTCTCTAATCTCTCCCAGATTAAAAGATTTTGTGATGTTGAGGACTTTCACCCTGAGTTTGAAGGAGTGGGTTCCTGCAGGGTATAAGGTGAACCTAATGTGCACTATCTGGCTACGCTTTTTAATGTAATGCAATGTATACTTCTCATGTCTCTGGCATTTCTCAGGCAAAGTCACAAGAGGAACCCTTTGAAACATCCTATATGTTTACTTTAATTTACAACAGTGTTAAGTTATAGTTAATAACAACAACAGATTAAAAAAATTTCTTGAAAACTGACAGAACAGCATTCTTTTATTGACAAAGCACATGGAAAAGGGATTCAGTTAAGAATGTGGAACCTTTTTGTTATTAACTAGTCATTAAATGCTCCTTTACAACATGTATTCCTGAAATGCCCAGGTACTGATGACCAAAGTTATATCCATACGGTTCATATATCCTTTTGCCTATACAAAATCTGCATTACCTAGATGCCATTTTCACAAATTTGTAAGGCATCACTAACTCACTTGAAAAATGGACTCTTTAGCTTGTGTTAGGTTAAGAACAGTACAATGTGAATAGTGCTTCCAGGGGCTGCAGCATTGGTGATTTTCTCAAAAATATTTTTATTGGGCAAGTAAGAAACTACAACCATATAAGCCCACAGCTTGGATGCACAGGTCAAAGCAATATCACCCACTTGGAGGTAAGAGCTCTTGGAGAATTGGCAAAAAGTACAACTTAAAAGCAGAAGAATCAAAATGCTTTCTGACACACTCCTTTAATCTCCCCTTAGCTCATGTCTCATGCAATCAGAGATGAGCCAGCACTGCAATAGGGATTGTTGTAGAATAGGATTCCTCAGCATGGGGAGAAAAGGGGCACACAAATGTGGCTGAGGTTGATGGTACTGGCTGATTTTAGGAACTGCTGCATTCCCTCTGCAGCCAGCTCCATCTTGCTGAAACTCTAGGAGAAACACTGTTGGCTGCATCACCCTTCAACCTCTGCTGTCCCATGGCTCTCCAGTGTGGAAGGTCATGTCTCATGAATCTGGCTGTCTAAAGATCTTGGCATGCAATTCATCAGATCGAGAAGGCTGTGGACTCCCATCACTGCAGAGTAGTGGGCTGTGCTGCCCTGTGGCAGCTGCATTTGCTATAGATCCTGATCTCTTTATTTGAAAAAGCAGCAGTGTTTAAAAGTTCTGATTAAGCCATTATTATCTGATACCTCTATCTTGTTTTTCAAGTCATAGCGGTCAATCAAATAATTAGTGGGCTAAGCCAGGTGTTTCCAAATTGCTTGAGCTCAAGATGAATTTACTGGAAGCTGACCTCAAGGTGGCTTTTCATTTCACACATGAACAATTTATTGATGATCTACAATCCCCAAACCAACATTTTCCATTCACTGAGATAGCTTAAATCACCTAATAAGTGTGCTGGCCTTTCAGTTTCACCATATAGCCTTAGGAGACCACATATAAAGGTGCAGTAAATCACAGTATAGAAAGGAGCTACAGAGTTGGCTTTGCACTCCTTAGTCATGTTGGACATCATCTACACTTCCAAGGAATTGTGTGCAAGTCAAAGGTTTACAGCCAGAGCCTGCTGTTCTTATCCATGACTACTAGCAATTACTTCAGTGAGCAGTCTTTTTAGAATCAACATAATTCCTTGACTGAAGTAATATTTATCATGATGCCAGTGGCAGAACACGACACTGAGAGCTTTTGCTTGAAATTGCCTGACTGAAAGTGCCTGACTGAAATTGCCTTATATATGTATTTGAACGACAAAAGAAGTGATAGTACAAGAGCATCACTAAAAAAATTCCTTAAAATAAAATTAGAGATTCATATTATCTCTCAAATCTCTCATTGCTTATTAAGAATGTGAAAAACATAAAAAACAAAACTAATTACTTCTGAGAATTGCCAAGACAACCAAATGAAGAGCTGTTGTAAATTCAAAAGCTAATTTTCCTGAGTAGGTGATTGCTGGAGCAGTGAGTTCACAAGCCTAGGACTGCCTACAAAGAGAAGCAATGCAGTTCATTTAAAGATAGAGAATGTTTGCTGACAGGTAAAAGAAATAACACTTTAACGAAAATAAATACTTATCCATCACATCATCTTATCTCCATTTTCAACAGCATTATGTTTTGTCAGGACAGCTATTCATTATTTATAGCAATATATTTGAATAGTTATTCAAGAAACAGTTTTGCTCTTGCTATTCCATTGGTGTGCAGCCAGGCTTCTCTACAGGTGTTGCCATCAGAACATGTTTACTCCTGGTTCTTGTATAGAATACAATAATTTGATTATTTACAAGGGAGCCATAAAACCAGTTATTAAACACTGAAAACTGTACTGTGTGGATGTAACAAATTCAAAAGGCAGTTGTTTAACAGAAGGGTTTTAGCAAAAGGGAGAACAAAACAGCACATGGAACGAGGGACTTTTGTACACAGTATTAACTGAAGAGCTGTAATCTATCTCCAGCTGTGTCACAGAACTATGAAAACACTATAAAAGTAAAACTAGTGAAAGGCTGGACTGCTAAATTCTTGCATACTGCCTTCTTCCAGAAAAGACATGCATTTTTTTCTCAGAATTCACCTGCCTCGGACAACCTCCTGTCCTTCAGCAGGCACACAACACCACTGCCTGCACTGTCACCCTTTTGCGCAAGCGACACCAGCGAAGGCATCAGGGGACACACAGTGGCCAGAGATGCTGGTCACAGACTCTTGTTCAGCTGCCAGAAATGCACCTGGCACAGGGAGTTGGCAGCTAAGTCTCCCACAGGGATTCCCATTTTTGGAGTTAAGATTTGGCCAGACACCAGACCCAAGAGGCAGTTTGATGAGGCCAGCCCAACTGCAGCCACATTCTCATGTACACACTGCACCTCAGGTCCCCAGGCACACTCTGTGCTCAATGACATGCTGATGGTGCCATGTCCCTGCTGCGTGACACGCAGAGACCTGCAGCCAAAATCTGCCAGCAGACCCACAGAAAACCACATTGCTCCTCAGCATAAAGCACATGGTGGCTACAGGTTGGCACCTCTCTGGCTGTTTCCAACATCCCCGTGGAATACTTCTGGGACCTAGCTAGACTCTCAGTTCTGGTATATCCCCGGTTTCTTCATGATTCTAATTTAGCCTCTACCTATCCTCAACCAAAAAAGCACAACTTCTCAGATAATGACAGTCATTTGTAGCACCAGACGCTGTGTGAGATGCTTCATTCTCTCAATTTAGAACAAGTAGATATGAGACTGAAAAATGCATGGATTTTTGTTTTCGAAACCACCTTGGTACTGGATGCAAGTTGCATTACATCTAACAGACTCACTTTGTTCATGCTAAATGGCTACTTCTGCATTGCACAGCCTCCTATGTCTCCAAGCATTGTGCTGTTCATCAAGCCTCTCTGGGATTCTTTTCCAGGCAGAGAAGGAATCAGAATTACCCTGATTGATGTAAATTGAGAACCACTGTCACTCAATATTTTTTGCTCTAGAAAGTTAAGTCTTTGCAAAAGGATGTGTAAATGTTATGCCACAGGTTTGTAAAGTCCTTTTTTATTCCCACACAGGTTCAAGTATTTGGACAAGAAATGCATGGGGCAGTTTGTTGTAGGCTGCCCCTAACATTATATTTCCCAAATTGCAGTTTAATTTTGTGGGCCTTTTTATTAGTTTGATTTCCCCATGTCCCCAAGATCAGAATTATAGGCTTAAATAAATCTGCTGCACTTTTTCAATGGGGATGATGATGTAAGAGTAGAAGTTTACAAAAACTCATATCACAAATCCAAAACAGAGAATGGTTTTTCACCCTGGTGCAACCAGGGAGCTGGAACAACCAATCTCAGCCAGGAGCTGCATCTGTTACCATGGTACCTCAGTGGGTCTATAGATTCATAGCCCACAAAATTAAGATAATTAAACTCATTGCATTGCATCGTATTTCAGAGGCTGCTGTCAACTATGCACTGCCTGTCTTGTGAAATGGGCCTGTATATAAGTACTTTAATTGTGAATTAATTTTCTCTAATTTGGAATGCCCTCTCCTGTGTGGCTGCTTCTCACACAACAGCCAATTCTTCTTCCTGCCCTTGGGACAGATGTTTTGCTGCTGTGATGAAAATGAAGCATAGGCAAGACTCCTACAGTTTTCACATCTGAGCTGATTAGGTGGTTTCTCACTACACCAGGTAATATGCTCCACAATTTATGGCCTGACAACATATTCTTTCCATATGCTGGTTCTTAAATAATGGCATGGCTGTAATTGAGGCTCTGCTGGAGTGTTGTCACACCACAGAAGATGGGATTACATCATGTTTATTATTCATTAATGCCAACTGCAGTCATAGCTGGGCACTGGTTACAATGACAAGAATTCATAATGGTGAAAGACTTACATGACTGCCCAAACTATGCATTCCAGTTCCTAAAGGAACCCTACAAAAAAAGCTGGAGAAGGACTTTTCACAAGGGCATGTAGTGAGAGGACAAGGGGGAATGGCTTCAAAGTAAAAGAGGAAAAATTTAGATTAGGTATTAAGAAGAAATTCCTTACTGTGAAGGTGGCGAGGCACTGGAATAGGTTGCCCAGAAAACCTGTCGATGTCACATCCCTGGAACTGTCCAAAGCCAGGCTGGATGGGGTTTGAGCAGCTTGGCCTAGCAGAAGGTATGCCTGTCCAGGGCATGGGGGTTGGAACTAGGTGATCTTCTTTTCAAGGTCCTTCCTAACCTAACCCATCCTGTGATTCTGTGACTGTGTTGCCATATGTTTAGATTAAGCCTTATCCTTAGATCAAGTGACCAAGTTAGAAAACTGTGGCCTTTTCACAGTATAATCACTGTTGAATTCAGCAAGTCCAATCATATGTTGTTCAATATTATCAGCAAAACCAAAGATCTTTGATTCAGATTCCCTTCCCTCTCTCTGTTGTTAATAGCACCTCAGGGCATAGACTTGAGCCTGTGTGATTGCTTGCTCACTGCCAACTCAAAGGGCATCTTCTTCTCCAGTCCTTACTTTGGTTCCCTGCTGTCCAGCCCTTTCTCCTGCTCTCTGTCCCAAAGGGCTGCATCCCTTCATCCCAGCTCCTGTGCCTACCCAAACACACAGGAAACCAGTGAAATTCACTCCATAGGCAGAAACTACTTATTCCATCAAACGAGTTAAATCAGAAGGCTGCAGAGAGAGATGAGCACTAGATTCAGTGCAAATGAGAAGGTGACACCATGTAGCCATGACAGAAGGGAAGGAGGCAGAAGTGCTGACAGCAACTAATAGATTGTTTCACCTGTTCCATGTAATTTACAGTCCTAGGGATTATCAAAGTAAAAGCTAGGTTTTAGCTGTAATGAATAAATCATAAGGACTGGGGTTATTTTGTTGTTTGTGGTCAAGGAGACTTTTGTTTTACTGCCTGTGAAGAAGTCTGCTGTTTCCCAATATCATGTCAGGGATAATTAGGAAAAATAACAACATGAAAAGGCCAGTTGGTGTAACACAGGCAGGAGAAAAGTCCCATGAGAAATTTAAGCAACCTCACATGCATAAAAAGGTCGAATTAATTAGATAAACAAAGGGTAAAGAATACAGAAACCACATGAGAGGTATAAATTATTATGCCAAAGAGAAAAAAGAAGATCAAAACCCACTTTCAAAATCAAAGTAGCATTTTCGTTTGAAAAATTTATCTTTTTTTTTTTCCTTGCCCCACATCCTGAAGGGCAAAATTGTGAAAGGTAGGATTTGCAACATCTTTTGTTACACCTTAGGTACTCACAGTTAATTTTTATCACATCAGTAGGCATCAGTAAAAAAGTAGGCACATTGCTTTCTCTTCTTCTCTTCCAGTGATACTGCTGCTCAACTTTTGTAGATAATTCATCATTTAGGCTACACACAATGGCAAGGGACTGCAGAAGTATCCAAGGATGGGAAATGTGCAACAGGGTGACTTAGCAGTCCTGGCTCTCCCCCAGCCCAAGCACAGCTGAGTAAGAAAAGAAAGGGAGCACAGGTCCTGAGCCTGCTTACTCCAGTTCCTAAAGGCACACACACACATCTTTAGGACAGGGACTACTTCTTTACCGATCAGGTGAACAGACTGCTCGAGTTGCTGGGAATTTCCCTTGTGCCATTTGCTGTGGCAGTTTTTTATGGAGATGGGGGAATTGAGCATCTGAGCACACTGACACAGGCCTGGGGTTGTGTCATGGCTGTGCTGGGCCCCACGACAGGAGGGCTCACCCGTGACAGGAGGGCTCACTCAGCCAGCTTTGCTTGCTATTTCCCTTTAGGGCACGAAAGCCCATAGTTCAAAACTGTCCCTAGAAAAGTAGCATGGAAACATTTTGCCTTAACACTGTACTGTCCAAATAAAACCTTGTATGCTAGCTCTAATAGCTCCCTGATCTAGGTCTCTCTGTTGTTTTCACCCTCTAGAAATGTTGTCTTGAGCATTAATCTTTAACTTATGCCAATGCATTTGCTTTACTCTTTCTCTAATTCATCTTGTCTTTTTTTCCTAACTTGATAAAACACATGAAGATACAGTTTTTGTGAAAAGCATTATATGAAATAAAGACAAATTTTCCTATATTTTTATCTTCAAGCAATGAAAGATTGGTGGGAATTAAATCAATAGCCATTATGAAACATGAAACAAAATTACTGGGAAAGGTTACCTGATTAATACATTCTTTCTTCTCTCATAATCTAATATCAGCTACAAAACCAGACTTAGACTAGCTAGGAAATTATTTCAAATTGTTTTATCAAAGCAAATCTTTACTAGAATGACCAATCCACAGAATAAAAAACCTATATCAAGCAGTTTCTGTGCACTTAAGAATTTGAAACTGGAGTCACCATTACATTGCAATCAGAGAATGAATATGATTTATGTGTAAATGAACACATATTAAATTCAAGATAATTCATTCAATGATGAGTAAAATGCTTATCTTGATTCAGTTAAAATTGCCACCACTGATGATGCACTATCAAGTCTCCTGGGATTTTGGTAGAATCTGAGACTCCACTGTAGTCCAACAGATATTATTAAAACACTTTTTTAAAAAAATGAGACAGAACTGTACTTGCTTTGCATTTTCTAAGACAAGAAACAGAAGGAAACCAAAAAAAGGATTTTTTTTTCCTGGTGCCGGGTTAGCTTTATTATCTAGAGTGCTCTTTTAAGCCTTCACAACCTCTAAGAACCCCAGATTGTCCCGGTAACCATTACTGCAGTTCCTGATTTCCTTCTAGCAGCAGCACATCTCAGCTTTACTCAGCTCATTCAAACAGTGCTGCTGTATTTTGTCCCAAGTCTGAGTTGATCCAACCCCCCTACTGGCTGACCTTCTCTACTTCAAGGAGGTGCAGTGCATATGCTCTGCTCCACCTGTGCTTTCGCTCCTTTTAGAGAGATTTTTTTTAAATAGCTACTCTGCTTTTCTTCCATCCCATTAAATTAGGTGCTGAGTGTGTGACCAGCCCCCTTTCCTCTGTTTCAGACTCGTACTCTTATGTAGGGCAGCACTGGGGCTCCTCAGGGCAGTTCAGTCTAGTGGGCTTTTCCAGATAGTGCCACTCTCTGGCCATCCTTACACAGAAAAGAGAGAAAAAAGTCATCTGGATTTCACAGCTGGTGAAATACTAATGATTTTGGAACCAGCTTAATCAAGTTTTAGTCCAGTAGGCACTTTAAACTGGTAAGAATTCCTCTTTGCAAACAACAACAAAAGCACTTAGATAAGAACAGTTAAAAATTATTACACATTTAAGGACATCAAACTCAGTCTAGAAGAAAAAGCTAAACACAGCATTAAAGGAAAGGGAACAAAAGTAAAACAGATTTAGATTCACTGATCAACAGTGCTGACATGATAGGAATTCATGACATATTTCCTTTTATGGATGCTCTTTTATTGCTTAAGTTGGAACAAGGTCATTTCATCACTTAAACAGCTGTTCTGAGTGGTATGAGAACAATAAACCAAAAATACATAGCATACCATGTGTCATAAAAGTTTATGCTTCTTGGTAAAAAATGGTGGAATTTACATAGATCAAGACTGTCAGAGCTGACTGTTTGAGCAGCAAGAACTGTTTTTACACCAAAGTCTCTGTTTTCACAAATCCTCTTTCCCTATACAGTGATTGCATTGGTTTCCCAAGACACAGACATACTCTCTTTATAGAGAATACATGTTTTACATGTATTACAAGTAATGAATTACAAGTTTTCATGTAGTGAAATTCTACCTGCAGAGTCTGGAAGATTGTATCTGTCCATCAGGGATGTTCAGCTATTTAATTTGAGCTAATTCTTCAACAAGAGGTTCAGAAACTGCCTGTCCTTTTCACACCCCACCTCACCTTCTTCACCATGCACATACCAGAAATCAGATTCCTTACTGAGACTTTCTATCCCGTGCTCCTGCTTGCTAGGAAGAGTAATTGACATCTTTATTGTTCCACAGACACATTTAATGGGTCATAAGGTTTACTTTTGTTTTCAACTGTGTGACAGAAACACTTTCATTACAAAAACAGCACAAGAAAACAAACTGGCAGTTAAAAAGTGCCCTATTATGCACTTAATCCCATGTGCTGTTTCCAAGCAAGATCTGAAAGGAACCACATCCCAAAAGACTGCCACTTGATAAGATAGAGAACTTAAACTGACTTTGTGGCTTGAGTCTCTGACTCAAAAGAATGGTGACAGCCTTCAAAGACTTCAGTATTGGGAAAAATGGTGGTGGAAAGACATATTTTCATTCATGCAGGTATGCATCTTCTTTCTGTTTCTATTGAATTTAAGCTTCCAGAAGCAAACTAAAGTAATTCTGGTTGTCAAGGAAGCTCTCCAAATAGAAACCAAAGAATCTCTTTAAAAATTTCTCCCCTTTGTAACCAATATTCCATTTCTGTCTTCCAATGAGGTGAGAAACCTGAGGTGGGTAAGACCTGAGACTGGTACAACCAGTGGACCAGCATAGGGCTGTGTGGGAGGGATGAACTACAGTGCCAGGCTGCAGGTGGAGGTACTTGGTGACATCTCTCTAGCTATGTCAGACAGACACAGCCCTGATGATGGAGCACAAAGATTGCTACAGATCTGACTGTGCTACCCATTACAGTTTTGCCAGCTCAAACAACCTGGCACACACATCTATGAAGAGTGTAAAAAGCATTTTGCACAGTAAAGATATAATGTAAGTGGCACAGCGGCATAGACTTCTTTGTCATTATAGGTATTTGACAGGACATGTCAGCTGTAAATACATACATGTACATGTGTGAGCATATATGAGAGATTATGTATTACATGGGTATAATTTCTATATTAAAATATTTACATATAAATAAATATTTACAGTCTAGCTGATGAATCTGTGCTGGTAAAATCTGAAAGCATACACCTGTAGACATATAATATGAAATGCCAATCCATAAGGAACTAGATCAGGAAAGAGCTGAAACACCTCCCACACTTCCTTAGTAATTCACACAGTGAAAGCATCTATTTTTGTCTTTGAGTCCTTGAACTTCAAAATTCTCCAACACTGTTGGGAAATTTATGCTATCTTCAGGCATTTAACTCACTGACAACACTCAGATGATGGTTTCACACCACAGTGAGTTGATATAACAGATTATTCCTGGCAAAAGGGACAAGTCTTGTTCCCTCCTTCCACAGATTCCTCTCTACCCTTACCCATGCAGCCCCACCAGTTAACTTTTGCTATGTCTGATGCTCACTTGGCTGTGAACCTTTTTACTCACTTAACCAGTGGAGAGTATTTTTGGCCAAAGCAGGGAAGAGGAGCAGAAGGAGTCAGCAAGATAGAGGAAGGAGCAAAGGAGGAAATAGAAAAGAGCTCCTTGTGTCAGTGGGTATTTACATTTATTATAAATTGGAAATCCTCACATTAAATGCACAAGGTCAAAGAACTGCATAAAGAAATCCAAAGTATTTTACTTAGTCTTTATTCAAGGACTATATACCACTAATAACAGCGAAATGTCTGTCACAATACTATACTATTAGAAACAACTTTTCCACTTATTTACATTTTACTTGCCCACAGAACTTTCTTCTTTTAATTTCATTTGTCTTCTTCATTTTGGAAGGTGCATTTTGGAAGGTGCATTTTGGAAGGTGCATTTTGGAAGGTGCATTTTGGAAGGTGCTTTCATACCCACCAATATATCACCTATCCTCCTCCTCTGCAGCTGAAATAACTTAGCCTTCAAAACATCTCCAGTTATTCATCTTATTTCTACTCCTGTTTTTGTGGAAAATTTTCCTGCATTACAGAGAATAACACAGATTTCCCAGACCTACCATGGATAGACCACATTCCAAATCCTTTCCAAAAAGTGTTAAAAGGGGTCTCAAAGCTGATTCCTACAAAATAAGGCAGCTAATACCCAAGACTACACCATCGTTATGGGCCATCTATACATAGGCTGCTCTTCCCTCAACTCGAAATTAGACAGAATTATAATCCTCAATATTATAGAAGAGAAATATAATTGTCACTTAACAGAGGACTTTTTCTACCACACTTTAGCTAACTAAAACTCCAGAATCTAGTGTAAACCACCCTTCAAGGTCTCTTCCAGAACCTAAGGAGAGAACAAGATGCCTCTGAAGAGCACCTCATTACAGTCTTGGAGAGCTAGTTATGAGAGCAGGAAGACATTCTCAAAGAATAAGCTGATTGAACTTAACAGCTAATAAGATGCTGTTATATTTTGAAAAAAATGCAGATTCATAAAGAGGAGCCACTTGAGCTCATTCAAGTGTCAGTGTCAATCTATTCTGATTATTTTTACATGAATCTTGTCTGTTTCTGAAATGTGCAGTTAGGTCACACCAC
The DNA here is from genome assembly GCA_013399945.1 of Ploceus nigricollis. Taxonomy (NCBI): domain Eukaryota; kingdom Metazoa; phylum Chordata; class Aves; order Passeriformes; family Ploceidae; genus Ploceus; species Ploceus nigricollis. The sequence goes on from VXBC01011388.1 coordinate 93,705, forward strand.
AAAATTAGCACACATTTATGCCTGAAAAGGTATTAGTAGGTCTTTTCCATTTCAATAATTTTAAAGGTGCTAAACAAGAGGAGGATGATTACTAATTTCTTCCATTCTTAACATTTTTACCTCATCATTAATTGTTTTTCTGTGAACTGTGTGAAATATGAGCATACAGAAAATCAACACTGAAAGAAAGAACTGCTGTTAACTTTGTTGGAAACTTGAGTTTAGGAGAGAAATAATACCTTGGTAATTACAAAGATTGCCTTTACATTTTCTGCATTTCCCCTGCAACAGTAAAGGCTTCTTCCATTTATTTGCACAGGAACATCAAAGATAGTCTCAGGGGATCTGCAGAATTTCAGTGGTCTTTCTTTATTAAAACAAGCTGCTTTAATTAGCCAAATATGTGATATGAAATCAATCAGTAATTAGTATCTTTGATCAAAATCTGCACTAAAGCTAATTTCTTCAGAATATTTGATTTGCAAACAGCAAATGAAACAGAACATGTTTGAACAGAGCTAATTAGGTGTATATATAGCAGTATTTTTGGGGGGGTGTATATATTAATAACCATCACCTTTACATAAAATGCCCAGTGGGCATTTTCTGATGGGCATAATTTACAAGATATATTGGTTTTGAAAAAAGTGAAAGAGGTTTGCCTCTTCTGAAAACTGGCTCACACATGTACCTGCTTCAAAAAATCTTCTATTCTGAAACAGACATAAAGTCCGGTGTTAAGAAAATAATCAGAGATGATATTAAAATCCTACCTCACACAATGTCAATGCAGGACAGGGATACTTGCACTGTAAGGGAAGTCTATCAACTGAAAACAGAAGAGAAAATTATTGCTTTGTTTCTCCACCTTCAGCTACAGTGTCTTTTCAACACTTCATTTGAAATCTAAATCTTGTTGACAGAGGTTGGGAAGCAAGCATATTAAGGGACCTAAACTTAGCATCCCTTGAGAAGCCTGAATAAATAGCTTTGCCTTTCCTGTCTGTGTGCAGAACTCCATGCTTGTACCTTCCTCATGTTTTCAAATTCTGCTTTGTTGGAAGCTTTGCCTCCATCTCTCTGAACAAGTCAAGGACCAGGCTGCGCGCTAGGTTTATATGAGTATATCCTAGACATGTCAGTGAGAAAACTAAATGTTTGTTATCATGACAAAAACATGAGGAAGACTCAGCAGTGGATTACTTTGGGTGTCAGACCTGCTGCACACAGCTGCTTCCATCCTAAGTACCAAGTTTGTGCTTACTCACCATCTCAGGAGGGGTCACTCCTGCTCCAATGACCCCTGCCCATCTTCCCTGTGTCCTTTTTTCTCCTGTACCTCCTCCTATGCCCTTCCTGCCTGCTCTCTGCCACAGCTGTGCTGCTCTTGTTGTAGCTCCCACAGCCCTAGTGAGGGCTCTTGCAGGCAGCACTGTGATATTGCAAACATTCAAAACCCTGGCAGCTATGATGCTGCTCTTGAACCTCCCCATCACTCTTGTAGGCACCACAGCTTCAGGGTGCTCATTTTCAGCCTTGCAAACAGTATGGCTGAGTGAGGCTAGCATTGGAGAGACGTGTGAGTGGAAGCTGTGAGCCATTGCTCAGTTTATGCACTGCGTTAGCTAAAACTGCATGCATGGTGTCACATCGACATTGCACATTTAGGGAGTGATTCATTTCTGGGTGCAAGCTCGTGCCACCTCCACATATTTTCTGAGGAGAAACCTCTTACAGCACTCCCTCAGCACTACTCACTGCTCTCAGCTCAACTCTAATGCCAGGAGCCCCCTGCATACCCAGCCTTCCCCACTCCTGTATGTAATTTCAGCATCTCACTTCCTAACTGGAAATACTTTGTACTGTAGTGTGAGGAGATGGCAAGCAAGCAAACAAGAGAGAACACTTCATGTCTTACAATCAAATCCATTTGATTTGGGCAGTATCATGTTTTCCACCCATCTGGCTGGACTAAGTGTGCCTTTGGAATGCAATAACATCCAGCTATACACTGCCCTTCAATCCATAACCTGCTTTGCAGAGTGCAAGAGAGGGAAAAAGGGATAGCGACACATTATACTTGAAATGCTTTCTGTTTGCCAGTTAGAAACATCCCAAATCAGTGCAAATCTTTAGTCAAAGGGAAATTTTGTTCTGCTGGTGCCAAGCTTTGAATATCAGAGCCAAGCACAAATGCTAAGAGCTGAAGTGAAATCATGCTAGTCAATGAGGCAGAGCCTGCTTCTTCAAGCAGCAGTTCCTTTGAATTAAGGGTTATACCTTGGTCAGCACATTGAACTCCCACTGCAGGCTCTGGGATGCCAAGGAGGAGGTCAAAGAAGTGCAACATTATTAATGTCATGTTTTAAGAACAAACCATTGTCCACTCTGCCTAACTGCGCTTTTGTTCCTTCTCAAACTCCACGCTCATCAGTTACTGAGTGCTGGGGTCTTGCTGTACTGGCTCTGCTAATCATTATATATTTTATGTTGCATTTAGCACTTCATCAGCCATGAAAGAACCTGGACTTAAAATGGACGGGTCACAGTGAAATAGAACTTAAAGACAAAAAGAGAAATAGATTTAAGTAGAATGGTCAATTTGAAATAGACTTTTTTCCCTAGTGCAATTGAATTTGCGTTCATTTTCAATTTAAATAACAAATAAAAATGAGGTATTGAGTTATTACAGGGGCCAGATAACTGTCAGAGCTACACTGGGTTAAATTTAAATTATACTGCAGTAACTGCTCAAAGGTAGTCTAGTTAAAATAGAAGCAACAGAGTAAGCAATTTCTTTTCCTTTCCACTCCCTTTTGTCCTGCTGCAATGCATATAGTTTTTAGGTACAGGAATATAAGATTTATTCTACATTTCTGTGCTTACTTTCAATCTTTACAATCTTACTGATGGTTGCAAATTTGTTAAGGCTGCCCTAAACCCTTCCAATCAAATATAGTCAGTTATGTCCCAGGGAATAACTACTGCCTTCCACTGTAAACCCTTTCAATCTCTCTTCCACAACTTTTAAACCATCAGCTGAGCCTCAGCAAAGACAGTGTTAAAAGACCCACTGTGGATGGTTCTCAAGGTAAGACGCATAATTAAACTTTCTCGTTATTCTCTCAGTCTGTTCCCCAGAAACCCAATCTTCCAACAGCCAAATCATCTGTAAATGTTATAAGCAGAAAGCAGTTTTCCTTGTTCCATGCTGGGAAATGCAAGCAGGCACTAATCCCAAGCATACTGGACACTTACATCTTCACAGTCCTTGTGTAAATGACACAACATGTCAAGGAATACTTACTTTAACTGCTGCTTACCCACCTTATGATTTTTTCAGACATTTTACTTTTGCTAAGGACAGAAGTATAGAAAATCACGAGGCAGATTAGAAGAAAAATGAAAAATCAAATAACCCTAAAATGTAATGCCTGTTAGTAAGGTAGTATGAATGCTGTGGAAGATAAAGCTGTTTTCATCTGCCCAGCACTGAGCCTGCAACTTGGAACCTGCTGTTCATCCTGGTCTCTGATGCAGAAATCAGGAGCAATAGTTCTTAATCAAGCTGTTTTGTTCATAGCAAAGTTAATGACACCTGACCTACTGCAGATTTTTGTCTCACAGGTCATGTCCCATTTGGATTCTCTACTTTTAAATAGAGTGAGCTGACATTGCAGCCTTTACTACTATGGAGCAACTAAGTTGTAATTCTCTCCTCTACCCACCTTTGAATTTACATAAAACTTGATGGAATTTCACACCTTTCAAGTCTCTTCCTCCCTCCTGAATTTGCCTGAAATTGGTTAACATATTCAAAAAATGGAATAGGGAACAGAAAAAGACAGAGACAAATATCACAGCTTTATAAATCTTATTTCTTTGTGAAAGCCAGCTAGAAACAAAAGTTAAAAGCAAGGGAATTATTGCAAATACACTACTGACCCTTACAGGTAATGCAAAAAAAGAGTGATACTATGAAGGAGTGATACTATGTCTACTTGTAAGTAAAGTAGTTATTGATTAGTAAAATGCAAGCTAATCCATCAGTTCCTTCTCTGAGCTTAACACCACTCCTGATTTACACCAGTGAAAGCTCTGCATTGTGAAATTAATCATATTTCATGATGCTTGGCTATAATCAGTCTACTGTGAGGTGCTCATTGGCCATGCTGTTATTCCACCAAGATTGTTACTTTTTGCAAAGAAAGGAAGGAAATTGTTAAGAATTTCTATAAATTCCTTCCTCCTTCTTACACCTTCCTTTACCCAGATGCCCCAAAGACTTTCTGTGACTTCCTCACATAAAAGCAAACTATTTGGGAAGTCAAGCTAAATCTACAAACAAATCATATGATATCTCAGATCCTATCTGACATAGCCAGGCAATCTTAACAGCAAGAGCTCTGGATTTTTTCCTTCTATTTAACACGTATAGTTTCAGGAAAGTGTTCCTGACTTAAACTTCTTGCACAGGATGAGATCATCTGCTAGGGTAGAGCTGATCATGTAGCTTGTTGCTGCTCAAACTGCTATTTTGCTCTCTTCCCATCCTTTTCCCAGTTACATGGTCCTGGTCAAGCTGGCGCTTAACTGATTCTGTCCTCGGTCAATTCAACTCACTAAACCAGCAGGAAAGTAAATTCAGTAAAACAAAGTAAGTGCTTTTGTTTTGCCTTGTACAAAGGAACTTACTGGCCCATTCATGCAGGCCCTAAAGCTTCTCAGAAGTGGTGAAACAAATGACTAACATTTTGAGGCAGATGAAGCAATTTTAAGTCAACTGGAAATCCCCACTTTTCATATTTAATACAGTGTGATACAAAAAAAAATTAATTTAATTTAATTTAATTTAATTAAGAATTAAAATTAATGTTACTTACTATTTGTCTTCTGTTTTCTACCAGGTAGATGCCAACAATCCCTAGGAAAGATCCAAAGCCAAGCTAAGGCAAAGAACAAAACCAACAGAAATGCATGAGGTCAGCTTATCTGGACAACATACCAACGCATACAGTGATATCTGAGCTAATGCACCACACAGATGGGCTAAATGGGGTGGGTCAAGGGAAAAGATGGAAGTTACTGTTGGACATAAGTCATATAATGTAATGGGAAATGGCAAGGACTGCAGCTCTTCCATAGTTCAGTGCAAAATTTGTCACACAGTAAACAGAAGTCTGTATAGACAACGCATTTATAACCTGACTACTGTTACCATTGCCATGTATCGTTTTACACACTGTAAAGCAAAAAATAAGTAAAGTAGGAGAACAAACCACTTACATTTAGTCCACACATCGTAATTTTTGAAAATTGCAAAGCTTTAGGCAATTGCAGACAGTTTTTCTCAAAAAATTGATGTGTTCCCCAAAGTTCAAACCCTTACAGTTACACTTGTTTGATTTTAATGATTAGATACTATCACACAACCCAGAAAAAATCCTTGCTAAAATGCTGAAAGGACCAGTACAGTCAGCTGCATCACCAAGAGCCACAGGAGAGAGAGGGGAGGAAGTGACACTGAAGTAAGCTGGCCTTAATGTTCCAGTGTTGCTTCAACATCGGGATGGTAGGAAAAGCCTCCTCCTTGTGATGCTCCAAACCTCCTCCATGAAGGTTTGGAGCAGTAGAAACTCCTTGGATTCACAGTTCCAGCCCCTCTCTGTAATGAGGCCTCTGAACCGAGCTCAGAGCCTCTCCTCCAAGCACAAATTAAGTTTTTAAGGACTACACGTCCCAGCCAAGGGCTTAAGCAATGCCCGTAAATTCCTTGCTGTTACACACAGCTGCTCACAGCAGAAAGCAAATCCCCTGCAAGCACTTTACCCGCTCAGTATCACAGGAGGAATCCGTCACTTGCTTTCAAGAGAGCGACTGTAGGGAAAGGAGATTTGCTCTTGAGTGCTTTGGGAAAATTTATGTGAAAGGGAGGCACAAGGACTAAAAGCAGAGACTTTGAAAGAGTGGGCAAGTGCACCCATGCTGACAGCTAAATAGGAGAGATACTTGGAACTGTGAGCAAGGACACTCTGTTCAGGGGACAGCAACTTTGCAAATTAAGATAACTACATCAAAATGACATCTGGTTCCAAGCCCCATTTTTCATTCCAACAGGAACAATCCATAAAGCCTCATTTATGGCTGATGCAGGGAACACAAAATGAGTAATATCCCTGCGAATAAAAAGAATGACCAAACACAGAACAATAACAATTAAATCAGAAGTAGCAGAATCATAGAGATCATGATGAAAGCCACAGCTTTATTGAGATCATTTTAGGGTCATATGAGCTAGTTTTTTGTCTTTTTAGACAACAGGCTATTTGGGAACTCTGGGAGTCCAGGTCAGTATGGTGCTGGGGACCCTGTTGAAAGAGTATAGAAATAGCAAACAAAAATAATACAGTAAGTAGTCACAGAGAAGTGCCATTAAATATTTAAGTATAAACAATATTTATAAAGAAATGAGGCTGAAGCAGTTCCAACTCTGTCTTTGCAGACCATTCCAAAAATGCAGCCCCAACAGGTGCTCTAATCTACTAAATGCAGACACCTTCCAAAGCTGACATTATATTAACTGATCTACACACAGAAATATTTTATATTCAATTACTTTGGATACATAAGTTCAGGTAATACCTAGCACTATAAAGATGTATTTCGAAAAAAGATTTTTTCAAAACAAATTACAAGTGACCACATATGCAGGGAAATTAAGGCACTTAACTCTTCTTGAAGCCAGTGGGAACTTGGCGGAAGCCAAAGTGTGCTATGGATCTTACCCTGAAGACCTGTTCTGTAAATACTTCTAGAAACAAGTAAATCTCTGCCAGTGGATAGTGTTACTCATCTTCGTAGGTGTCTTCAAGGCAGGGTTAATTCTGCATCATTTTTAAGACCAAAATTGCTTACCTAAGGTCAGTGGAGGTTTCACCTCATCTTCCAGCTGTGAAATTAATATTTTACTACTGAAGTCTATGAGAACTAGACCTTATTTTAAATTTAAATTAACATTGTCTGTCCTCATATTCTTGCTTTTCTCTGAGCCCAGCAGTTAAATATGTAGTGACAAATTCACTCCCCTGGTTTAAGTATCTAAGAGTCTGGGATCGGGGCTTTGCTGGTTTTCTAAGCTCCCTCTACTGTCAGCAGAGAAGAGAAGCACCTTTTGAGTGCCATTCAGTACATTCTGAAGGAAGTGATGGTGAGAGGGGATTCTGCCCCTCTGCTCTGGTGGGATCCCACCTGGAGTGCTGCCTTCAGTGGGGCTCCCAGCATAGCAAGGACATGGACAAGCAGGAGTGGGGATAGAGCAGGGCTACAAAGACGATCAGAGGGCTGGAGCACCTCTCCTATGAGGGCAGGATGAGAGAGTTTGGGTTGTTCAGCCTGGAGAAGAGAAGGCTCTGAGGAGACCCAATTGCTGCCTTCCAATTTCTAGAGGTGCCTTTCAAGAAAACATGAAGACATGGGACAGGAGGTAATGCCTTCAAACTGAAAGAAAGTGGGTTTAGATTAGATATTAGGAAGAAATTCCTTACTGTGAAGGTGGTGGAACTGGAATAGGTTGCCCACAGAAGTTGTGAGTGCCCCATCCCTGGAAGTGTACGAGACCAGGTTGGAGGGGGCTTTGAGAACCTGGTCTAGTGGAAGATATCCCTGTCCATGGCAGAGGAGTTGAGATAACCTTTAAAGCCCCTGCCATCCCAAACCATTCTATAATTCTGCAACAGTCGGTCTGCCAATGCTGCACTGGAGTCAGCCACTTCTGGCAGTGAGGCACACACAGTCACACACCTCTGACCAGGCTTTTGGCAAGATACCAAGTAAGATTTGCATAGCACTTTTAATTCTTGCTAAATGTTTGTGATATTTAATTTCTTGATGACATTTACAATTGCAATTACAAAGGAAAATTATTAATAAAAGGTTTTGTTTTCAAAGTAATCTAATAAATTCTTGCTTTTCTATCTGTTTATTAATGAAAACAATATTTTCAAAAAATATTTTAGCAGGTGATATTTTTCAGATGAGTGAGTAGACATTGTGTTGTTATTCCTACAAGAAACTAAATGCTGAAATAACCTGTTTTGTATACATGAGTTTATTACTTATTATACTTGTTAAAAACAGCAGTTTAAAAATGAAACTTCTTTCTAGGGATGAATGCAGATAATGTGGTCTTATAAAAGATTTTATGTCAAATTTTGGAAGAAGAGACCTTTATTAGTATTAATCTATCTATTTTAGGTGAATGAAAGGGAAAATCATTCTGTTAAGGTCTTATTCCTGGAACTGCTTTCTGTTCTAATTTTAAAACACCACTTCTTATAGGTTATTATCCTAAAATTATCTTTATGAAAGTCCTGTTCTCAATATAACACTAAGATGTAAGAGGAATTGTTTAGGAGGAACAGTTCTAACTCACAAATTATTAATGGTGTACGCACAGTATTAGAAGATCCATATCCCTCTTCTCTGGGCATTTCATTCCATAGAGAGCAAGAAATTATGGTACCTTACAACCTACTTTGTGGCAGTAGTGGAGCCACACACCTAAGTAGTGTCTAACTGTAAACATGTCAATTTCTTTCTTCACCTTGCAGCCTCTACCTCCCCTTGGTTGACTCAGCCCTTCTCTCTTTGCTACCCATACTCCTCGTATTTAAAACTCAGGTATTTCATTCTTTTTTTTTCTCCACGTGTTTACACACTTTGAGATATAACTGATCCCTTCTCCTGAGATCAGAAAGGGCCTGGGGTTGAACCAGCAAGGGGTGGCAGGGTTACTCCTCCCCAGAAGCCACAGAGGCACCACAGGGCAAAACACATGGAGCTCGAACCTTGTGCCCACTGCAGGAAGGTTCTTAAGCAGTCTGTTCCCAAGGCAAAAACAACACTAAGGATTTTGGAAACAGGATCTTGTGTGAGAGAACTGCCAGCAAGACTGCGAGAAAGGATGTTAGGGAGAAGTCTCCCCATGTCCTTTAGCAGGGCTTTTTCTGCCATGAACACAGCAGAATTCCTGGCACACAGACACAAGAGTGGCGTGGCTCTTCCTTCCATCAAAGCAGTAAACTTCTAAAAGGTTGTTCAAATCTATCCCATGCCTACTGTCCAGTCACACAGACACCCACCTCTAATGGAGACCAGTGGGAGTCTAGCACAGGTTTTCACACAGTTCCCTGAGCCCAGCACAGTGCAGTGCAGCCTTGACCTCCTTCCACCCCCTAAAAGTACCCTTTGGGGCACTTCAGAAAAATAGTTTACCCTCCTGCCTTACAACACAGTAGAACTAGATCAAAACAAAGCAGCATCTCTCTCCTGTGAAATGACACAGGACTAATGGTCTTTTTTCTTTTTTTTTCAGTCAATCAGAGCTTCCCATTTACAGCTGATAATAATTTATTTGGATGTAACTAATATTCTAAAATGGGTTTTTTACTTACAACAATGCCTGGGTAGTAGCCTCCCACAGTAACATTTTCTGTTCGTGTGGTAGCTGCCAGACCTATGGTGAGTATGAAAACAGACACCACCAGCAGGGCGACTGTGAACCAAAGGGAAGTCTTCTTCCTTTTTGCAAACTGTCCTGTAGAGAGTGAGGGGGGGAGGGGAAAAACAAAAAGAGCTTTTCATTGCAATCATGGCAGAACAAATACAAAATTATGAAAGATTTTCTTTTGTTAATCTTTTCTGTAGATAACCCTCTGTTGTTCTCCCACTAAGGAAAACTGCTGCCAGACAACAGAAGGAATTAAAAGCCACAGAGTTAGCTAGAGTATAGCTTAATGCACATGCATTGGGTGCAGGCATGAGATGAGTTTTTGTTAAACTGAACTGTAAGTCAGTGACAATGATAATTATGCCTTGTCTTCAGTAACATTTTTAATTGTTGTTCATGTTGGTGAGATCCTGCAGGCCTTAAATTCTTACCTGTGTGAAGTGTCAATTTGACTCTATTTGGCCTGAACATAAAAATGAATATTTTAAACAAGATTAGCAGGTGGTCTGCATGCTATCACGAAAATGAATGTGCTCTTCATATTTACTGGGGTAAGAAATCTGTATCCTTGAAGCAAAGCTGTAATAGAGTTTATCAGGTAATGATACATGAGACTTTTCTAGCAGAGGCTGCTCAGTGAAATCCTTTCAGTCTCTGGGATTTGGGTCCAGATACCCCAAAGTGAAAACCAGCACGCTCACCTCCAGCTTCCAGCCTGCTCCAAGGCACTTAACCTGGTTATCCAGTGGAAGATCTGAGCTGTAGCCAGAGGTTACTCACACCAGGGCCCCAGCCCACAGCACAGACTCATGTAAGACTAAAGAAGCCATTAATACATGACTTTAACTAACAAAAGACATCCAAGTGAATCAAACTGTGGTCCCCATTTTTGGTGCTCTCACTTTGGAGTGTGCAGGATCACCCTGTAGCACTGGGCCATGTGATGCCATGGTACCATACACTGCACCTGGGCAGGATGGAGCTCCTGAGAAAGCACAACCTAGCCACAGCAGGGCCAGTCTCTCTCCCTCTGTGGCCTCACGAAGCTGCCTGACTGCCCAGCCTCAGGAGAAGGCAGAGACTGTGGCGTTGCACTGAAGCCTGGAGGCAGCAGCCCTCAGCAGGAAGGAGGAGATGAGAGAAGGCAAGCTTGTGTGGGCCAGCCTCTGGGGGCACTGCTGGAAGCAAAAGCAGGGGAAATGCAGGAAAGACAAAATGAAAGCAGAAGCCATTTGCAATGAGTCACTTGAGTTTTGTGGCCATTTTAAAGTCACGTAACTCAGTTAAATGTTTATAGTTCAAAGGCCAGACTAGATCAGTGATGTTTGCAAACCAGGTCAAATAATTTCAATCAGTAAAAAAATGAATTTATAATAACAAGCTGTGTTTGCTGACATTTCTCCAGTAGAACAACCAGTCAAAATTATTCCAGGCTTTTAGTATGAAATACAAGCAACTTTCCTAAAGACAAATACCATCTATTGATGGTATTAGCTTACACAAGTCTCTTTCACCTGCATGTACAAAGTCTTCCTGCTAAAGATAAAGAAATCATTCCTAAGACTCGCCAAACACCTCTCCTCCAGCCTGTGTCTCTGTTATCTTCCTTTGGCAATTCCCTGTTAATCCATGGAGGGTCACTGGGCACATGGAAGCAGAGAGGTTTTTGTTAGCAACCAGTTTTTCACCAAGTGTGTGGAGTTGAAGACGGTTCTTTCAGTGAAGCCAGTGCACACGGCCAAGAGGGAAAACTAGATTTCAAATGTGCAGCTCCCCAAATCAGCTGTCATTCCTACAGACTAAAATGATTCATTCAATATATCTACCAGAGGGTAAATAATATCTGATGCCGTTGACATACCTTATCATCTTTGAAAAGTCATGGAGATTAAAGAATCCCCAAAACTGAAGAAAGGCAAATGCTCCACCCATTTTTAAAAGGGCCAAAATGAAGATTCAGGGAATTATAAACCAATCAACCCCACTTTGGTTCCTGGGATGCTGGGACCAAAAAGGTGGACTAAGTCTTCTTTTAAGACGTTTCTGAGCACCGAATGAAAAGGTGATTGGCAACAGTCAGGATGGATTTACCAGAGCCAAGTCAAGTCTGACCAGCCCAGGTGCCGGCTATGGCAAAAAGACTGGACTTGAGGAGCATTGTAGGTCTTTTGCCTTAATTCTAGCAAGGTTTTTAACATGATGCCAAGTCCTGAGCAAAGGAAGGAATGATGCATTGCAATGATGTAGGTAAGGGACTGCCAGGCTGCAAAGCAGCTCTGCTGGAAAAAACCTGGGGGTATTGGTCGATGATGAGCTGATCATGAACCAGCAGCGTGCCCTAGCAACAGACTCCTGGGCTGTACTCTAACAGGAGCATCATTAGTAGATCAGAGGAGCAACTACACCCATCTATTCAGCACTTTTTAGATGACACAATATTGCACTCAGTTTTGGGCCCTCAGTATAGGGAAATACATAAATTAACTGCAATGAATTCAACAGAGGACTGCAAAGAAGGTCAATGGCTGGTTCTCTCTGTATGAGATGAGGCTGAGGGAATGGGGCTTGCTCAGCCTGGAGATGAGATGACTTTTGGCAGAGCTAGTTGAAGTCTTTCGATTCCTTTGAGTTGTTGTCAAGAGAACAGACTCAGGCTTTTCATAATGGTGCACAGCAGGAAGAAAAAAGACCACAGACAAACTGAAGTACAAAAAAGTGTTTCAGACTGGGTATAAGGAGGAAAAAAAATCAACATTAGGACAGTCAAACATTGAAATAGGTTGCCCAAATAACTTGTGCCCTCTCCAGCTTTGGAGGTTTTCAAGATTCAAGCAGAAAAAGCACTAGGCAACCTGGCCTGACCTCATACCTAACCCAGCTTTGAGCAGGACATTGGAATTGCAAGTGAGGTACCTTGAATTCCTACCTGAATTCTTCTATACTTTTATGATACTCAAGACAGCTAGACTAAGAGTGGGTATGTGTGCTCGTATCCACTGATATGAAACTGCAGCTGCAATGTAGACATACTCTAAAGGGACGTAGGAACACAAACCTTCCCAAAGCCAGTGGGGCACATGCTCCTCAGCCAAGACTTCTTGAAACTACCAAAAAGTGCCTGAGGAGCCAAGCCTCCACAATTTCCTCAGAGTAGCACCTGTACTGGCAAAGGTTGATAAGATTGGATGGAGATAAACTATGGGTCCAACCCACCCTCCTGAGTTCTGATTATGAATAATGAAAGGTATGAGTTTGATCACTCTGACTGAGTTGCTGGAAAATGTCTTAGGAAAAGGATGCTCTTATTTGTAATTAGAGTAAATCTGATGTGGATTTAGTGTGACAGAATAGAAAAAGATGTCATCATTTGTAGGGACATTTTTTGGTATGAACTACATTTTGACATTGAAATTTACACATGCTAGAAGAAATTTATGAATGCAATACCCTTCAACCCTCATATTTATTGATCTTTTACCACCTGCATCTCAAAATAGAGGCAAATATCCAATTGTATCTCCCCTTTTTCGTAGTCTAGGAAACTCTGATAAATAACCACATCGCTAGCTGTGAACTCCACCCTTAGGAGAGTTGACTGATGTGCAGGACCACAGAAAGGCCCTTTCTGGAGAAGAGCTGGCACATGCAAGGACTTTTTCTCAAAGACTTCCACATGCTCAGAGAAGATGGGTAGAAATCAGCCTAAATTGGTTTTTATCACGGCTGTTTGGTTTTCCTTAGTCACAACAATAAAAATCTTTGCTCTATCAAAGTATGTATAATTACATGCATATAAGCCACCAGCATACTGGGAGGCCTATGTAATATTTGTAAAGCAGCTTGATATCTTCAGAAGTTACTGCTGCAAAGGGTTCCCACAATTAAAAGGCTTCCTTTTGCAATTTTAGTCATGTTGGTTCCCAAGACTTTTCAAGCCCTTGTTTACTGCTGTTTGTAGCAGTTGCCATGCAGTTTATTTGGATCTTTTTTTAATGTACATGCCAGCCAAAACCCAATGCCAGACTCAGAAGTCCGGTCTCCAGCTCAGGCAGTGTGCCTGGCCCAGCCTTCCTCCCTGACAGTCTGTGGCAAGGCTTGGACTGAAGGCTGGCCATACACAAGAATAGCAGTTAAATTAAGAGCAGAGGAAACATTGCAGTCAGTATTTGTAGCCTGAATTTACTTCCAACACCAATGTTCCTGGAGCGCAGGAAACAGTTAATGGAGGCTATTCGCTTTCCAATTTTTTAGTACTGAAGTAACTCTCAGAATAATTTTGACATTTATTACCTTCAACTTCTTTAGCAATGATTTGGTATGAATATTATTAAGCTCCTAGTCTGGACCTTAATGCAATTTAATTATAACTTTAAATTCTTACATTTAGCACACTGAAAACCAAGCTTGTAGGAAGAAACCTTCTCCCATCCTTATTAGCATTAGCTTGAGGCTGGGGTCAGTAGAGGGTGTGAATATGTTATTAACATCTATTGGCAATATTCTTCAGCAGTTTTGGCCAGTGAAGTATTGACCGAGCCTTGGGCACTGAGTTTTTTGCAGTATTAACTGCAGCAATAGGCACTACAGATAAATTAGAGAGATAACAGAACTTCCACATGACAGGCTTGTGCTTTGCCTGGCGCAGACCTAAACTGTGCACAAAAAGGAACAGTCACAGAAACACTCTCTGCTTTGCTCACTAAACATCTGTCAGGAAAAGTATCTGCTTGAGCCCTGCTTCCACAGTGGAAGGCGAGAAAATGCCACCAGGACAAGGAAGAGAGACACCAGACTGCTGCCTCCTTGGGACAGAGAAAGGCCCATGAGGGGGGAGATTGAGATTACCCTCCAGAAAGCAAAAAGAAAAAGTGCCTGCTGAAGACCACACTCTACTGCACTCAGAAAAAACTTCTGTCTGTTCATCAGCTGCAGAAAACAAAATTGTGTTACAATGCTCTGTTTGCAGTGGGTGGGGGTTAAATTAAATTTGTAGGAAGACTATGGAAAAAGAAATGGTTTTGTGGGGAGGGTATGTATGAGATTGCAAAGTGGTGGGTCTAATCATGAATAGTAGGGTCTGGATTTGAACAAAGCAAAGAGTGAGTTTAAAAGGGGAATGAATTAATTAATGATGAAACATGTCCGTGGCACAGAATGTGTTCAGGGACCAAGGGAAAGAAAGAATAGAGTGAAACAGCTTCTCTCCACCTTGGAAAACCTCCATACAATCTGCAACTGAACTAAAGAAAGTCTACATTTAGACCAAAGAAACTATACTTTGCTGACTTCACTACTTCTTTTAAAATCTATCTTCAGACATCATAAAGTTAAAAAGTGTGGTATAATTTTTGGTGAGGAAAAAGTCACTGTAGGACGTAGCAGTTAGCTGGGATTACAACCACATTTGCTGAATATTAGCACTACATAATTCCATACCTTCTTTTTTGATCTAGTTATGGTGATCAAAATGGAAACACTTCTTTCAAATAATGCCCCAGCCTGATGTTTATTAGCATCTTACTATGAGAAAAAGAAGGAAACTTTTGTAACAGGAAAAAAATAGTGCATTTTTATTATGTAATAGATACTACTAAAAATTGTGACACGTTTCAGAGTGACATGAAGCACACAGAAAAAGATAATTTAAGTGGAAATTCACCATAGACAAACCTTAGTACCAAAGATATGCACTGTTTTGCTGCTATTGAGAAAATTTTTAGGAGATTTTTGGAGCTAGATTATAAGTTTTTAATTACTGCAACGCTCACTTCAGTGCCATCTCTCTCTCAACTACAGTTTTGTGTATTTTAAAAACTGTTTCATGCCAGTGAAATTGAATTAATCCTACATTGCCTTCCAAAATTAAATGTGACGGATTGAGATGCTTAAAAGAGATGCTCACACCTGCTGTTGGTGATTACTTTCCCTTTTCTGATTAAATGCTTGACTTGTCCAGAGTTCTGAACTAATTAAACCAGATGCAACAGCATTCATTTCAAGCCACAAGACAGCAGCTTTTATCAGGCCCATCTCTTACCTTTATTATTAATTTGTTGAGTAAGCTTCTACAAGTGCATTATATATTCAAGACCATGGGAAACAGTTTACAATTCTACTACAAAATATCCATACTGAACAAAATTAAAAAGCAATCCCAAAAGCCCTGATATACTATGTAGTGTGGCTATAGTAAGTGATACCATGCAGTATCACTATGAGCTCATTGTTTTGGCAGCAATTGTTTCACCAATAAATAATTTAATGAGCAGCTAATCATTAGTTTAAAGCTGGCATACAGATTCTTCTTTTTCCCATGACTACCTGAAAATATTTTTAAGTTACAGCACATCTTCCACAGCCACATTTTCAACACCAACATAATTTTTCTTCCAAGACAAAAATTAAGATCTGGTACATTTTTCATCCAGGTGTTAAGATCCTTGAGTGCATAGCAAAGTCTCTGCTTATCCTTTCGAACATTACACAGAGCAATTCCCAGCAGTAAGTTCTGTATTTTCTAAACTTTAACAAATTCCACTGGAATAAGGAAATACTTGACCTTTTCTTTGCCTATGTGTTTGCATTTCAGGACGTAGGCTGTAAACAGAAGCCATTCAATTAGGAGAACCAGGAGGACGGAAACGAACCCAACACCTGTCCCCAGCCCGCCCCGCACCTGCGGGCACCTCCGCCTGCTCCACCGGCCAGCACGATGGCTCTTACATTAATTTCCCGTCCGCGTCCCGTACCAAGCTGTTCCTCCGAATGTTAAACCTCCAGCACAGGGATTCGCCCAGCGCAGCTGAAAGCTCTGAAGAAGAGCCGGTATTTTTAAACACCTCGGCGAGCGAGCGGATGAGCGGCAGCGCGCACCGCACCGGCGATCTCGGGCTGAGCCCCCCTCTGCGCTGCCGCTCTGCGGGGCACAGCGGGACACAGCNTCTTTTCTTGTGCAGCCGTCAGCTGCTTCATTCATTATATCTCCTACCCGTGTCTCAGCCTTGGCGTCACTTCTGGATTTCTTCTTGGCCAGTTTGACACCTGGAGAAGATTAGAATTGTCCCAAACTTTCCTTTCAGCTTTTTTCTTCACTTAAAATATATATTTATATATAAAAATCAGAAATAAAATGCAGCAGCAATAAGAAGTACTAAGTAAATTACTAAAGCTGGCGTCTCAGAGACATAGGTTAAGGCAGGTGTAGGCTAAGACGGGAAATGTCAATAGTCAAGAGATGCTGCAGGGCTGCTGTATTTCTTACGTGGTGTCTATCAATTTCTCAACCTCACTGTCTCAGTTTTTATTCATTCTGCAGATTTCTGACTCTTGTCCTGCTGCTTCCCAGGAACTGCCAGCTGTTGCTTCTAGTGCTACCTACTGCAGGGTTGTGTGACTTCTGCCTGCAACAGAGTCTAGCAACAACTGAGAAGAAATAGCCAAAGGCACTGTGCTGTTTTGATGTCTGCTGTTCCTTTTACTTGACTTCTCTATAGCAGAGAACATAATAATTTTTTTTTGTGGAAAATGTTTTTGATAGGCTGCCAAGTGCTTTGCTTATGTTGTGTTCTCCCACTTGCAAAAAGCACAACTCTACTTAACATTCTTGTTTTTCTTCTGTTCCAACCTCTAAATGTATATGTATATATGTATTTAAGTTCTTCAGTCTTTGGCAGATTTCCCCAGGAAATGGTTAGATGGAAAGACACTACTTTCTCAGGTACCACCCCTGTAATGTATGAAGATAAGTAAGCCAGGAGCTAAGGCCAAACACAAATTCACTTTTTTTCTCTTTGCATCCTCTAACCTGAAGAGGTAGAAGAAAGGAGAAAAAATAGGGTAGAGGTAGTATTTGTACTATCAATTACTAGGTTTTAATGGAAATTAATGAAGTAATAGACTGAGAAAACAGAGATGGTGATGGTACAAATAAGAAATTTGTTTGAAAGTGGTAGTGGATAGGAGTGATACAAATGCCCCAAAATCTGGTAAAGACTCTCAGTCTCGGGCATGGCTATGAAGAGAAGTTTTCATCAACAGTAAATAACAACAAAGTTGGGGAAGACTTCAATTCCCTAGACAGATGCAAAACAAAGACCATACACAGCATTTATTATCAGGTCTGATAGGCAATAAACCTTTTATTTACCAGCAGTCACTGTTCAGACTCAACAGCCTAAAGGGAAACTGTTCTATAATTCTTTTCAGTAAAATATAAGGATATTATAAATCCTTTAAAAATAATTTGATTATAGAAAACAATCTTTGATGAATGACTAGCAAATTTACTGCAAATTTCTTGAGAACCAAGAATAGATATACAAGAATATCCTACAGTCCTGGATATCAGAGGGAAAACATTAAGAAACTAGGAAAAATTATTGATGAGGCAGCATGGACCTAGCATTTGAGCGTGAAAGAATTACGGACTTACTGTAAATCCAAACCAGAAAATCCTGTATAGCACTTACATCCCATAAAAGAGGTTGGAATAGATCAAGAATAATTGTGGAGCTAGTGGATAAGTAACTACCTGAAAATGAATGGACCCACAGGAAATAGGAAAAGTACAGTTTGCTGGGTTGGGAACTGCAGGATCAGAGAAAAAAACCAGATAAAAATCTAGCTGAACCCGGTGTTGCAAATAAAAGGATAAAAGATAGCAAAGAATTCTTCAATTACATAAACAGAAATTATTCAAAGAAGCAAGATATGTGGTGGCTCAATGCCAGGGATGAGATGAAGACTGTTCCAAATATTGAATAAATACATTGCCTCAGTTTTCAGTGAAAAGAAAAAAATAAAGTGAGAGTATTTACAGAGAGCATAAAGTAAGCAAGATAATGTAAAAGATGATATTAGCATAAGTTAGGCTGTTTCTTGTAACAGGTCCCAGAAAATTGCACCCCAAATGTTGAAAAAATTTGTATCTACCTTGTCAAGTCCTGAGCAACACTTTTGATAAATCAGTGAAGTTGGGGTTGAAGTGCTGTTATTGGAGACTGTTGGAGAGCAGGAAACCTCTCTTCTAAAAAGGCAGAGGAAGGGAGAGAAACAGCAACTCCATGCCCTGTTAATTTGACTGAGAAAATTCTTAGAGGTAAGTGAAAAATGGGTTTGGCTACATTATGGTTCATCAAAGCTAGATCATGTCAGACTACCAAGATGTTTGATAAGGTTATTCCTCAGGCAAAAGCATTGCAGTGAAGCAAATCTGTCTGGATGTCTACACAGTAATAGGGTCCTTTAGAGGAAAAGTCTTAACATGGAGAGGACAGCTGCAAGTATGGGTCAACATCAGTTACGGGGTATGTGTGTTTGTGGCATATTTGTCAAGATAATGTTTGCAATCTCACCCAAAAAGTGCCTGGTCAGCACTAAGCCTGAAGGTCTCCATCATGTCCTTGATTTCTTCTGCTTTACTGTGGCATACTGCAGGTTTGAAGGATTTTTGCCTTTTTTCCTACAGGTCATCACTATGGTAGTGCATTCTTTGGAAATGAGATTGGTCACTTGTGAGATTTCGATCCTCTGTGTTCCTGAAGTATTTTCTTCTTTATTTTGAACATGATCAATCTGTTTGGTCTTTCTTTTCAGGTCATGTTTTCTAGGCTAACAGACATTCCCTGTGCTTCCCTCTAGCCTCTGTGTCATCACACTCTTTGTGGGCAACATCTTTCTTTATGGGTGATGCAAAATGATGGGGTAATATTCACAGAATCACCAGCTGGAAGGGACCACAGTGGATCACCTGGTCTCACCTCCCTGCTCAAGCAGAATCATTCTAGAACACATTGCACAGGATTGCATCCAAACAGTTCTTGAATATCTCCAGTGTGGATGACTCCACAACCAAAACAATTATTTTTCAAAATAATTTTGAATTATAAGTTTGTCTAACAGCATAATTCCTCCATAATACTCAGCAGTTTCTCCCAACTTTATATCCTCTGCAAATTTAATGTACTTTATGTCCAAGGCCATCAGTGACCATACTGAACAATACCAGACAGCACGTCTGCACTTTCTGTCTTCCAGGACCATTGATAGGTATGACTCTCCAGCTACTTATTTCATCTCTTCTGTACTATTGTAATTGACACTGTTTCTCTGTAAAGGGTCTGGTACAGGCTCAGAAATCAGTCACAGAGACTACCAGTGTGAAGCAGCTTAAATGGCCCCAATGCACTTAACTCTTCACCACAGTACTTGGACTACTACTGTATCCTTAAAAAGTCTGGGAACTGTCTCTCCCTCTCATTATTTGAATGCCCAGCAGAAAGATAAGCCAGTCATTGCTGAGGCAAAATTCAGGATGTTTAATAAGCTGGCTTGCCCTGTCACACAGGGTCATGACAGCAAGGCAAGTAAATTTCCTTGGTTCATAGTATATAAATAGTATTTATTGGCATGGTTACTGGTACAGTCCCTTGAGGAACACTCTGCATTAGCTCAGCTGAGCAGTATAAGGGAATCATGCAGGAAGTGAAAGGAAAAACAGAAGTAGCCCTGAGGTTGAGATAAATGGCCACTGAATATTTGACTAAAATATGGCTATTAAAAAACAATTTCTGGGCAATTCTCTTCAAAAATTCTGGTTCCTGGTGCCAGTCAGTATCCACGGTGTGTTTTATTAGCACTCTGCCTGACTTCTTTAAAAGAGACTTGAAAAGGTAAAGCTATTTACAGCATTGTTCAGAGGCATCAGAAATAAGTGAATGACACACTCATTCCTGGTATATGTTTGTCAAAAGCAGGTTTAAATTCTTTAATTGCCTTCAGCACACTTTTCACCTACTAGTTTTTGCAGTCAGTTTTTGAATTCTATAAACTTTTAGCATTCACAGCATGTTGTGACAAGGAGCTTCATGTGTGCTTTGTGAAGACATGGGATACCCCAATGAGAACAAGAGGCAAACTGAAAAGAGCAAGATAAAAGTCAAGTTAAATGTCAGGTATATTTAAAGTCATAGGAGAATATACCTGAGGACACGGCCCTTACAAAAACACCCCAACAAAACAACAAGCAAACAATTGCTACATGATACCAAAAGATGTTGTGTTATTTATATGTTAATAAAGCTAGCTAATGAAAAGTGTGGATAATGTACTGGAGACCATTCTTGTGCTGTAGCACACAGCCATATCAAGACAACAAATCCCTGAAAAATGAAGTAAAGAAAAGGTTTTCAGAGAAGTACCTGTTTTTGAAATATTGTCATACTGATAGAGCCTAAGTTTATATAAGCTGCATATGTACCTCTGCAACATGATTAATAAAGGTGTGTTTGAAAGGTACCAACAATAGCCCATCAGAAGCATGACTGAAGAAAAAAACAGTGTAGAAATGTCTACACAAAGGTATTTATACCAGTCCAAACAGGAACAGATCATCAATTTTTGGAATGCATGAGGAAACTCCACTGGAAAATGCCTCTTAAAATTTCAAAAGTATGCCATCACCAAAAGAATAAATCTGGAATGCAGATGTAGTAATGAAATTTTTATAACAGGCATAATTTCAATTACACTTCTAGATAGTTAACATAAAGTTTGATTAATTATTTTTCCTAGCTCAAAGCATCTTAATTTCCTTTGATAGCACAGTGAATTATACTATCCCTTCAAATTAAGTTTTTTGAAGCCCAGAAGTGAGACACCCTGTATATTTTCTCATGTCAGTTGGTGCTTTATTTAGTCAGGTGCCCTCCATCCATGTCTGCTGTAGGGACACCAAGTCAAGGACAATGTGTAGTGCAGTCTCAGTGAGGGAAAAGAGCTCCTCGTGCCTTACTTCTCCCATCCAGGCAAGGTTGTTTCCTCCATATATTCTGAGCAGCTTTGCTTGGTTGAGTTTTAAGTCTCACTTACAAAGTTCTCCTTTTCCTTGACAGGCAGTTTTACAAGTTTAATGGAAAATGAGGAGAGTCAAGAGCCAAGTTCCACACTGACAACCCCTCAAGAGCTGTAATGTACCGCAACATTCGTCAAACTGATCTCCTAATGGTTTTACTGATGTACTCCTTTAACTTCAAGAACTCACCGTACTCTTCATAAATTCTGGACAATGAAATACGGAATTAGACCCATATTCTGACATGCACTGCAGTTTCCTCTGAATCAAAAATGTCTTGGTAAGGAGAACGGCGAAGTCTGTAGAATATGGTAGGGTGGCTCAGCTGGGAAGAAGAGAGAAGAGGCAGAGGGTGAGCAGCCTCTGCTTGTGGGTCAGCCTTGGAAGCTTGTTCTAGAAGAAAATCTACCAGCCATGGAAAGGTATCCCAGTAATGTCAAGTGAGTCTCCTTCTCCCTCTCAGAGGGTCCTTAGGAACCACCTACCTCTTTAGAGGGGAATAAGATGGCAGGCTCTTACTGCAGTCCAGTGTTTCAGCATTTTCACAGCACTCACATCCATTGAAAAGATCACAACTGCAGCATTTTCACATATGAGAGAAGCAACTTGCTTAAAATTGTGCTTGTGTTTAGGAATTAATAAAGATATGAAGGTGCAACAGAAGAAAGACCATAAAACCTGATTTGAAGGCTGGGTCCTCCTGAAGGACATTGTGTGATGCTGGGGGGATTGAGGATTCCTGGTCACTTGACAGAATAAGGCAGTGAATGAGATGAATCACTGGAATTTAGCTGGAGACAGTACAGGACATGCAAACAGCAGGTGGGTTCTGAGTGTCAGATCCAAGGTTGTTCAGCTAGAACAGTGACTTACAGTGGCCACTTTAGCTCAGCTGTGCCTTCAGCCCTGTAAGAGTCACCTCTACACCATCCCACTTGTGACTGTACCCACACTGGCTCAAAACCACCTGAGGAACTCAGCCTTTACATTTAAAAGGGAGGATGATCCTCAGTTCCCTGTTGATACTTCTTTGGGAAAGAAATTCTTCCATTAAAAGTTAAAATGTCAGCACTCTTGTCTTCCCAATGCCTAGCTTGGTTCATTATGGCAGCACAAAGGAAGGGCTACAGCCTAGTTTATTTCTTCTGCTTGATTTGAAAGTACCAGAATTAATGGTGCATATGGTGACATGGGCTGCTTGTGGAGATAGAGGAGATGCAGGGTTGAAATTAAAGAGCGTGACAGGTTTTAAAATGCATTCTCTACCATCAGGGCTAAGACACTCTAAGACACTTTCAGCAGCAGTTCAGAGTCTTACATGTACTTTGTTTTGTAAAATGCTATGTTGTCAATAAGGAAAAAAGAGTTAAAAGTAGGGGATGGAAAATGACTTGCTGACAAGGAGATTTAACTGTCCAGGAGATGGACAATGGCTTGCTGCCGTGGATGTTTAGACATACAAGAAGATGACGAAAGATGTAGAGCCATTGCAGCCCAAAGGGTTTCACAAAGGAGAAAAGCATAGCAGAAAAGTTTATTTGGAGATTTTTAATAGTGTTCTTCTTCCCTGGCCCTTCCCCATCCTTTTTTTTTATAGCTCTGAGGCCCTCATATTCAGAGTGGTTAAGTGGAACATGTTTCATGTCTTCCTCTATTTCCTTTTGACCTCATTGTCCAAAATATTCTGTGAAATTATCACATTTTGATGCTAATAATAGAAATAAACTCAGTCTAGGAAGCACTTATAACTTCTATGTTTCTTCTGCCCCTAATTTTTTTGTTTCCTTTGGGTGTCAATCATAGACACTTCTCCTGACCACAGAGCTGTCACTTAAGCAGCAGAGTCCCTGTGCCTTGTGTGGTTAGACCACAAAACCAGTATTTTCAACAGGACAGGACAGCACATACAAGAAACCAAGAGAAACCTCTCTAAGCTGGGAAGATCTAAGCCATGAATAGATGTTGAGACTGGATTAAAATGACCAAGAGTTAGATTGGTATTTGCAAGGCTTGCATCCTCAGTAATAAGACCCCTTTCCTGTCCATGCACCCTCACAGATGGAGCCCTCAAGTCACTGAAGTATTTTGTGCAGAGGTGTAGAGGGTGCTCCTGAAGGAGCAGGAAAAATCAAAGCTCTTCAGTCTTGCTTGGCCTCCGTGGAGAACTTTCTGCTACTCTGGAATAAAGCTCTGCACAGGGGAGTGGGAGGGTCAGCTCAAAATGTGACAAAATGCCGTGGCGTAGGAGGAGTTGGGGACTCTCCACGTGCAGCCACTGAAGAGAGCCCCATGTTAGTTAGCTGCTCTATTCCTCCTCAGCAAACAAACTACAGCACTGGGTAGCAAAACAAGAGATATTCTTTGCCTATGGATGTATGAAAGTAGATACATAAGAGGAATAGAATGAGAGCAGGAATTCAGTCTCCCTGTCATGTTTTTTCAGTGTCAATGAAAAACATGTCACTGAAATATGGGTGGGGAAAAAGAAGAGTGAGAGGTGAAACTGTGTGGGCTGGATACGCTGAAACACCTGTGAACAGAAATGTGCAAATGGAGTCCAGATTCATGCTTGATTTCATAGACTTCTAAACAAAAAATAGATTGTATTTGGAGATGAGGTGACTGTTTGTAGTAAACAGATACCATGATAAATGGGACATTCCTTTTGCCTCACAGATCATGTATGGTGGTTTACATCTGATATCACATTAACTTTGTCCACTCACATGACAGTTCCTTCAAACAAGTGGGGACTTAAGGTGGTAAGTAGCCATGACAGATTTGCCTCCAGGGTCCCTTACAGGTCCTTCCCAGATTTTGATCAAGACATAACTCCCAGGCTGATTCCCTTAGACAGTGCATCTGCTTGGTTTCAGCATAAATGCAACAACAACAGATGATTCACAGATTTCTGGCCCTTTTTCCTTGAAGAGCTACAAGACCATGATTGTTTATCTGTGAATTGAGATTTTGTGTAGGTTGATAAGGAAAATAAAGCTGTAATAAACCTATTTTTTTATAAGTCATCTTCAAACATATTTTCTTTTGTTCCTACTGGATTTGAAAAGGAACTTTTAGAAAAAAGATGCTGGCCACTTTCAGAAAAATAAAACACTGTATATTTATTTAGGCTAACATTCACTTATCTTTCCCTTTCCAAGAGCAACATGGATATTATCCAGTTTTCATAAATAACTGTTATGCCATGACAGCAGTATGTCTTTATTGTTATGTTTTGCTGTATCTTCCCATCTTCTGTGAAACTCTGAGTTGATAAAACAGAGAATATCTCTTATCACACAGTTCTATAACATCTTGATTTCCTATATATATTTTTCAGGTCACATTTGGAAGTGTTATTTTTAAAATTATTTTTGTTATCAATAAAGCCATTGAAATAGATACTGAAAACTCTTGATACAGCAACCTAGTAGACATCTGCTTAGTGTCCTGTCCTACAATTCATCCCTTTGACTTCCATAGACACCCATCCAGCAACTCTACTGTTCTGTGAGGAAGGCAGATCCCTCAAACTAAGTGGCAAATTCCTCTGACTTCAAGCAGCCAATGGGCTTCAGAGGGTGTGTAAAGTATATAAATGCCCCTTGAACACAGCTCAGTGCAGAATTGGGTCCTCTAATCTTATAAGCTTTTTATTTTCACTATCTATAGAGAAAGGACTGTCTAAAGTGAAGTAATAAAGTTTTATTAGCGTGAGTGGGCAAATGTCTGAGCTGCTGGCCTGTAGCAAAGGCCTGGAGGCATCCAGATAGGTCATCCAGAACATGAACCATCTCTCAGCAGTATCTAAAGGGTATGGTATATATAGCAGATGGTGGAAGACGAAGGCACTTCTTTGCAAAGATACTTAAACTATGCTAAGGGCAGTTTTCACTGCCTTACTACAGAGCCCTCTGTCTTGCTACCAAGGTACCAGAATGCAAAAGAGTCTGGAAGCTAACCAGTAAGTTTCTGACTTCCCTGACAATTATTTATAACTGCTTTTCCATGAGCAGTAGTACCTTGGTGTTAGGAGCTGTGCCATCTGTCAGAAGATCAGTTATAAAGGTGGGAATATCCATTTCCATTTGCACAGAGCCTTCAGTCCTGGCTTTGTAGCATGTTGTGATTCCAAGGGGAGGACACTATATTGCCTTGCTGCCTGAGTCAGGGATGGGGAAGGCTGTGAGGACAGGCAGAAAAGGATTGTAGAGATGGAGTCAGTGAAAAATCTGTCTTTGGAAAAGGAACATTTGCTGAGACCTCCTGATAATGGGAGGGTTTTCCTTCTTCAGCCTGTATGGCAGCAGCAGTTTGGAAGTGTCAGGAGTTTACAGTGTCCACACTAGACCGTGAGGATACTGACAAGTGGGACAGGCTGCAGATGAGGCTTCAAAAATGCCTAGTGAATGAAATGTAATTTCACACAGCTAAAACTGTCACACTGTCATAAATCCCTTATATAGGCATATCTATTTCTATTTCAACATGTGCATGATCACATGTCCCATTAAAATATGCTGTTGGATTCATAAAAATGTGAGCCATACCATAAGGCCTAAGGACTGAGCCAGCCTCAGAGCAAATACAATTTCTTTTAACTGTAAGACATTGAATTTACTTTGATTTTTTCTTCATTAATTGATCCTAAGTTCTACACATATATTTGTTACCATAATTAATCCTAAGGATACAATTTAATATGAAAAACAACCTGATGGCTCCCAAACCCAAGGTTCAGCCTGCATTGCACAAACATATCTGCTCCTGCCCCTGTTCCTCTGCACCTTGTCCGGGACAATAAAAATTGGAATACTAACTCAAATAACAATTGGACACACCCCATATGCTATTCTTTGCCTATCAGTCTACATGTTTATTCAAGAATGGCCATTTCTTGAGCACCTGTGCAAACCAAAACCTCACCTACACAAAAGTTACGAACATGTAACAGAAGATACACATTGAGCTGTTAAGAAGAAGAAGAACAACCCAGCCGAGCTTGAAACTGGAACCTTGCAGCAATCCTGAATTAGAATCACAAAATCATTTAGATTGGAAAAGACCACTAAGATCATCAAGTTCAACTGAATTGCCTCAATCTTCACAAAAATGAGCTCTGATTTTGGGTAAGGATGCAGTTTTGTGGTTCTCTGCATCTGTTGAACTGCACAGGATAGAAAGGGAACTAAACCTAGTTTAAAATAGCTGCTTTCTGCATTTGAATAGCCAGATCTCAAACATGCTATGTTTGGCCTTCATTTTAAATAATACTTACAGAAAGATCCAAATTAGTCAGTAGATGTGATCACAGCTGTCAATATATACCAGCTTATTTCAAGTGTAGCAGGTTCTTACTGCTTTGTCCTTTCCTAAAACTTCCAAAAGGGCCTTCATTTCACTGTTAAAATTAGATTTAGGTTCTTTCAACTTAAAGGAATTCTTCTCTCAGCACAACTCCTTTAGTAATAACCAAGTTTCCTGATTCACTTGGCTCTTGTCCCTGGAGGGCTTCCTGATCATAGGTTGAAGATGCACATTTCCAATGTCACTTTTTAGGGACTCAAGAGCATTTATGTCCTAAACCAAGTCTGCTTTTATTTTTCATTTCCTTTGCATCCAAATTCATGCTAAGTGTGGTGGCATGCATCAGGGGAGTGGCAGAAGTTCCAAGGGCTCTTTATTCTGACAGTACACTTAGGATAATTCAAGATTTTGATTCTGGCCTTCTCTCTATACTAGAGCTTTTATACATGATGTCAGAATTTGGCACACTTCAGATTAGCAAAACGAAATGAGGTAAGCCTAAAGCTTTGGAAACCAGAACTTCACACAGGTCACAACAAAACAAGGGAGGTATTGATGGTGTTCAGGGTTCAGACTGAACACAGGTCTCCTGAATGCACTCAGAGACTTCTAAGCTGGAACACCAGCAGAAGTCACTCATAAACTGTGGTATTAATGCGAAAGTTATTTAATATCAGCACATGGGAAAACCTCTCTGCAAGCTGCAGGCAACTATTTCCTCAAATCTTATACTTACCTTCTTATGAGCAGATATCTGAGAGCAACAGGACAATGGTTTGTCCATTAACAGCAGGCACACATTTATTCAGGTCCTCAGTAACCCTTGGCTGTGGTGAGATACAGGAATACAAGAGCTTCTTTCTCCTGGATGCCTTCGGAACATATCTCTGGCACAAGAATCTCTGGGCAGAAACTCAGCCCCATTTTCATTCATTTGTAGTACAAGAGAGGAGAAATATTAGAGTATGTCCAGAGGAGGATGACCAAGAATGGTGAAAGGCTGAGTGCCAAACTCAGGGGGAGTGGCTGAGGGCACTTGGTTTGTTCAGCTGGGAGAAGACAAGGCTGAAAGGTGACTTCATCACAATCCTCAAGGGATTAGCAGAGGAGGAGATGCTGGTCTCTCTCTGCTGCTCAGCTATGGGACACAAGGAAACGGAATGAAACTGTCAGGAAAAGTTTCTTCATTGAGAGGGTGGTCAGGCCCTGGAACAAGCTCCCCAGTAGTCAGAGCAGCAAGCCTGCCAAAGGTCAAGCAACATCTGTTCTTGGTCATATGGCTTGGTTTTAGGTAGTCCTGCAAGGAGCGGGGAGCTGCAGTTGGTCCCTTCCAATTTGAGATGTTTCTATATTACATCTGAAATGGTGACCACAAAATCCAACCTGCAAAGACAAATTCCTCCTGTTCTTTTAGCCATTTTAAGTTGGTCTTGAGTACTCAGTATGAAATGTCATAGTCTTTTAGGGTGAGGAGAATCAGCTTAAGCATTGGAACTGAAACTACATTGGTGTGTATAAACCACTCTACATGGTCCCTCCTCGGTGTGCTCAACATTTGAAATGCCATGGGGGAAGGCCTAGCTCCATATACTCTGTACAAAAGTCCCTGGACTGCCTCTCTTTCAGAGGTCTGAATTAAATTTGGGCAGAATTTGAAGGATCTTCAGCTCATGGGGAAACATCCAGTTTACTATGGTTTGAACTAGCGTTTAAATTTTATGTGTGTATCAGATTCCTGACTTTCTCGTGTATGTATTTATATCTAAGATAAACAAAAGGCCTTTTCAGCTCACTGGGAAAAAAACCATTTCATTTGAAAAATTACATTAAAGCAATATGAACTATAGGAATATAACAAGAGATGCAGGACTACCTAAGACCAAGGTTCCCGCTATAATGCAAACAGCTTTTGGAAGAAGTCAAAAATATAAAACATTCAGATTTATTTATGTAGTTCTTTCTGAACATAAACATTCAATGTTTTTAATTACTACAGAATCCTTATAAACCTAGAGGACTTCCATACATTTGAAGAAATCTGTTTTCATCAGTCTGGAAGATTATGACTACCTGTTGACAACAAAGCTTAATCTATCCCAGCCTTCAGAGACTTTTAATTATGAGCAAATTCTTCATGTGCATGCATTTGGGTGTTCAGCTCTGCTTTGGACATCTGTGTATTTTATTGCCCTTTCAACTATAGTGGACATAAATAAAAACATGAAGCATTTAACATGAAAAATTTCCTTCCTAGAATATTTTGTTACATTTTTTACTTCTTACTTAGACTTTTGGTTTTTAACTAGGAGCTGCTTGTTGATTTATAAGACACAATTTTCTTATTCTATTAAAAATGTTCTACTACACAGCATCCTGCATTTCCCCTACCAAGCAAGGATACCAGGTTTTTACTTTAAATATTACCCCTTCATCTATTTATATATGACAGATGTTTGTGGAAAGTTCTTTTCACATAGAATTAGTCTGCTGCTTATTTGTTGTACATGCAGCACCCAACATGGACTGATTTCTCATGTGAGGATAAAAGGACCAGAGTCCGCTTTAGAAAGCCTAAACCCAAGGAGAAACACAAATGGAAAGAAAGGAAATGGGACATGAAAATCTTAACTTGGTGCTGATTACTCAAGAGGTTTCAATTTTGATTTTTTCATCTGGAAATGTGGCAGAAGCAGTCATGCTGCCTGTGAGTGCTTTCTGGGAGGTGTTTCACTAAAAATTTTTGAACCCTGGCCAAAGAGGGATGTCTGGACTTCAGCTCAGAGCACATAACACAAGTGGCTGAACACCCTCTGAGATGTTTAGGGTGTACATGTGTGAGGCACAGACATGGGGACCAAGTGTCATATGGGACAAGAGATAAGACAAGACCTTGGAAGGTCTTGGCCTCTTGTCCTGGAAGGACAATGCTAGAGGAATGATTTAGGAAGAGGCAGGTGGGAGACAGGTAATAAACGCTCTGCTGTTTTAACTCCTCAAATGGCAACTGTGCTTTCAGCAAGACATAAATTGACCCCAACCTTACAGTGACTTTGCAAGTAAAAGATCACTTTTAAATTAATTGCACAGTGAATGAGAGAGAAATAAGCATTTCTTTCTATAATGATGATGTCCATTTGGTAGTGCTCTCCTGCTGTCTAAATAAAGGGAAGGCAGAGTGTTGTGGTGCTCTGGCAGTGCTACTGGAATTGGATTATCTCCCTTCCTCCACTTGGCATCACAGAACAGTCACTCTTAATTGTACCTTCTATCTGATTATTAACTGATTCTGATCATGCTCCATCTCTTCCCTTATCTGCTTTTCATCTTCTGCATTGCTTCTCTATAATTGCAACTGACCTGCCTCAAGGTTTCAAATTATTTTCTATTGTCTTTGAGTGCAACAGATTGTTTGGGGGATTTCGGTGGCTCCACTCATCATAGTGCTGCTCACCTCTTTCCTGAAACTGACTTTGTTGCAATCCAGCACTGGCCAAGAGCAGAAGCAGCTCCTACAGGCACTGGCTATAGTGGATGAGGTTTCTGAACCAGCACAACCTTCATGGGATGGCAGTCTTCAAACAGCTGGCCAGGCCCAACAGCAAAGTTACTGTGAGCTACAGAATGGGAATCATTGCTCTGCCTGTCCTCAACAGGGCAAATACAAAAACGTAGTGGTGGCTGCCAGCCCACAGACGTTCGGTGAAGCAATGATTTTGAATCATGGTCCAGAGGCTCTGGCATAGTGTAAGCAGTGCATGCACAAGTTATGAAATGCACTCTTAAGAAAGGCTTCATGTATGCAGTTATTGTCTTCTAAAAACCCTCACATCAACCCTCCATGCAGCCAGACAGGAATCGCCTTAACGTCATTGAAGTAAATATATTTCTCTTTTAAAATCCTAGGAGACAGACAGCTCTTCTTGCCAGGAAAATCATTAGGACATCACTTGGAGTCTGGAGCAGAGTAAAGGAATAAATGAAAGAGATAATAAATCCCTCTATTCATATTACAGATCATGAAAGGGGAAAAACTGGCAAGCATGCCGTGTAAGAAACTGGTCTGGAAGTTGGGAAACAAACAAAAAAGACTGGAGTAAGACTTCTCCAGAGGAGCAAAAATACCTCAAATCCCTAAGTACTGCAAGTATGCTACACAAATAGATAGCAAATACTCAGTGGAAATAAAATTAATATTGCTTATTAGATCACTAAATACTCTGTGGCAGCCAGCTTTGAGTTGCAGTTCTGAGTACAGAAACGCCAGAAATTTCAGACAGAGAAACTGAATACCAAGTCTGTATTGCTGCTATCAATTACTTTGCTTTCATTTATAAATAATGCTGGCTTGCTTAGGTTGCCAGTTAGGAGCTCTAAGACTATCTGGGGTGATATCTCATTCCTTTAGAAAACCTTAGTTTAATACATTATATGCTCTAAAGGGCATCACTGAAGAAAGAGGCTCTAAGGCCTCAAAGCAAGAATCAGCTGCATGGAAAAAATTAGTCTTCATCCTGTATCAGAAGAAATCTGAGATCTTCTGCCCTTTTCCCTGGGTGAAAACAGATACCTACCTCCCACAATGCCAGTCACTGAGAAGTTGAGCTCACCTGCAGAAATGCTCTGGTCTTTTGGACTCTGGTTCCAGTCTCACATTGACTGAACTGAGAAAGCAAACCCATGAATTCTAAGAGGCCTGACATCCCCCTGAGAGGAGCCCTCAGGGATGGGACTGTATGGTACATCCGCATCTACACAGGCACACCCACACTATGCAGGGGTCGAGGGCTTGTGGGCTCGGCTTAGGTGAGGTAAATAAAGTACAGGGATTTGCATGTGCAGCTACAAATGAAACTCCTCCATGAGCTGATATGCCTGTTGAAACCTGGGAGAGATTTGGCTCCTTTGGAATTCAGGTCCTACTAAGTGATATGCCTACCATTCTTTTGCACTCCAAAACTCCAAAACTGACATCAGAGGCACCAAAGACTTGTTTTTTTAAAGTCTCTATGTTATGAATAATTGTTAGGCCCTTTTCTTTTGCAGGTATGCAGATAACATATCTGTTAATACAACATCTGAAGGTCTAGCCTAGTGTGATAACTCTGTCTTCAATGCAGGGATGTTCTTCCATTCCTTTAAGTGGAAGTTGCCTGGGAAGTCTCTGATTTTAACCAATGAATACATGGAGGTTTCTTAAATGAGGTTATTTTTCTCCTTTTCATTTTCTCCATGGGATTTTTATCCTTGATTCTCCTGTAGCTGAACTTACTCAGTTGTGCTGCCTAACAATCCCCTGTAATAACACTTGAACCCAGTGGCCAAACATAATCAGACTTTGCTGAGGGCTGGCAATCTCAAGGATAACATATCTGGGGGAAAAAGCAACTGAACAATAAAGGGAGAGGGAGTAAATGCATTCACTGCAGAAGGGTTTCAAGGAGAGGTCAATCACACAGGGAAGCACAAGAGATGTTATATAGTGAGAGAAACATGGGAAACAGCCACTGCTGACTCTGCTCATCGTGGAGCACCTTGTCCGAGGAGTGTTAGCTTCAAAAACTCAGAATCACGCAGACAACATCAAGTCTGCACGTAGATGAACTTCCCATCCAGCTTTCCAACCAGTTCACAAACAGATGGGTGTCCTGGAGTAGTTCAGTCCCATTCAGTTTTCTTTTATCTACAAAATCAGTTTTGGTCTTCTGTGAACAACTTAAATAGACAGTGTTCAGGAGGCTACCCTGGCACTGATCCCTACAAGAATCAATTGCTGAGATCCTACAACCAAGCACTTCCAGAAAAGAGATTTCTAGTAAAAAGTAAGTCAGTTTCCTTCCTCTCCTGTCATGGGTTGCGTTTCTCAGTTTATCCCACTTTACAGAAGAGGATGGCTTTTCTTCCCTATGCAGTCCATATAGCATATGTTGGGGAAAAGTGGTGGCATAATAGGTGGTTTCCTGAACAGAAAGCAAATATGCTGATTTGTGACACAATATTTCATCAATGTCCTGAAAAAATTGTAACTCATCTAGAGAAATTAGGGAGGTATAGGAAGGGAGAGGTGAAGATTCCCATCAGAGCCCAGCAAAGTGACACACAGCAGTTGGTGATACCTCCTAGGCACATTAGTGCTGCTTGCAGGGGGACCTTCTCCCAGCAGGAGAGAAGGCTTTACACTCCCTTATAATGAAAGGACATCTGATAGCCCAGATTGCTCTGCTAGGCAATGTATCATTTATTTATTGGGATTTAATGGGATTGAATATCTGTCTGCCCCTCCTGGATGCATCCTGCTTTCTGCTCTGTACATGACCGATAGGCACCAGTAATATTGTAGTGAACAGACACATTGATTTTAGGGGCAGATGTTTCTAAAGCTGGATACTCTGCTTCTCCCCGCATCCAGAAAGCTACAGCAGAATTGGAAAAGATGTGAAGATGCTCCTGATGCACCAGTGCATCATCAGTGAGGATAATCAAAGGTACTGAAAGGCCTCTGACCCAGAAACCAATAAATCCAGGAGGGCTCTTCTGTTTGAAGAGAAGATGAGAGGGGGTGGCTTGAGGAAGATCAATAAGAGCACGAATGGCAGTAAGAAAGCCAGCAGGGAACAGTTGCCAGCTTTCTCTTCTATCTAAGCAGCGCAGGGCAGCAAGTGATCCTGTCAGGCAGAAGCTTCAAAGGATAGAAAAATACCTATACACACAATATGCAGATAATTTGTGGGCTGCCTTGGCAGAGACCTTTTCTTTGTAGGCTCCAAGGTCACCTGGGCTCAGAAAGACATAGACCAGTTGGAAAGAGGGTCATCACCGCTGCTTCAGATGAGGCAAGTGTCCGTCCGGCTGCTTATCCCTTGGAGTCATTTGGGTCCACATCTCATGCCCAGACATGCTGCCTCTCACCCCCAGCCCAGCCTGCGGTGGCTGCTTGAGCATCGGGATTGAGCAACCAGCCCCAGGGCTTCCAACCCCGTGGCACAGAGTGGGGCTTGATGAGGCCAGAGGAGTCCCCTCTTGTTTCTTACTGGAAGAGTGGTCTCAGGATGCAGAGCAGTTCCCTTTCTGGGGGGTGTTAGATCAAGAATCCCCACAAGGCTCAGCTGCTTGAGCTGGGGAAAAATCCATATTGCTGTTATGAGATTTCCTGCAAACCATTGGTACAAAAAACCCCTAAAGGTAATTTGTATGCAAAGTATGTGTGCTGGGGAGATTGTCCCTTCATCCCAGCCTCCAAGCCCCACTCCTGGCACCCGAAGGACATATGATCATGTCCAGCTCATTTGGCACCCTATACGTGCTCTGGTGACACCTTATATGCCCTGCTCAGGTTGCTCCTTAAATAGTCAGATTGACATTATTTACTGATTGTATTGGTTTGGTTTGGCAACAGGAAAGTCTGTTCAAGATCAACCCTGCGAGCCAAAAGGGAGGGATGCTGAGAGGCTGTGCTTTCAGTACTGTCCCTGAAAAGCTCTTCCTTACCCTTTCCATATGGCTTTATACTGCTGTTGGAGGCTAGAGAAAGCCACCCTGGTTGCCCCTATCCCTTGCTATACAACACATGTCAGGAAACTCTACCCAGTCTTTGACAGCGAGCTCATAGCTTACAGTTTCAGAAGCTATCTACAACTGAATGGAAAAAACTGTGGATAAAGTTCCCAAGGAGGGCATAAGCACATAAAATGTTGATACTCAGTACTTCACACCTAGCTCCAGAGAAATTTAATTTCCCAAGCTTTAAGACAGTAAAGTCCCCTAAGTAGCAGTAAAAGCAGCTTCACTGTAAAAAGGACTGTACAATTTTTAATAAGTATATAGATTTTTTTTCTATTAATGTCCTTTCTAAAAGGTGACCAATAATTAAGGGTCAAACACACCAGTACCAAAAAGCTGGTTTTCTTCTCCCTGCTCTGGGCTGAGGTCACCTGTACAGGCAGGCCCTCACGTCCAGAAGCAGGTCTGATTTTGCTGGTGGGTCCTCCCACAGCAGCTATTACTCCCATGTTGAAAAAAATTACCTGACAGGTTTCTCCATCTGCTGTTCTTCACCCTGAACCTTCTCACTAATGCTGGTGGTCTGGAAGTACAATACCAGGTAACAGATGTGACAGTAGGTTACAACCTGCTATCTCATCCATTCTCACTGTCTAGGAGAAAGGTATATATTCACCAAGTTACCCCTTAACCCTTCAGATCAGTGCAATTGCACATGTGCATCCTTAAAACACACAGCTTGAAAGACAGCTTCTAACAGCTGCCACACATGTTCAGCTTTTAGTCTCTATTGTGCAGGTATGAGGGAGATCAATGCTGTTCAGGATACTGAGTGATAGTGAATATTGATTGTCCTGTCTGGCTGGCTGAAATGACATCGATTTATAAATGTATTTGCAGAAATGTTTAGGAAGGTCCAGACATATGTGCATGCATTCCTTGTGGACATAAATAGAGGAGTGATGTCAGCCTACATCCATAATCCCCCTCCCATACCTCCAGCAATATAGAATCCAAACAACTAGACTTTTGGCATTTCAGTGGAATGACACCACAGAGGAATCAGCAATGGGTGTGTAGGTATACACACAGCTACCCTGCTTCTGTCCTGTATGTCCAGGGGGTGCAGCAGCTCTGGATGAGTGATGGTATCTGTAAGTGAGTCCTGCAGTGCACTGTTGGGGATATAAATAGATATTCAACTAGGAACATTCTGGATACTTCCAAAAAATATTTTAGATTACTTTCTAAGTAAGATGAAGTTTCAGTGAGCCCCCATTTTTCAGGCACTTAGACAAGAAACACTTTCCATCATAAGCATAGCAAGCATTTTCTCACTTGCTGTGCACAAGCACATCCTCTGTGCAGGGCTTTTGGGTGGCAGCTTAACACATGGGGAACACTGCCCACTGAGCACAGGTGGTGCATTTTGCCCTGTGGTCTGGGCTCTGACTGCCCCTGGAACAGTTAATATGACTGAGATGGAAATCCCCAAAACCAGCAACCAACAACAATGTGTGATATGGAGATGGTTGCTGTGTCCAGGAACAAGGCCAGTTGCCCCTGTCAGAAGCTGTGCACCCCACTGGCAGCAGCACAGACACAGCTGGAGGCAGGCAAAGGCCAGTGGGATACATGGTGGGAGAGAACACTGGATGAGCAGCAGGATCTCTGAGCAGCTGTAAAAGCAGCAGGGAGAGGCAAGGAAGTAGAAGATGAAATGCAGGAGAGAAACAGAGCAACAGGAAGAGAAGTGAAGAGAAAGCATGAGTAACTTCATCAGGCAGCAAAACTGCATTCTTTGCCATCCTCAAGGGGCATTGAAAGCTTTCCTTCCTCTTTCAAAACTCATCAGCTTCCTCCAGGTCTCCGTGCCAGAGCTCTTGGTCCCTGAGGATATGTGTGAAATCAGAAATAACCCACATTTCCCCAGATTTTTGGCCACATAGGTGTAACGTGATCATTGTAATCAGGGTGCCTCTTGCCGCTAGGGGCCCTGGGGAAGTGTCCCTGTGGCTCTGCACTGCCTGAAGAACAGGCATGTGAGGAAATGCATGTGAGGAAATTGCAGCCCCCAGGAAAAAAAAATGAGCTCCAGTCAGGGCGGCTGGCCAGATTGCTGCTCAAAGGTCAGTGGAACATTCTCTCCATCTACTCAGCAATGGCCAGATACTGCCTCCCCCAGTCCAGCAGCAGAAACACCTCTAGGGAAATAATCCAACATTAGAAAAAAACTGGCAATTATGTGCATTGAGGTAAACGGGGTCACTGGGACATAAGAGGGTTTGGAAACAGTCTCAGGTGCAGCAGTTCTGGGAGACTGGAGGGGAGCAGCAAAGCACCGTGGAGCTTCAGACCCCAGCCATCCTTTGCAGGAGTAGCTGACAGCCTTTGCACCCAGCCAGCTGCATCCCATGCACAGCTTTGGAGCCCAGCAGGCAACCACAGTGCTATGTGTCCCCAAGAGTACCGTGGCCTCAGCTCAGGTCCTCTGACCTCTTAATGAAAGTCTCCAAATCATCTTATCCATCCTCAGAGCCACCTGCTAATGATTCATATATTGATAACTGCATTTTGTAATATTGGCATTTACAGTGACTTTACTGAGTCAAGAAAAAGCAGCTGCTTACAGGGGCACAGAAATCAAAGATCATCAGCCCTGTACCCCCCCATTTAAGAGGGTGCTGCTGTCTTGGGGTCGTGGGAAGGAATAGCCTGCTCAGCTCTGTTGGCCTGGTGCACTGAATGATGCTGTTGTTGTCACAGCTGAAGAAGGGAGATTGGAATTGAATTTTAGAACTTTATGAAAATCTGGCCAGGGAGGAAAATAAAAATACCAGATAAAATCTGTTTCTGGACAAGTGTGTTTTAGGGCTGGAAAAAGTCTTTCTAGAATTATCAAATATGACGATGTCCAAAATAAGTTTTTGATGAGTCATATGAATGCCCACTGTGTCTGTGTCACCCTCCCCATCCCCTGTAAACCTGCCACGTCTCTATGTGCCTCTGGTTGTTTGCAGTTTGTATAAACTACTTAAAAAGATAAATTAGGCTCCTTTGTTTAAAAGACACCAATGAACAACCTGTGATCTCTCTTTCTGAGAGCTGTCATTATACAGATGTCTCTCACTTCACTGAATACCCTTGGCAAGAAGAGTCCTACCCAGCAGGAGTGGAGGATGAGTGGTGGGGGGAGTGGGATTTTTACTGAACTCTGCGTCATGAGTCTCAAACAGGGTCTTTGAAGCCATTGGGGCAGACTGAAGGCTGAATCAGTTTTCTCTCTTCAGTTGAGGGTTTCAGGTTCAAGTTGTACCTGTCAGGTCAGAAGCAGGTTCATTGTTTTGTGAGGTGGTAAGTGATCTTTGCCATGCAACCTGCCAAATCCACCAATCTTAATACTTATTTCTCGGGAGGAATAAATCTAGCTACCCATTCACGGCAACTTATCAATGCAACAAATACATCTTTGAGCCAGTATTATAACTTAGGAACAGAACAAGTTCTTTATAACAACTGGAATATATTTTGAGACCCAGGCCTGGCATTCACAAGTATCTCCACAATTTCTGCTTATAGCAGTAGTAAATGCTAAATAGTGGTGTTTCATAAGGGTGCCTTGGGTTCATAGGCACTATCATCCATTATGGATGCTGATCCCAGGCACACAGATCAATATAAAGATGTACTGATACTGAAATTCTAATGCATGGCCATATTCTGAAATGCTCCAATCCCAGCAGGATGACAGCTAAACATGAAAGTGCTGTAAATGCTCCTAACCTCTTTTAGTGAAACACTCTATTCTATAGTAATTTTTCTAATAATTCTATATAATTTTTCTAATTTCTGGCCTTTTTTTGAAATGTTGATTCAGACAACATTTGAGTTAACAGTATCTCCATTATAACTGTTCACCTTGTCTCTCTGAAGACCCATTTTTTAAAGTCCTGTAGCTAAGTAGCCAAAAGTAGAACTATTTCATCTTTAACCATGTACCTTTTTAATGCCAGGTTGCTATAGATAAGATTTTCTCAGAAGACAGGGTAGCTTAGGCTGGTGGTTTAATGGCTGTACAAGTAGGTACAACACAGAGGTAAATTGATACTAAAATCTGCTTGTTCTCAGCCCTTGTCCTCAAATTTCTCTCACTTCCTTTTCTCTTGAGGATCTTAGCACTTGCAGTCATTCTATCAGAAAAAGTCCCCATCATCTTTTCCCACTTACCAACATTTACTGGAACCAGAGAAATATTTCTGCCCCTGGATGAAGACTGAATGCATTATTTTTGCTGTTTCCTGAATAATTTAGACACCATTTAAAAATGCCCCTTAGCATGAGCTGTTCTGGAGAAGTGCAAAGTGAGACTGGCCATGGTCTCCAGAGCTGTGCAGTGATGTGCAGGTCACCACAGACGACCATGGGGGCTGATCCCCCTGCACTCCATCCTCATGGGCAGCCCCTGAGGGATGCCGTGGTGGCTGCCCATGCCAGCACCCCACTGCTGCTGCTCTTAGGGGTGCAGGACAGCACCACACAGCCCCATTGTCACCCCTGCTGTAGTGAGAAGCAGTGAGAGTTGAGTCTTTGGGGAAAAAAAAATTAGTTTGAGGTCCTTTATAGCACAGCACCATTCCGCATGCTTTTTGATAGCTCAGAATACTTTATTCAACCAAGTATCTTTTTATGCAGCAACAGGAGCCACATAAATAAAAAGAGCATTGGTTTGTTGTAACAAAGCCAGCTGAGCAGCTCCAGAGGGACAAGGACTGTAAAAGGATGTGTGCATGCTAAAGTGAGCTCATTAACAGCTGAACAGCCACTGTGATTGTACTGGAAGATAATTTTACACTTTCTAGCCCTTGCTTCCTGATATCAGCCTGGAAAAAACAAAAGAATATATATATGTATTTTAAAAAAATCTGTTAAATATTTATATATATATACTTGATTGTTATCTGCAGTGGAAATAAGGCCTATGGGGATTTATCTCTTAACAAATATGGTATTAATCAGACTGACATCAATGGAGGAATCAGCCATGCATATTTGAGAGAAATTTTCAATGAAGAGGGACATCTGTAAAAGCAGATTTTCCCAATGGCATTTTAACGCTCACAGCTCGAGACGATGCTTTCCACTGGTATTGATTTCTCACCTGGTTGGAGCTGACCTTTCCCAGCACAGTCTGATGCAGAGTTAAGGTCCAAACCAACACAGCCAAAGGCTTTGCAAACCTGCTGTGTGCAGGCAAACCCTGACAGCTCCAGCCTTCCTTACCTTAGTTGGGCTCCCTGTGGTGTTGGGCGGGGCAGGAGCTTTCAGTGACTGCTGGGGACCAGGCTCTGAATATGGGATCAAAAAACCAGTTATCTTCTCACCAGGGTCTGGCAAGGCTCCACCACGGTTAGGGAGTGTCCACTTTGGCTGACACCAGGTTACATCCTCTAAATACAGCTTGATAGGGTTGGGTCAAAAAAAAAAACAAAAACCGTAAGTAATTTTGAGTGGCTCATGCTGAGACATCATGCTACCAAGCTGACAAAGCAGTATTCCTCTCTTTAGGCCAGATCCCAAAGTAAACTTAAGCCAGCGGGCACATTGCCATGGATTTTAGAGGATTTCAGGTTGGTGAGGCCACATCTTGAACACCACTCAGTTTTGGTCACCTTTTTAGCCTCAAGCCACAGACAAGCTGGAGGAGTTAAAAAGAAAATGTCAGTAACAGAGTTTAAGGTAACTGGCTTAGGAAGTAAGACTGAAGAGTTATTAAATTATTAATAGCTTGGCTAAGCAGTATCTCAACAGTCTTTGAAGTAGAGAGGCATAAAGGAAGGAGCAAAAGGTAGAGGGGAGCCATATCTCACAAGGTGACAGTGCCACAACAGCCATGGTGAGGTCAGGCTGGGAGAAGCCCAGGTTTGAAGGCTGAGCCAGTAGAGGGATGTCTTTGGATGTCCCTGCCTCTGGCTGTCCCTGCCACCCACACCACCTTAGGACCCCAAGAAGCAGTGGATGGGGGAAATGCAAAATCAAGAAAAAAGCGCAGAGGCTGAAAATGTGTGTGTGGTTTTTACTGCGTTCTGTCCTGTAACAGCTAGATTTGGAGTAATAATGATTAGACTCTTAAAATTTCATTTATGTTATCAATAAATTCTTGGCTTTACTTGATAAGCATTCCTTTTGTCCACAAACAAGATTTTGAGTGTAATAAGAGCTAGGGTGCAGCTTTGCAGATGGGTATTCAGCTGGGCATGTGGCTTGTTTTCTTGTGACACCACCTGAAACTCACTGACCTGTGGTGACCTGTGATAGAGAGAGATAACCCTTCAATTGTTGCTTTGATTTCTTAGAAATCTTTTAGCTTTTTGATGTTTTCATTCTTAATGCAGACTTTTTCACACACTTTCTGTAAATAACTTAATTGTTTTGCATTCTTTTATAGAAGTAGAGAAAGTTGATAGATTAGTAGCTTGTCTAGTAGCATTAGAGAAGTAACTTTTCTACTCTCTAATCTACTGTCACTTTTGTAAACTTATAAATATTGGAGTCAGTAAATAAAGAGCTCTCTTTTTCACCTTTCAGCTGCAGCGTTCACGCGTGTGTGTTCTCGTGTCCTATAGCGACATTCAGTGGAAGGTGATGAGGTCAGAACTGCTGGAGATGTTTTATGGGATGTTTAATGTTCCCAAGGACCCTGTTATTTGCCATCATCTGAAATACACCACAAGCTTGTTGACAACAACAAGTTGACAACAAGTAAGTTGTCCCAAAACAGCAGGCTTTGGCAATAAACCATGTCTGAAAGAAACACCAGTCGGCTTTGCTAGGTTTATTTTTGCAGCCAGTTTAGCAGTTTTTCACAGCAGTAATTTCCTTTGGATTCCCAGGAGGCAGATGGTGAGTAGAGGGATATGGCTAGGCTCGTGGTGGGGTCTGCAGCCCTTGACAAACAAGAGCAGGACAGAAAAGCAGAGACCAGCCAAGCCCTGAAGAGAGGCTGCTTTGCCTTTTCCACTGCCTGATCATGCTGTGCTATCATAAACCCAGCACAGCACTATTGCCAATACCCTTCCTTGCTCTTCCTGCTTTCTCTGAGGCTGAAAGCAGTGTGAGCATCAGTTCAGTTCAACTCCAAGATGTTTTCCCAGTTTTGCTTCCCTGAATTGCTCAGGCTGCAGATCAGATGTCTTTACTTCAAACACAGAATAACTGTGCTCCCTAGCTTGAAAAAATGCCAGTGTGTTTTCTTCTGTCACTGCAAAACTGCAAAATACAGGAGAGAGGCAAATGAGAGGGATTATTAGCGAGACAGAATGCAGCAAAGGAAAAAACATAACACACACAAAAAAATCACACCTCAAACTCTGAAACTAGATAGAAAGCCGGATGCAAAGAATGTTCCTTCACTATGCCACGCTGCCTGAGGGACTGGGATTCTCTTACATATTAAATTTTTTATTTCAGAAAACTTTCAGGAGAAATTTTTGCCCTCTCCATGAGAAGGGCAGAGAAGGCCTGACACGTCCAGTCACCTTCTGACTTTTTAATACAGAAGACAGATCTGGGCCAAAGGCAAAGGCATAAACCTCATTTCTACCATGGAAGGAAGATGAAATTCCAATGCCAGCCTAGTGTGCAACCCCCGGGTACATGAGGGAGGGAGCCCATGGGATCCTCCCCCACATCCTGCTATACCAGGATGGATTTCCTCCCAGCTGATGCAGTCCATTCTGCACACTGGGGAGTCACCAAGGCATCACGGGATGAACACCTCCTTCAGGAGACAGGCTGAAATCATGGTGCTTGGAGAGGCAGTGCCATGGAACCACCCCACAGGCTGACCCCCATCACAGTGCTGGCAATGAGGCTTCAGGCAGTAACCTGTCTCTCCTGGTATTCCCCACCACCACCATCTCCTGCACAGCCTCTACAAGAGGGAGAATCTGTAAGTGCCCTTATCATGAGTAAACAAAGTTAATGTTTTATTAACATTGACACTGAGTTCCCAGTCAGCGCTGGGTGAACTTAGAGCAGTTCAAGCTGGTGTGGCATGTAAGGAGCCTGGGATAAAGCCAGGCCTGGAGTGCCAAGGAGTGCTGGCAAACAGGTCTGCTCAGGACAACATCTCCAAGGGATAACATCTCAGTCTGGATCTAACCACAGTTAGATGCACAGTGCTGCAAAAGTGGCCTTCAAGTTCATTACTCAAGTTGCTA
Source organism: Ploceus nigricollis (assembly GCA_013399945.1). NCBI lineage: Eukaryota > Metazoa > Chordata > Aves > Passeriformes > Ploceidae > Ploceus > Ploceus nigricollis. Next base: position 136,087 of record VXBC01011388.1, read on the forward strand.
ATTGTGTAAACCACAGAAAGAGGAAGGCACTTCACCTCCCTGTTTGTACATATCATTCAGCTGCCTCTGGTCACAGCAGTGTGACCCTTGCAAACACATTCTCCACTGGTTTCTTTTGGAGCCTCTTGGTCTCCCTGAGCCCAGGCTTTGTCTTGATGGTGCCTCGGTCAGCAAGAGAGAATAAGTGCAATGGATCCTGCCTAGCCCTGCCCACCACCATGCCTGGGCTGTGCAGGAGGGGAAGCCAGGCCAAGTCTCACCTCCAGCCTTGTGCCACTCCAGGCTCCTGACAACCTTCTTTCTCTCCTGTGTGACCTTCCCTCTCTGCTGTCCTTCCCTTTGGTGGCCAGCCCAAGGTCAGTGGTGCAGGCATTAAAAACCAGCCAAGGAAAGCAAACATTAGTCCCTCTTCGAGCAGTTCGGGGTACATTAAACACAACAAAAGGCTCTGGGTCAAGAGATTGGCACTGCAATGGGACCAGGGCTGGCTGCAATGGCCACAATGCCAGGGCATTGTGGCAGGGATGGACACTGATGGACAGCCCTGCAGGGGCAGGTGAGGAAAGGGGGCACTGGATGAATCCTAATGGACTATAAAGCAAGAATGAGCTTAGACCAGCCCTCCTGTGGGGCCATGAAGAGTTGCCCACTGGTCAGTAACAAGTGTCCTGACAAATTACTGCAGTGTCCAGGAGCCTGTCAACAGAGCCCATGGAATACCAGTTGTTCCATCCTACCTTGATAAACCACTTCAGGCAGGCAGCGTTCATTTTCCCTCATGCACAAACTTTCCAGGAGAATCCCAGATTTGTCACAGCTGCACATGGATGCTGCCCATGGCTCAGCCATGCCAAGCATCTAGCAGTTCACCAAGTTCCAAGTCAGCTTGTTTGTAAGGTGGTGGAAAATCCCCAGATTCCTAGTGGGAAACTTCTACACTCAGAACTCTTGCACTTATAAAGGTTCTGCTCTTGATAGCCCTTTTCTCTTCATGGTCTCTGTTGCTGCAAAAGAGAGGAGGGACAGGGGACAAGTCCATGAAGGAGACATGGCTTGGGAGCAGGCTATCCACATACACAGCATGCAGCACACAGTGTCCCCTGTGAGCCTCTCATGTGCCACTTGGATCTCATCAAATTAATATTTTTGCATGCATTCCCAGGTCTGTGTCTTAGAAGAGGGGAGGACAGCCCATCAGGCTTTTTTGTGACATGAAACAGGGGAGACCTATTGCGTGCTCAGGGACAAGGGGTAATGGCCTTAAGCTGAAGGAGAGCAGGTGCAGATCAGATGCTAGGAAGAAATTATTTGCCGTGAAGGTGGTGAGACAATGAAACTGATTGCCCAGAGAAGCTGTGGGTACCCCATCCCTGGCAGTGTTCAAGGCCAGATTGGATGGATCTCTGAGCAAGCTGGTCTAGTGGAAAGTGTCCCTGTCCATGGCAGGGGGGTTGAAACTAGGTAATCTTTATGGTCCCTTCCCACCCAAACCATTCTGTGATTCTATGACTCTAGCTTGACTGAGTTGGGCTGTGTCCCAGTGTCAGTACTGGCCCCTCAGGGATGCCACTCCATACTGGTTGCAGCTGGATGTCCACATGCTGAGTGCTGCACTGTAGTCCCAGCTGTCGTCCAGTTGCCACCTATCCCCCGGCCCTTTCCAAGCCAAAGCACAGCTCCCCGCCTGGCTGCTGTGTCACCGGCTCTGCTGATGTCAAACTGGGCAATGTGGATTTGGAAAGCTTCCATGTTTGCTGACCAGTCTACTTGTCTCACAGACTGGTGGATGTGGTGCATCCTTAGTAAATCCCAACCACCTTCTCGTCTTCCATCTGCTTGCAAAGAGCTCCCAAAAGTAGCTGCATATTTAACGAGTAATTACTTATTTTCTAACCATCCACCCTGCAATACCCTATGTCCCAACAAATGGCTCCACATTGTAGTGGGAGAACTGTATCTACTACTTGCAGGTTACTCGGAAAAAAAGAAAAAAAAGAAAACCCAGAGAGAAACAAGTTCTCCATTTCTTTATCTGCTCTGATAACAGCTATCACATAGAGTCTATCGCAAACCCTACGGGCACTTGGCAAAATGCGTAACTCTGCTGACCTGCTAAGGCAGTCAAGAGAAAGGAGAAGGGCATTTGATAGGAACAAACTTTCCCTTGCCAGTGCTATCAACACCCTTTATAAAGGTTGATAGTGGTGAGCAGGGGCTTTCATTGGCACAGGAAGCAATCTCGGTGACCTTCAGTGGAAAAGAAGGTATAAAACCCAAAGTCTTTTTCTTGGTCGACTGTCTGGACACCAGTTGAATTTCTTAGTTTCCACGGAGGACACATTTTTGGGAACTTTTCTGAGAAAATGGCAACCTTAAATGAAAAGAAGACCTGCAGCCAACGTATGGCAGATTTCCGTCATTTTGTCTGGAATCCAGAAACAAAGCTCTTCATGGGAAGGTCCTTAATTAACTGGGGTAGGTTTTCATGTGCAAGATTCTTCTCTTCCTTCTGGTATACTTAAAAACTGTGGCGGGGGGACACAATGTAGATGTGTTGAAGCCAGCAGCTCTCATATGTGCTTCTAAGCCACTTTTTGGGCAGCTCTATGAGTTGGATCAAGTAGATCAAAACATTGATCCATGTAGTTCCTGGAAATATATGACTTCAAAGTGGTTTTGAACCAAATACTTCAAAAGGAGAAAAACGAACACATTAACAGGAGACTTGTTAATAGCTAGGGGTGATGGTTACAGTGTGGTTTTGACATTGCTAATTAAAAGGGGGTTCAGGTACATGGAGAAATTTGCTTAATCGGTGAGTTTGTCCAATTCTTTGGAAACAAGTTTTGTTTTTCTGAAATTCCTTTCTGAATTATTGTCTGCTCAGTAGATCTTGTTTCTTATCACTGTGTGCTAGCATGTATTTCATAGCAACATGTATTTCATACCAGCATGTATCTCATACCAGCATGTATTTTATACTAGCAAGTGTTTCAGCTGGGCCTCCCTTCCCACAGCCAAACTTGTGTCTACAATGCTGATCTGTATTATGATCTACTTTCTGGGACGGGCAGCCAGGACCATTCTAAGATCTATACTCTTCCCACAGACTGTAGGAGTAGCTGCAAGTTTCCAGGTGATTTTTTCCTGCCTGTGCATGTAGTTTATTGGCTACTCCTAAAACTAGAATTTTACAGATGATGCAACTGGAGTGTGAGCCTTTCCAGTTGGTAGAGAAGAAGGTGCTGCAAGGCACCTATGATAACAAGTAGAGGTTTCTAATAGCACCCCTCTGAAACAACCACTGGCTGCTTGTACAGCACCAGCCATGTGTAAGACATGTTATGCACATACAGACAGAAACACAACATCAATCTTATATTATCTCACAGCAGAATAAAGTAGCAAGATGGCACATTTTGCTGTTGATTTCAGCTGTATAAGGCAGTGAAATGATATGGGTCTAAAACCAGCACACCTGAAGTACTGTCATCTGTCATCCAAATAACACAAGGAGCAACTTGGGTTTGTCAAAGAAACACCTCATCATCTGTGTCACTTAGTCCATGTGTAATAAGTAGATAAATGGTCTTAACATGTGAAATTACTTCAAGATGCCACATAACCTTTAAGATTTAAATAATCTGAGCTCGGCACCAACTCCTTCAAAAATCCTTGTAGAACGACACAATTTTTTTCCTATAAGAATATTTTTTGAGTGTAGAGAAAATGCTCCAAAGCATCTGTCCCTTTACAGGGACAACTTCCCTGGGGACAAGGGTGGAAATGAGATGGCTGCTGCTGCCCGGATCATCCTGGCACTGCACGGCCTTGCTCAAAATTTGAAATTCTGCCCTTATTCTTTCCACAGTGTGGATCAGCCTCTACTACCTGGCTTTCTACGTGGTGATGTCGGGACTGTTCGCACTCTCCATTTATTCTTTAATGCAGACCATTAATCCCTACGAGCCGGATTACCAAGACCAGCTGAAATCCCCAGGTACTGCCAGGGTCCTGTAGCAGCTGCATAGGGCTGGGCTGGGCTGGGCTGGGCTGAGGGGCACTGGCAGAGCCCAGGGCTGAGGGGAGACAAAAGTGGAATACATCAGTCAATTCTACCCAGACAATCCCTGCAAAGTTTAACCTCTGCCTGAAAACACTTTCAGGCTTTAAAAAAAACCCAGCACATTTATTTATGTATTGATACATGGATATACTTATATATCCATAGTTTTTTAATATATAATATGAAAAGTTTATATATATGTGTATATATATATATTCATTTATTTCATCTAGCTATTGGGACCTGTAGCAGGTCACCTTCTCTCCCCACGCGCAGGGATCAGTCCCTGGGGAAGTCCTAGGTACTACTCCAAACCGCCCAGCACCACAGAGGACTTTGGGGTGCCCAGCAATATGTAGAGGCGATGGGGTGAGCAGCCTGGGGTGGGTATTTCCACACTTGCCAGCACCATGGAAAGTCCCTGGGAGAGCAGGAATACCTTGCCAGCAGGATGTGCTGTGCCAGTAGTCAAGGAAGTAAAAATAAGACAAAAATGTGGGATTAGGAATACAGATTTGTGGGACATGAAAAGAGATAGGGGGGATGATCAGAGACCATCAGTGCACACTGCTAAAACTTCACACCCCAATGGCCTGTTTCCACAATGGGAGGGAAAAAAATAGTCCTAAAAATTATTCTGTCAGATGGTTTTCTATCTTGAAGTTTCCACTCCCAGTATTTAGCAAGTTTGGTGTTTGCTGGGAAAATAATTCCCGTGACAAATTATGTGTGGCTTTTTCAAAAGCTGTTTCCCATGCTGCTGTATGATCTGTTTCCTTAACCCGACCTGACTGTTATTGCTAACAAGTCCTGGGGAAATCCAGTGTAATTGCTGGAATGATTTTACAAGCTGTTCTTGTAATAGCATGGATATATATGAAAAGAAAATAATTCAGCAGCAGCACAGGCCTTAGGGTTTTGGTTGAACAACTCACAGCTGAGGTGGTTTCTGGACATGGTTAAATCCTCCCCAAAAAGGCTGGAGGATCTTCTACGCTTAGAATGAGTCTTGATGCAGCATAATTGCTACTGTCAATTGAAATAAACAAATCTGTGCCTGGCATCTCTCCTCTGCTTTGTCTTCCCCTTTCCTCCTCCTGAAGGTGTAACCTTACGGCCTGATGTTTATGGGGATAGAGGACTACAAATTTATTACAACGTATCGGACAACAAAACCTGGGAAGGTTTAGTGACAACTCTTGACACTTTTCTGACAGGTAAAAATGAAGCTTCTTGCATAATACTGAAGAAAGGTGGTGCCTTATTTCCAATACTAGGTCTGAGGACCTTAAGTCAGTGCTTCCATTTTACATTTGTCCTTCTCAAATCACAGATTTTGAGTGGAAAGTGCATCTTCCGAAAGGGATGAGCAAATCACCTCATGAATCTATAAATCAAACGTATGTACACATCTATTAAAATCCAGGCTCTGCTTCAGGCCTTTTACTTCATTTAATCCTAAACAGTCTTAATAAAATAGACCAATAGAAAGTCTGAAGGAAGAGGGAGGACAAAAGGCCTTCAAAATTAGTCTTGTCTAAATTAATCTAATTAATTTGTCTATGACTACAAACATCAAAGTGCCATAATATATCTCATAAAGCATGGTGTCTTCAGGGAATACAGTCAAAGTAGGTTCTGTGCTCCATTTGCCTGTTCATGTCTTAGCATGCTTATATTCCTATTGAGCCTTAGTATTGTAATTCTTCAGGTTTCTCACACACATATTGAGAAAAATTGTATTTGAAATTGACTTTATATGGAGCTACCACACAAGCTGCCAGTCTTAACTCAATTTGATCTCTTTTATTTTGCTTTGCTTGGATATTTGAAAAAAAATTCACAACAAAACTGAACCAAACCCTAAACAGTTTAAACTTTCCTTGTTCCATCTAATCCTAACTTCACTTGAAGTACAATCTCCCATGACAGAATCTCCAGCCTGATGTTGGGATGTATAATTTGCATATGAAAAGCTTCAGAGGGGATTTTTTTCTTTCTTCCTTCACACATCTAGCATATACACCAGCTGCTCAGCATCTGAACATCAACTGCACCAATAATACCTACTTCATCCAGGACACCTTTGACGGCCCAAATAAAACAAAACTATCCTGCAAATTCACTGCAGACATGCTTCAAAACTGCTCTGGCATCACAGATCCAACTTTTGGATTTCCAGAAGGAAAACCCTGTTTTATTATAAAAATGAACAGGGTAAGTACAAGTTCAAGGTGCTGAGCAGAAAAAATTAAGAGTAGCTTGAGTCTCTGCTGGGGAGCTGCTGTGTCTCTGCTGCCATGGGTTCTAAACTCTGCTTTCTACTGGGAACCAAAAATCACGTGCTGTTCCCTGACAGACCACTAGAGTTACCAGAGAAATCCTGAGACTTTTTCACCATTCCTACAAAAGTAACACAGGGCAGTGATCTCTGAACTGACTCTCTGCAGTCTAGTTTAGTTTAGTTTAGTTCATGCCTCTGTAGGGCTCTCATCCCACAAACTAGCACTCAAAGAGTTTCCTCCTGCAATACCACAGCCCCGTGCCTTCAGCTGAGGCATCAGGATGTGGCAGTAACTGATGTGGTTTCAGAGAGGTGAAACCTCTCTTATTTCTCTCTTATTTCATCTTATTTCTCCAGGTGGCAAAGAAAATCTTTAGAAGAATCTATAAAACCAAAATTCAAACCTGGCGGGTATTTTTCTCAGGGAAAACCACCAACACATTTTTTGGAGAGGAATAAAAGAAATTTTCAATGCTTTAATTTTTTTCCAGGATGTAGACAAAGGCATAAGCACTTTATTTGTCTTTTGGGGTAAAATTCTGAGCCTTCTGATTCAGTTTTGGTAGAAACTGAAGAGTTCAAGTTCCCCTCCAGCTTCTGATAGACAAAACCACTGTATTTTTTGCTTGGCTTGCATCTTAGGCATTTCCAAAAATCTGTGCAAGCC
>VXBC01011388.1:143303-193397 GCA_013399945.1 Ploceus nigricollis
GCTGGGCTGGGCTGGGCTGGGCTGAGGGGCACTGGCAGAGCCCAGGGCTGAGGGGAGACAAAAGTGGAATACATCAGTCAATTCTACCCAGACAATCCCTGCAAAGTTTAACCTCTGCCTGAAAACACTTTCAGGCTTTAAAAAAAACCCAGCACATTTATTTATGTATTGATACATGGATATACTTATATATCCATAGTTTTTTAATATATAATATGAAAAGTTTATATATATGTGTATATATATATATTCATTTATTTCATCTAGCTATTGGGACCTGTAGCAGGTCACCTTCTCTCCCCACGCGCAGGGATCAGTCNAAATGAAGCTTCTTGCATAATACTGAAGAAAGGTGGTGCCTTATTTCCAATACTAGGTCTGAGGACCTTAAGTCAGTGCTTCCATTTTACATTTGTCCTTCTCAAATCACAGATTTTGAGTGGAAAGTGCATCTTCCGAAAGGGATGAGCAAATCACCTCATGAATCTATAAATCAAACGTATGTACACATCTATTAAAATCCAGGCTCTGCTTCAGGCCTTTTACTTCATTTAATCCTAAACAGTCTTAATAAAATAGACCAATAGAAAGTCTGAAGGAAGAGGGAGGACAAAAGGCCTTCAAAATTAGTCTTGTCTAAATTAATCTAATTAATTTGTCTACGACTACAAACATCAAAGTGCCATAATATATCTCATAAAGCATGGTGTCTTCAGGGAATACAGTCAAAGTAGGTTCTGTGCTCCATTTGCCTGTTCATGTCTTAGCATGCTTATATTCCTATTGAGCCTTAGTATTGTAATTCTTCAGGTTTCTCACACACATATTGAGAAAAATTATATTTGAAATTGACTTTATATGGAGCTATCACACAAGCTGCCAGTCTTAACTCAATTTGATCTCTTTTATTTTGCTTTGCTTGGATATTTGAAAAAAAATTCACAACAAAACTGAACCAAACCCTAAACAGTTTAAACTTTCCTTGTTCCATCTAATCCTAACTTCACTTGAAGTACAATCTCCCATGACAGAATCTCCAGCCTGATGTTGGGATGTATAATTTGCATATGAAAAGCTTCAGAGGGGATTTTTTTCTTTCTTCCTTCACACATCTAGCATATACACCAGCTGCTCAGCATCTGAACATCAACTGCACCAATAATACCTACTTCATCCAGGACACCTTTGACGGCCCAAATAAAACAAAACTATCCTGCAAATTCACTGCAGACATGCTTCAAAACTGCTCTGGCATCACAGATCCAACTTTTGGATTTCCAGAAGGAAAACCCTGTTTTATTATAAAAATGAACAGGGTAAGTACAAGTTCAAGGTGCTGAGCAGAAAAAATTAAGAGTAGCTTGAGTCTCTGCTGGGGAGCTGCTGTGTCTCTGCTGCCATGGGTTCTAAACTCTGCTTTCTACTGGGAACCAAAAATCACGTGCTGTTCCCTGACAGACCACTAGAGTTACCAGAGAAATCCTGAGACTTTTTCACCATTCCTACAAAAGTAACACAGGGCAGTGATCTCTGAACTGACTCTCTGCAGTCTAGTTTAGTTTAGTTTAGTTCATGCCTCTGTAGGGCTCTCATCCCACAAACTAGCACTCAAAGAGTTTCCTCCTGCAATACCACAGCCCCGTGCCTTCAGCTGAGGCATCAGGATGTGGCAGTAACTGATGTGGTTTCAGAGAGGTGAAACCTCTCTTATTTCTCTCTTATTTCATCTTATTTCTCCAGGTGGCAAAGAAAATCTTTAGAAGAATCTATAAAACCAAAATTCAAACCTGGCGGGTATTTTTCTCAGGGAAAACCACCAACACATTTTTTGGAGAGGAATAAAAGAAATTTTCAATGCTTTAATTTTTTTTCAGGATGTAGACAAAGGCATAATTACTTTGTCTTTTGGGGTAAAATTCTGAGCCTTCTGATTCAGTTTTGGTAGAAACTGAAGAGTTCAAGTTCCCCTCCAGCTTCTGATAGACAAAACCACTGTATTTTTTGCTTGGCTTGCATCTTAGGCATTTCCAAAAATCTGTGCAAGCCCTAACCGAGAGGGGAGCTGTGCCCCTGATTCTGGCTGGTGAAACAAGCATTTCCCAGGAATGCCTTCTTTATCAAGACTGGGTGCCATGCCCAGCAGGGGAAAGATGTGGATAGTTGTAGTACTTACATTTTCTGCTCCCTCGGGAGACGTTCATAGAGGAGCAGAGAGAGAAGGAAAAGGAAACAATTTCTATTTTTGTTTTTTGTTTTTCTATGTGGAATGCATTGAGAAATTGAGAGCAGAAAATGTGAGTACCACAGATAGTGACCAGGGGGCTTCACCTCCTTTCACTTTTGCCTCTACGGGATGCAACCCCACTAGTTTTGTAACATCAAACCAACCAAGGGTTTTTCTGCCAAAACCAAGGTTTTCTAACACAGATAAGGTCAAAAGCATGGATATTCAGCTTTTCCTTAACTGACATACAATTAACTGCTTTAAGAGGTCCCTGGCTGCCTGGGCATCAGCAAGGGCAGGTGGTATGGGTGGGTAAATGAGCTGGACTCAGAGGAGGTGCAGTGCTACTTGCTCTGGCCAGGCCAGAACCTATCAGCAGTGCTCATCCCACGTAATGCTGAGTCCTGCTTCCTAAATATCCAGCCACAACAGTTTTTCACCTACATAAATGAGACGATTTGTTTGAGAGAGTCTTACACAGGAATATATTAAACATCCTTTGAAGCTCAGCTCTCAAATAATTGATTGCCCAGCTTTATCTCAAAACAATTTCCAAGATGACCAAATGTGTTTTCTTTTTCAGATTATCAAGTTTTACCCTGGCAATGGCACTGCACCAAGGGTGAACTGCACATATGTGGTAAGGGTATGAGGGCCGGGTCTCACACATTTCAAGCACTGCAGCTTTCAGAGCAAGAAAGTGCAGTGGTGACCAGAAAAAAACCCCTTGCAGCTCTGAAAATCAGATCCCAAATACTCGGAACAGTCTCAGTTCTGTGCCAGTTCTTGCACCAGCTGACATGCTAAGGAAAAAACCTCCAAGTTTGCTTTATTTTAAGTCACCTGAAAATTTGCATTTTCGGGCTGCAGAGAAGATTTGCTGTTTGCTTTCAGCTCCCCATAGCGACGTTCACACCTCAGCGCAGCTCCCTCAGGCTCTCAGCAGCTCCAACTCACTGAATTCCCACCTGCTCTCAAAGGACACTTGCCTGCTTTTCTTGGCAATAGTAACAGCGGGAGATTCCCACTTTCATTTGAAAAATAAGACTGGTGCTAAACAGCCTGCTGAATTTGAGCTTTAACACACACTTAGCAGCCCTAAAACACTTGCCTGGGGCTGGCCGATGATTTCCTCACCGACAGAGCTTCTTCCTCTGGTTTTACGCACAGGGTGAGGAGTCTCGCCCGCTGGAGGTGGACTACTACCCTGTGAATGGGACCTTCAACCTGCACTACTTCCCCTACTATGGGAAAAAGGCTCAGGTGGGTGCTTGTGTACTTAAAGATTTTCTTTCTCTTTATGTCAGGTGAAACATATGGAGCATCTTTGCAATCCTATGAGAACTGGAGAGGCTATTTTCAAACTGGTAGTGTAAAATTTAAGTATTTTCTTTTTTAATTTTTTTTTAATTTCTCCTCCTAGCCCAGCTACAGCAATCCCTTGGTTGCTGTGAAATTTCTCAACATTACAAGGAATGTAGAACTTAAAATAGTGTGCAAAATCATTGGAGCTGGAATTACCTTCAATGTTCATGATCCGTATGAAGGCAAAGTGGAATTTAAACTGAAAATAGAAGACTGAGCAGCAACAGAGACACTTCTGGAAAATGTATGAACAGTAAACTTAACTATTATCATACTCATCGATATTTATTTTTTCCCTATGGTTCTCACATAAATTACAGTGCAAAAAGACATTTTATACTGCAAGATGGCCTATAGAGCTAAAAATCAAGATCCTGCTCTCAGTGTGTAAAGATGAAGATTATCTCAATGTACATAGCTTAATATTTCATGGCTACAGGATGCTGCTGCCTTCATGCAAATAATTGTACAAAATAAGTTTCCCCCAAAGAGTGCAGCTGTGCCTTCAAAGAACATAAATATAGACTCAATCAATCATTTTCAATCACTTTTTAAACCATAATAAATAATTGATGTACGATACTAAATCTTGGTTATTGAGAAATTAGATAGCTTGAAAAGGAAATCAATAGTCGGAAATACTAGCAAGTAATTAAATTTTCAATCTCTCTTATATAAGATGTATAAAAATGTATTAAAATTATCTGTATCCTGATGCATTGGCTTTTTCACTAGTCAGCTGAGCCAGATTTTTTTAGCTGACAAATCAATGACTGCAAAAGGAGTGAACTTGAAATCTGTCCTCGCGCGCACAGATTTCACTGTACCACTTACCTCTATGTATACAACCTAATAAAAACGAGTGGTAAGATTATAACATCCAGTTACATCCAGGAAACTGTTCATTTAACTAGAGGCTGTAATTTGTGGGGTTTTTGTTTGTTTGGTGTTTTGTTGTTATTTAGTGTTTGTTGGTTTTGTGATGGTTTTATTTGTTTTATCCAGTAGAATAGCCCCATATTGTAATGATAAATTTTGGGTTACATGGAGTAATCTGGAAGATGCTGAAATCACACTAAATCTTTAAGTGAATCTAAACTTTGAGAAGTCCGACTGTATCACCTATGATACAAAGAGACAGGATTGTTGTGTCTGTATAGTAGCTTTATGTTACCTGAAGTCCAGGATGCTCCAGCCAGAAAATAAACACTGCACACAAAAAAAACCAAACCCAAAACCTTCAAGAGCAGAAATAATTTTACACCTTTGATGCCTGGACATTTCAGAAAGCAAGAAGATGTAACAGATCACTTCCTGTACTACAGCACCATTCAGCCATCCAGCTTGTAGACAGAAAGCATTTGGAGGGGAATATTTCATCTTAAAAGCCACAAATGATATTTGAGCCTTTCTTAGAAAAATTCTGCATTACAAAAACAGTAAGAAAATGCTTCCTCATATAAAAACTTTTTTCCCCCCTGGCCTTTCCTGTTTCAATTTTTAGAGTGTGGCTTTGCCTTTCTTCTAAGAGACAATGAAAATCAATTTTATATCCTTTTTGGAACATAGGTCTCCCCCCGTGCATCTTTCCAAAATAACATGGAAAACAATAAAATACTTTTGATAACAAAATAGTAACTCATGTTCAAGATTGGTTAAACATTGTCTACAAACAGAACATTTAAATATTTCCAAGAAAACCAAGAAATCTTCCCTTGATGCTCTAACAAGGGTAGACTCTCTGCTTAACTGTATTTATTATCTACAGCTTGCGCTGAGCTGGGCAATGCAGTGGCACAAGCTCACATTCCAGTCAGCCCTACAACCACAGCACAGGAATATGCTGAACAAATTCCCTATGGACTGTGTGCTTGCAAAGTTACAGCTTCAGAACAACAGCCTAGACCAGCTTCACAGAAAGTCCTGTGATGGGATAAATAGAGAAAGGGAAGTGTCCCTGTGTTGACCAAATGATGATGCGTTCTAACATCAAAAAAAGATCCACCAAATCTGGTTCTCTAAGTACAAAGATTGCCATCCTGAAGTTAAATGTTTCTTGAACTTCTAGCCATCTGAGATGACTCCCTTTCTTTATTGAAAACGGAAATAAAACAACAAAGAGCAAGGTTTGTGGCTAGTGTAGCTGAAGTAGAAAAGTGTAGTTAGTACCAAACACCAAATGCAAGCACACTTAAATACCAGAATGCCCATCATGCAAATACTTTGTAATACTAATTACTGCAGGCACAGCCCAACACTACATACAAGCATGTCATCTAATGAGCACAGCTGCACTTTGGAGGCATACTAATGACAGAGGTTACAAGATACAGACCAAAATAAGCACATGGGAAGGAAAATAGGCAGGGCATCCTGCCCAAGGCACCAGAAGCATAACTGGCAAAAGCTAAAGAGCAGCTGAATCCACGGGAGGGAGGCCAAGAAGCAGGAAACACCAGCAATGAGAGGAAAGAAATTAAGAGAGACATTTCCCCTCTCTAAGAGCTCTCCAGCCTCATCACCTTCACCCAGAGACTGAGAGGACCTCGGCCACCACTGCCAGCTGAAAAGCAGCAGCTGCAAGTTACTGTGCAGTCACAGTTAATTTAGTGTTAGAGACTAAATTAGTCTCTAACTAATTAGTTAGAGGTACACACATAGCAATAATTATTGCTATGCAGGAGTACACACATAGCAATAATTATTGCTATGCAGGAGCTAAGATTAACACAAAGTGTATTAAGGAATTTAAAAGCTTTGTTTTCAAATTTGAAACCAGACACATTTATCAGCCTTTTGAGCACTTTCACTGCAAGAGTCCAATTCCCTGAGAGAGAGCGAGAGNAAATTAGTCTCTAACTAATTAGTTAGAGTTATAAGTGTTAGTGTTACAACAGACTAACAGTTGTACACACATAGCAATAATTATTGCTATGCAGGAGCTACGATTAACACAAAGTGTATTAAGGAATTTAAAAGCTTTGTTTTCAAATTTGAAACCAGACACATTTATCAGCCTTTTGAGCACTTTCACTGCAAGAGTCCAATTCCCTGAGAGAGAGCGAGATACACATGCATTCAAAAACATATATAAATATATACACATGTATATCTAGGTATATGTAGATATCATCATATACACAGATTATACATAACTTCAGTTGCAATAGTAGCAGTATTTGATTAGACCAAACAATATAAATAGGGAACAAAACTCATCAGGCTACATGGGAAACTGAAGCAGCAGATTTAAGAATGAATTGCAAGTGAAGTCAAATTCCTGAGTCTAGTTAGATGCAGATCAACTAGGATGGGGATGGGTGGTTAGTCCATGCCTCTGGAGCAGTGGATGGGCCAGGAAGGCAGTATCAGAGACCGCACAGTGGCTCTCAGTGCCACTCTGCTGTTTTTTCCTACCAGCTGTGGAACAGTAAGGCTACCCACGAGAAAAGGCACGGGGAAGGCAAAATAGGCCATGAAACTAATACACCAACACCATGAATTTTTATATCCAATAAATTTTAGTTTCCAGACTTATCTGCTAAAGGTGTTAAACAAAACTCCCGAAGATCAGTGTGAAGAGAACATAAACACAGCAGTTGCTCTGAGATGCACTTTCCACACCTTCTTCTTATCAATATTCATGGCAGTGGTAAATTATTGAAGTGTGAAGTCCTAATGTCTGTTATTAAAATAACAGTGGAGAAAAACACTGAATACAAGCACCTTGATGCTTAAAGGACTTTGTTCTATGGCTATGAGACTACAGCAAGTTCAAAGCTTCCTCTACCTTTCAGAATTGCCAAGTACTAGATATTAATAATTGAGTCTTTGCTTACTGGTCTCATATGATGTCATTGCTACTGCACTTGGGAATTCCTCCCACCGTTTCACAGAGCTGTTTTTAATCTCTTACCTGTAATAAAAGCCAAGCAGAAATTGATTCTGCAACAAATAAACCATGTGCTACTTTCAGTAATTGGATGCAAAGTAACAGCTACATCAATAATGCTTGCAGAAAGTATTTTCTGCCATGTACCTAAGCTCCCTTCTTCACAAGCTTCATTTCTTTCGGGCACAAAAGCTCAGGCTCAAAGATTATTTTGTTTAAAGTAAAATACATATGTGCATGAAGGAAAAGGTGCCCTTTTCTTCAATTTGATTGGAAAGACTCTTCTCACCGGGGATGAAGACTTTTCACTTTTCTTCCAATTTTTTTTTACCAGAGCGATAACAATGGATGCACCAAACTTCTCATTATTTTAAGAGCAGAATTTTGGCTTAAAATTCCCTTTTTTGGATCCTACTATATGTCTGAGAAAGAACTGAATTCTGGAGAAACACTTGGCATAACACCATCCATTAATGTGTATATATTAATGTGTATATTTACACATAGTCCTACTATTATCAGTGTGGGAATGTGACCATTCCAATAAAATATGTTCCAGCAGTTTATTACTATCATCAACTAGGTAACTCATTTTAATTACTCTGATTTCAAGTTCCAGTTCTTAAATCTTTTGTCACTTTTCCCCCAGATATTGATGAGCCTGTTGAAATGGTATCTTTTGTGTGACCTGACACAAATCCATTAATTTCTGCATTTCCCTCCTTTTTATTAAACAAGCCAAAATAAGACTTCCTTAAGTCTCATAGTAACAGACCTTGACCTTAGGAATCAAATAAATAGGGGAAGGGCTTTTTTTCTAAGTCTTTCCTGATTTTTCCAACATCCTTTTGAAATTATGCTAACAAGCATGCAGCTGCTCACTGCTGGTCTCACTGAATGTAACAACATTTTCCAACGCATTATTAGTTTTACCTACACATCCAAATTCAGATTAGCTAGTTCCTTACAAAACAGTGTAGGACACATGTGGAGTTACAATCTACCTTGACACCCTGGATCATTTTTAGGATCCTACATTTCTAGCATAGTCTTTCCTCCTGTAAGTGTACCTTGAATTCTTTCTTCACAAGATGTGGAGTTTAACCACAACATTTTTGGACATGACCTGCTTGCCAAACAATTCACATTATTCTTTCCTTTTTATTGTTTACTTCTTTTCTAACCACTGCTACTTCAGAGTACTTTTAAATTTTCTTCTGGGTTACTGAAGAAGTTGTTAAGCAGGAGTACAATCTTACTTGTTGCAGCTGTTCAGTCAGCGATAATGCCACAAAAATGATTCAGCAGTAAATAGTTCATAACCCCTTAACATACAATCTGGAGATATTGTAAAACATATTTAAAATCAGAATGCAATGAAATTAAAAACATTTAAATATGCTGAAACATAGCCATTGTTTCCTTAATCAGCTAAATATTTACAATCTCCTCCCATCTTCATTTGATAAGACCTATTCTGTACTTTGACATTAACAATTAATCTTCCAGGCTTCTAATTTTCTTCTAGCTGTTTCTTTCAACAGTTTTTCTAATACAAGATTCAGGGCTGATCTCAAGCTGTCTAGACCACACACATTTGGACAGGACTTCCTCACATCTCTGACACTTTTTACTTTTTCACACTTCAAAAACTGGCACTCTAGCATTATTTTAGTCTGTTAAGAACTATTCTAAGGTTCATTAAAAATCAGCATCAGAAGTTGCCCAACTTTAATTGCTGGAGCTGCCTGTTTTAAGAGTATGTGCTTACTGTTCTGCTTTATTTTTAATAAATTCTCTTAAGTTTACATGAATAAAGAACAGGAATCTGCTTGAAGTCTGCAACCTTGCTGTCTTTTTAACATGCTACAATGCAGATGTTCTGACCAGGTAGGGCTGATGAAACTGCACTATTTATAGCAATGTACACAGCAACCTGATAAAAGAAAATCAAAATTTTCAGCCTAAGTTTGGATTTCAACATGTTGAAAACATCCAAAAATTTAACAAAAGGTCACGGCAGAACAAAGAAAAGCACTTGTAATGGTATTACACAGGTGACTCTCAATTAACACCAGCCTCTCTTTATTCTCTTCCACATCAGAACATTCTGCCTTTACCACAGCTAAGCTTTGCACCAATAATCATCATGATTTTCTCCAATTGTTGTTTCACAAAGTGCTGACATTCACTGAATGTGAGGACAGCAGGTCCCAGCTGAGTGAGAGGCAGATGGTGCTAGGTGAGAACCATCATCACACCAGACAGGAATTTCCAGTGTAACCAAATGCTTGAAGTCAGAAACACCCATGCATTGCTGCTTGTTGCCCTTCCTCATTCTGCTCTCAGCATCAGTCTTAGAAACCTCATCTTGAAGACAGTCTTCACTTCTACCTGCTCATTTAATCACCTTTTCCATCAGTTTGAACCTTTTGACAGCTTCTGAAGATGAGCTGAGCTTCCACGCATTTTCTGACGAGTCTGGCAAGCCAGATGACCCACTTGTTAGTCTGTTCCCAACACTGACATTTTCTAACGTGTTTTTTCTTTTCTTTCTCTCTCTGTTATAGGATCCATAAGGTAACTCAAGCTGGAAGGCATCTCATGCTGTCTCCCATGCAACCTCTGCTCAAAGCATGCTCAGCTGTGAGGTCAGACCCTACATTGCTCAGGCCTTTTCTTCTGTCTGGTCTTGAAAACCCTAAGGATTGAGTCAGCACAACCTCTCTGGGCAGCCTGTTCCACAGCTTGACCATCCCAAGTTGTTCCTCATATTCAGCTGGAAACTCTCCCATTTCAGCTCGTGTACGTTGTCTCTCCATCCTGTCCTCACACACCCCTGTGCACTGGCTCCACCTCTGCAAAAACCTTCCTGCAGCACTGCAAGGCTGCCATTAGGTCTCTCAAGGCTGCCTCTTCTCCAGGCTGAACAAGCTGCTCTCCCTCAGCCTCTCCTCATACAGCAGCTGCCTCAGCCCACTGAACATTTACCAAAACCCAGCAGAATCCATGGAAGCTCAAGGACAAACCAAAGGTCAGTAAGAACCCTGGAAAAACCTTAAATGCTAAATTTAGAAAATAATGACATGAAAAGGCTGCTCTCAATGTGCTGGCCCATCTTTGCTTTTCCTGGTAAATGAATGACAATTAAGGCTTCAACAATAAAGTGTGGGTGATAGTAGCCTCATCTTTCTGGAAGTAGACAGGGCTGAGAAGTGGTGACAAGTTGTTAACTCAATGTAGTCATAAAGACAAATGACCTACTACACTTCTCACAAGCAGACAAGAGAAAGGAAATCCCTACAAGTAAACAATTATCTATCTGGGAAAAACTGTATATGCTGTCCTTTGTACTGGTGATCATTCCAGTAGTGTTAGATCATGTTGGCTGGTTTTGGCTTTTTGGTTTGTTGTTTTTTTTTAACTTTTGCCCTTTCTACATTAAAGTAGCATCCAATTTTCAGATTTCTCATTCGTATGAAGATTTTACAACCTATGTATTCACTGATTAAGGAATGAGGAGATTTGTGACAGTACATCCTTTCATTAAATATTCATCCTTTCATTCAAATAAATAAATGGGCATCTGTCAAGGGTCAGTACCCTATCAGCTACATTCATTTTTTTTTTCTCTGCAACAGTTGCCACCTTTCATCGAAGGGAAGTTCAAATAAAAAACCAAAATCCATACGTTTCTGAAGTTGTAACTGCTTCTCTTTGGTTAAGAGAAATTCCTATGGGAAAAGCAAAGCAGATTATTTGTGAAACAGTTCAAAAAATCCTTAACTTGTTACACATGCCAAAACAGACAGACTTTCACAGCTCAGGAACACATTAGAAAGTGCAAAAGATGCACACTGCTCCTAGGACTTACTTGCAGGACCATTTTCGAGGCATAAATACACACTTTGCAACTCTTCCTCTTTTCCTCTTCTTCACATCACAAAAAAGTGCTAGCTAAGTAAAGGAATTAAATGCACATTCCTTTCCTACCACGTTTTACCCCAAACCGAGCCCTTATAACAATTCTCATTCCCTTTACCATCTTTTAATCTTTCTTAAACCAAATTCCAGTTTTTATCTCCTTACAGTATTTTCTCCCACAGATTTCCTCAACAATTTCCTGTCACAATTTCCTGTTATGCTCTGTCCCTGCTCTTAATCTTCCTTTTCCATCTGTATATGTGCACTTTTTTCAGAGATTAGAACCATACAGTTTAAAGTTATCTTTCACTTTCCAGTTCCTTTCATGCTACGCCTGACATTATTAAATACTTATACTCTCTACCTTTCTTTTTCTAAAATAAGTTTCTACTACTACTCCTTTTTGTAGTCTTTGACTAGTCTTCTCTTGTTTTCTCATTCTTTCCAACTTACACCTTCTTCTCTTATTATGTTCCTCTGCAAAGACCCTGCTATAATCTGTTCTTTCTTTACTCTTCCCTCCACCTACATCTTCCCTTTCATCATCTCAACTGGGTCCCTCAGCATTGGTCTCTTGTCTTTCTTTTTTTCTCCTCTTTCACCTGAACACTGTAACCAAGTGACCGCTCCAAATCAAGCACCTATTTAAAAAGTCTATAGACTTTCTCTCATTATTGATTGCTGCCTTTACTAGAAAGCTCTCCCAAAACAAAGGTTATACAGAATCATAGAACTGTTTAGAAGAAAATCTTTAAGATCATCAAGTTCAACCATAAGTATAATAAAAAGTAATTTCCCCAAAATCACTCCAAAGTTTAAATTATCAAATTCCATTTCAGATTCATCACCAAGCAAAAGAAAGAAAAGAGAAAAGTAACATCTTAAAAATGTATGTTTTGTCATATTTTCACTCCCAGCGTGACCTTATCTTATCTGAGGACTATTCCGCCAATAAGAACCAAAAAAACCCTGTCAGATTCTTTCAGCCTTCTTTCCCTAACATCCCTCTACTCACTCTTTGCAGGTAAATCTTGGATCATACACTAGAGAATTCAAGGGAAAACTGGAACAATCAAAGTTCCTCTGGAAACTGAACTGCCATTCAGCATCAAAGACAATTTGAATCAACTGTCTCATCCACAACAAGAACCTTGTGTTTAGCATTAGCACTGCAGAGAATGGCCTCTTCGCTGAGAAGCAAAACATTTAATTAACCTCCTCTCCCCCAGATTTTTCCCCAGTCCCCCAAAGTAATTTGCTTCATTGACTCATGTTACAAGGTGTGATACAATTTGAAAACCTTCAGCGTATATCAGCTGTTCTATGTTAATAACACATATCCCCACACAGATTTGTCTATGCATAATCCCTTCAAGAAAAAAAATGATGTAACACACTTCACATTTACCACAGGGTTTAAGTGCATCCAGGAACCCCTACCACAGTCAGCACAGTTATTAATACTTTGCAGAGACTCCCTGGATTTTGTGGAAGTATCAAATCCTGACTGTGATAGTAGCCTGCAGTGACTGAGCCAGTTCAGTACGCTCTTGCAGGTGAGAGCAGAGGATGTGATCTGACAAAATGGTTTAAAAAGGAAGTATATGGAAAGTAGATTAAAACCTGCTTTGAGGACATAAGAATATATAACAGAAAGTTAAGACTGAGGAATATGGGATGAAAAATTAGGACATTAAGCATGGGATTTTAAACAGAGGCTAGACTGGAGTACTAAGATTGAGGAGCAACATGGATGAAATAAGGAGGTGCGAAAGAACAGACTATACCAGGTAAGTTATTGCCTTTTGCATCGTAAGTTATCAAGAGCTCTAAGGGCAAATTACTAAATCAAAGCAAAAACTCTGGGCCCTCTGTAGCACAGATGCAGCATCCCAAAACAGCTAATTCTAGGTCTTGTGACGAGAAGTGAAATGTTCTAAAATAATCCTAGAATTAGAAAAACCACAGAGCTTGTTAAAAATGCCCATGCGCGTTTTATTAATAAAAACTAACAGTGCCAAGGTTAAACAAGTCAAACAATTATAGTCTCTTTATATTTCATAAAATATTACAGAAAAGTTTATTTGTGTTTCAATAAAAAGACTACTGTCTTAGAATAGGCAGCTGACAGTATTTGTGCAGTTAATTGTTTGTGAATAAATTTAAAAAGACTACCGCCTGCCCTGAAATTCCTTTTATAAAAATGAACTATTAAAAATGATTGACAAATTTTGAGTTAAAAAACTTAAAACATTCTCTATATTTAATTTCAACTTTATAATAGATTACAGGAAGATGCTTATGAAACAAATACAAACATTTGTTTCAGTACATGTCTTTATATGATAGACTTATAAGTATGTAAACAACTATATAATAAAAAGTTTCCAAAGACTGCCTGTAAGAAATCAGGCAAATTTTACCATAAGCAATAAATCATTCCAAACCTTCAAGACATTTTATATAGCTGCACCAACTGGCAGTAAACATTTGCCAAAAACTTTGTAATTCGTATGTCCCAACATACAGTGAAAAGTATATAAACTTGATGGAATCATAATGTTAAGATATAATTTAAGGGAAAATAAGTTCACAACAACATTCCTGGAATTTAACATGTAAAAAAGTAGGACGTATCTTTCTTGTTTGGTTCTTTGGACACTGCATGATTAAAAAAAACAACTACTACATTAGCTCACTATCCCTCAAAAAGTGGCATAATCAAAATACACTCCAAATAAATTGCCATTCAGTGTATTCATTTTCCACAGAAGGATAGTATTTTATTTCTCAATGATGTGTCTACATTTTCTTTAGCAAACTTTGAAAGAACATTTGGGGCAAAATTCTTTTTCCTTCAAGTAAAAAAGAAATCCCAAACAAAAAACAACCAACAAACCAAAAACCCCTAAAACAAGAGTAAATAAAGGCTCTGCATTAACACACTGGTATCAAAAACACACATCCACACCACATTTAAAAATATCCTACATAAAACAATCCTTGTTTGCTTATCAGAGGTGCAATTTCTAAACTCAGAACTGCTTACCAATATTTTCCTTGGGGGATGGGGCAAAGTAATTTGAGACACTTCTCCCTAGAACAATTTATTCCTGAAGCCTGCTGAATCTTAACAAAAAAATAGTCTACAAGCAAAGGGCATCAGTCGTCATCATCATTTTCATTAAAATCATCGTCATCATCATCGTCATCCCCAACATAAGAAACTGGTGTTTCAACTCTGGAGCCACTATACTGAGATCCATTGGAACTTGTAGCCAACATCCCATCTCCACCATTGGAAAAGTCACTGCAAAAAAAAAAAAAAAAAAAAAAAACCAGTTGGGCTCTTTCCAGCCAGCAGGAATATTTGTGNGTATTGCTTCATGATTTCTCCCCTATCTAGTCCATTCCTTTAATGAATCTGCCACTGCCACTTTATAAACTGTCTTCAGTGTATGTCCAAGCTGTCTCCAAAAAGCTGAAACAGTCTCGAGTAATTTTGAAGTGGTTCTTATTAGGTTACTTCCTTTAGTTTAATATAGATTAAACTTTTTCACCGGCACTTTATAAATATGTTTTTCAGGTTTCTTCTAAAGTACATTTAGTATTAAGGCTACAAAGCTAAGCCCTTTAGTATTTTTGTGCAGCACTGGACACTTGCAAGTGAATCATGTCTTTCAGAGTCACTAATCTTGATTCAAAGACCTGGAAAATTGAGGAATCAATAGCTTTTCCTTAACTCCTTGATACTACATAGCAAACTGTCATGTGCTGTATTTTTAATTTAAAACTGTTTTCTTCTCATTGTGCAGTATTTTGTTTTAATAGAGCCAGAAAATTCCTGCCTCCATTATTAATTGCTACTTTGCCAATCTATTTAATTGTTGACTTTCTAAATAGTTTGGTAAATTATTAAACTTGGTCACAAATTCATGACAATTTTTTTTTTAAAATTCGCAAAAATATCTCCCTTGTAAGTATCAAAAGTACAAAAGTATCTCCCTTGAAAGATATTAATCATTTTAAAACTGCTTTCAAAAATATGTTTGCTAGTAATTTTTTAAATGCTGATCCAGCTAATGCACATATTCAATCATGCACTCTTGCTGCTCTATGGAGCCAATTCAATGGTCTATCATCACACAGAATGAAACTGCCAGGGTACACCCTATAAGGTCACAGGAAAAACATATCCAGTAAGACACTTTCAAGCATTTCTGCTGTTCTGCACACTTATTCAGCAGCAAGATACTAAGATATCTTTCTAGCTGTAGTCAGATGACCTACAACAGGTCTGCCATAATTATCTGCAAAAGCAGTTTCAAAAGCAAAGAACACAAAACAAAACAAAACAAAGAGATTATTCTTGTGCTTTTGTAAACTTTGAAAGTACAAACCCAAAATCTGTTCTCCTCTCTTTTTCATAAAAACAACTGGATTTCATAACCTGACTATCCTAGTAAGTAAGGCAAAGAAACTGGGATGAAGGTATTGGTAGCAGCACCTTCAGACTTCTGCAAACTTTCTTTAGAGACCTTGTTAAATAAATGTACAGCCTTTATTTGCCTTGGCAGCACAACTTGTATTGCCATGAATATTCATATATATCCTATAATTAAATATAATTTGTCACTGCCCTTTTC
This sequence comes from Ploceus nigricollis, assembly GCA_013399945.1. Lineage (NCBI taxonomy): Eukaryota > Metazoa > Chordata > Aves > Passeriformes > Ploceidae > Ploceus > Ploceus nigricollis. Next base: position 159,355 of record VXBC01011388.1, read on the forward strand.
CAAACTCCTAAGAAATGGAAATGGTAGAAGTTCTTGTACTCTCACCAAGATAATGAACCCCAGACAGCCTCTGGTTCTCTACTGGTCCCTGGCTAACAGTAGCCTATTCAAATTTCAAAGTCTTAAAAACACATGGTGCTCTTTTTCACTACCCTATGCTCATTACCACAGAAGGAAACTTACTGAAAACAGAGATTTTAGGTACTGTTCAGCATCTCTAAAGATATTTTGGCAGAATTCTCACTCAAGCTTCAGTTCCCTTACACAAAACATGCAGAACTTAATTCAAGCATTTGTTAAGAATGTCAAGCGTTTCAATGATCATAGAATCAATTAGGTTAGAAAAGACCTCAGAGATCACAGAATCCAACTGCTGAATATTTGACTCATTTTACAACCTTGTGGAGCTCATAGAAGGACATATTTTTGATTAATACAGTAATAAGAAACTAGTGAGTAACAAAGTTGAATACTAGTTATGGTTTATCATGCTACCAGCTTCTGTGATTGTTGTTTAAAACCAAAGATCAAAATATTTTTTAAAGTTAGACACTAATGATCAAGGAGTAATCTTTCCAATACTCTATCTTCAGAGAAGTATCTGTTTTCTTGTCACAAACTCTAAACTAGAAAAAAAACCCAAACAAACAAACAACACATTCAAGAATAACACCACTCCAACACCTTTCCACTGTACAGGAAAGGATTTTCTTAATGACACTGCTAAGAACCACCATCAAAGTGATGTCTGAGAATAAACTTAAAACACATATCCATAGCACATTTAATCAAAACAGAACTTGTTTCATGAAGCATTTAATATCCAAATTTCTTTGATGACCAGAAATTTTAAAAACTAATTGAAAATTTCATCTCACCTGGCTGAAAATCTTGTGCCGTTTGACGCAGAACCTGATGAAGATGTGACATATACACTGCTGATTGATCCCTGAGCCATTTCTGTAAAACAAACAACATGCATTTCAGGAATCCTTCCAAACACACCCATCTAATTCAGTGGAAATGCTTAATCCTTTAAAGTCCAGAAAAGGAGTCTTTCAGCCCAAACAACAAAACATATTTATGTACTATATCCAAAACAGCATAATTTTAAAAAAGGCTAGTGCAAGCAACAATAAAATTTCAAAATATGTTTAAAAAACCCATTTGTTTTGAAATGAGCCAGACAGATGATTTCAGTATTCATCATATGCTTGCTAGTGCAAGTAACAATAAAATTTCAAAATATGTTTAAAAAACCCATTTGTTTTGAAATGAGCCAGACAGATGATTTCAGTATTCATCATATGCTTGCTAGTGCAAGTAACAATAAAATTTCAAAATATGTTTAAAAAACCCATTTGTTTTGAAATGAGCCAGACAGATGATTTCAGTATTCATCATATGCTTGTGCTTACTACCTTTTGCCTTTGTAAGTGAATCAAGCATAAATACTGTTCTCTTAAAAGAATTACACACTGCAAAGATCTACTTGTGTGGCTTGGTGCAAAATGTTTTGCAAAGAGCAACAGTCCACTCTTTATCAATCACTATGTTATTTGCTCCCTAAGATACACTAAAAAGCAGACAAATTTGAGAACTTGACAGAAACCACAAACCAGTGGAAATTAACTGATCTAAGGTAGTTCCATGTTTTTTCTTAGAGTCCTATATTAAGGAGGAAAAAAATCAACTCTTTTTGGAGTAACTAACCTGTCACATATGGTTCCAGAGCTTTAGGAACCAAACTCCTTGCAATTTTTAGGTCCTCTGCTGAACAGCTTCCAGATTCTAGCCCACAAGCCATTCCCATTCGTTTTAGTACTTCTATATCATCATGAATTTCAAAAGTATTGTCAAAATTAAATAGATATTCAAACCTGGAGAGGAAAAAATGTCTCAATTAACTTCAGTAACTTCAACTACCTTTCAATTTTCAGGAATTGCAGCATTTCAAAAGCTTTACACAGTGTTAAGTGTGTTAGTGACACATCACATTAAGCAATCAAATTTTTCAATTATTATGAAAAATAATAATTTTCATAATTATGAAAATATGAACTACTATGTATTTCATATTATGAAATATTTATGTATTTGCTCGTGACTGCTTACATTCAGTTTTTATTTAGCTGATGAAAAATACAGCTTTTTGAACCAAAAGTGGAGAACAGCAGTCCTGAAAGAGAAATCCATTTTCAATTCCTGTCTGCATTTCATGGTGTTAAAGACAAAGGAAAACACTGCTTGGTTAAGTATGACATAAAATGTCAAGAGAGATGCCTAGTATCTCCAGGTAGCAAGTCTTAAATAAGTTATCAAATGTGAATCAACTAGTCTATTTATTAAAAGAGTACATAAAACAGTTGTCTAAAGTTCATGTTCTCAATATACAAAAGGCACAAGTAAATTAAGTTTGCATTTAAACTTTAACAAATCTACACGAACATTTATATGAACTCAGACCTCTACCAAAAGCCAAATGGAAAACTTTGTTAACTTACTTGTCATTTGAAATACTGCAGTCGATCACTGTCTTCTTGCTGGTGTTCACAATGATAAAAGGCAAATGGATGACAGAATTGGAAGGGGGAGGTCGGTTTGCCTGCTGTTCTGCCTGACGGTTTCGCTGGACAAGGTTCTTAAAGGCAATTTGCTAGAAAAAGCAACAGTGATATCAAAGTATGAATAAAGCTTTTAAGATCATGTTAACAAAATTCCTAAGGATTCCAGCAATGGTTGCAGCAAGTAAATGCAGAAAAGGACAGAGTAGGGTGTTTACCATATTCCTGCACGTTAAGATGCAGGAAGAGTCACAGATCATAATATTAAAAAAGGCAACGCAGTAAAACTTTACTGAGAAAAAAAAAAAAGCACATTCTACTAACTACATCAGCACAGCTACTTGGATAGATCCCTGGCAGAATGGACAGAGAACAATGTTTGGAAAAATAAATTTTCCCATAGCATCCTATCTCCTCTCCATTTATTCTTCCCTACTAGTTGCTGCACTCCAAAAAATACACCTGAATGTTAATACTGAAACGAAATATATGCTAAAAAAGTTAATGTTTGGGATTTGAATATCTGGCATTAGGTTTCTGAATTACCCATTTAATATTAGTGACTTTAACATCTTACCAAAATTGCTTTTTACAATGGAATGTTCCTGTTTTAAAAACTAGCAATTTGAATAATTAAAAACCATAGAAACTCAAGCTATAAATCATACAGTAAGCTACTGAACAAAGAAAAATATTTTTCTGGTCACAAAATCAAATTAAATAAACAAGCATTAAGACCAAAATCCGAAGCCAACACAGAGACTGATAAAAATCAGGCAGCTGTCCCACATCTGTCTGTACTTTCATTCTGCATCCCTGAGATTGTCATTCCTACTGTGTAGGCAACACAGCTACACAGGAATACATTTCTGTGGACCAGCAGCACAGTGACTTGGGAAATAGACTATTGCTTCCCCAAGCGTAGTAAGGGAAATCTGGGAAGGAGTTCAGCCACTGTTTCATAGTGGTCCAGCCACCTACACACCAGTGGCAGAGAGTCTCCAGAGAGGCACAATGCAGAGCACTATGACAGACAACTTCTACAGTCACATAATTTTATCTATGGATGCTAACACAGAAGAAAATTCTAGATACCTGTATCTAGTTCAGTTCCTGAACCGAATTGGAAAATTCAGAGGGTATGGTATGAAATACTTCTCCTATCAACATAAACCCTGTTTAAACATACTTGAAACTCCAAACAAATTCATCATAACTGATGGAAAGTTGATGGCATCCCCAATAGCAATGGCTAACAGCATGGTCCCAGCTAAACTACCGTGTTAAATAAAGCTGCATACACCTTCTCCTGAAATTCACCTCTGGTCTTCCTATAAGATTCCCATCCCTCAGACTGGGATAAAACAAGAGGAATACAGATATAAGTTACCTTGCCCTACAGACAAGAGTACCTTGACTGTACCTGTAGAATGAGTTCTTGTAGCTGAGACTGTTTTTGCTTTATTCTTTCAATTCTTCTCTGTTTCTCCACCTTAAGACAGATAAAAAGGACTGGTCAGTTTGCTGCTTTTAAGTAGCATTTTATGCCAACATTTTCTCCCTTTAAAATCATTTCAATACCAGAGCACTGGAGGTGGGAAATATAGCAATCAATCATTAAGATTCTACATATAATTTAGACTTAACTATCAAGACACATCAGTACTACCTATGGAAACTAACAAAAAGCAGAATTAGAACCCTGAGGAATAAAATACAACAACTTATGAAGAAGATAAAAACACCTTTGCAAACAGAAGTTATGCCTCAAAGGGTTATTGGAATTCTCTCAAAGAGGCAAAGATAGACAAGAAGGATCTATTTGATGTAGAGTTTATTGATATTGGAGGTATTGGAGAAGATCCATCAAAGATGGTTAAAGACATGAAGCTGCTATGGAGCCCAAGGTTAAGGCCTCACAGTATTTAATATGTACCAAACAATAACAAAAAAGGTAAGAGACAAAAAGCTAGGAAATACACAGCTTTCTTAGTGGAGAAGAAGCTCCCCAGCAGATTTTACCACAGGGATTAAACTGACAGACTGTTTTACTCTAACAACAGACAATCAGACTAGGGTGACAAGGTGACAGAATCTGCTGGCAATGCTGGGTTACCTGGCATAGTAAAAAGAGAGTTTGTCATAAAGCAAACTCAATGTGTCTTATAGCACTTCGTAATTACATCACCTAAATTATTTCTGGTAAATATAGTGTGGTATGCGTGAGAAAACAATCTAATCCATGCATACTTTAGAAATAAAATGACATTCAGTAGAGATCTAAAATCGCAGTATCTGCAAAATCCATCAGCTCACTATACTGCAACAGCCAAAAATTCAAATTATTAGGCAAGAAACAGAGGACCAAACAGGAATTATCACTACATTACTCTATGAAGCAGAATGTTTACATCTTGAATTCTGTAGGTCTGATGGTTCTATTTCAAGACAAGCATATGAAAGAGCAATCAGGATCATCAGTGATACAGAATAGACTTTACACAAGAGAATAATGAATAAATTAGGACTATACTGAAAGGAGAACAAAATAATGGGGGAGAACATGAGAGATCCCTATAAAACAATGAACGGGATGGAGAAAGTGAATAAGGAATGACTAGGTCATCATCACTTCCAATTAAAAAAAATATTCAGCAGATATCAACGTATGTTCAAAACCAAACAAAAGGTATTTCATAAGAAGCTTCTCATGCAACTGAAACTCACTGCCACAAAATTAATTTTAAAAATTAAATGAAAAATCAATTATCAGTATCAAACAAAAATTAGAATTATCCCTTTGTAGATAAGGCTCCCAAACATTTTTGTTCCACTTTCCCCCTAACTTTGGCACCTTCTCACTGATTTTTTTCATCCTGCTGAAGGAAATTTAGACTTTTTAGGAATAAATACAATGTCTCATTCCATTCTGATAAAGTGACTTTACTTCAGTAAACCTCAGTATTATTCTGCAAATCTCAGGACAGTAAAAAAATCCTGTCAGAACTTACAAATCTCTTTCAGTATAAAGCATTTCACTTCCTCCCCAAGACATGCAATAAGAAAGTCTGACATACTCACTTAAGAGAATTGTCACAAAAAGGTAAGACCTGCAGCAATGGAGATGCCTATATGTTGCCTACATGCAACATCTATCATCACAGAACTACTGTCTGTTTGGCATCTGGAGAAAACAAATCTTCCCAACTCCTGAGTACCACTACTGCAATGTTGGAAATACACATTAATTTTTTACTACCTTCCACTCAGAACCACTTCACATGTACTTTTAAAAGCTGTATTTTTGACATAGAAGAATTAAACAAAGACACATTTGAACAATCTGGAAGTTGAAGAGTGTGTTTTCAGTATATAAAAAATAAAATAAAAAGAGTCCAAAGAGGACTATGTTGCTATCTCAGAAGATTATAGGAACATATTGTATCAGAACATACTAAAGCTGTAAACATTTACTCAAACACAAAGCCATTGTGAAGTTCCAAATGCATATACCTCCAAATTCTGACATTCCTGAGCCGAGTTAGTAGGTAGACCAATCCACTTGATTTCCTTTTTCTCCTTAGAGATAATGTTCATGGCCATAAGGACATTTAAGGCATCATAGACACGTCGTCTAATATTCTTCTGGTCATAAGCCTGCTGTAGACATAGTGCATTAATCAAAAATATACCTGTGGCAAAAATATTTGAAAATAAACATATTACAGCAAATGGGTAAACTCAGTTAATATCTGAACTGTTTCATTTAGCAGTAGGAAAAACAGAAAAATCTCAAGAGAAATTTCTCTTCCCCCATTCAGTTCACATGTAATTGACTTCCCATATACTTACTGATTCATTTGGTGAAATGTGATTATCAGTGGTAGTGAATTCTGCAACCAACTCGTCTGCCACCTCATTGTATGAGGTGGTTCCTTTTCTTTGTACCTTCTCACAAACCTTCATAGAGAAATGACGTAAACCCTTGCCATTCTTCTCGCCTTTTTTGTTCCGCTTCCTAAATATACGTATAATATATATTTTAAGAAGATTTAAACTTTGGAATATTTGATGTCTCTTTTTCAAATACAGGCACAGTGTTGTGAAAAACCCAAGCCTTCCCTTTTCTTGCGTTTCTTATCCCTTACCAACCTTCTCTCCTACATTTTTCCCCTACATTTTATAATATTTATAAACAATTCTAGTATCTTGATGCTGAAACACAATATAAATTTATTCTTTTGCCAACTTTTCTAGCTTCAGTAGAATCACAAAATCATAGAATAGTTTGGGTTGGAAGCAATCTTTAAAGGTCATCTAGTCCAACCCCCCGGCACTGAGCCAGGCTATCTTCAACTCAGTGAGGTTGCCCAAAGCTCTATCCAACCTGGCCTGAAGTTTTTCCAGTAGCAGATAAAAAAAATTAACAACAAGGATATTACTTGAAGAAGTCAATAAAGAAAACCTTCCAAACTTCAAGACAAGAAGAGATAAGGGGATAAACGCTAAAACATGAAAACTGAATCAGAGGAGAGAACTTTTTTGTCCTTTTTTAAAATTTTTATTTTTAAGTAGCACATAGATTAAGCATTTTCTATGCAATGTGATACTGGTACTGACTGAACAGACAAAGTCTGGTATTGGTTGAACTCACTAAACATTACACTATTACTATAACACAGACTTGAAGTTATACAGTATATGAAATTGCAATTAGAACTTCAAAGTTACAAGATACAAGCAGTATAACAAAGTTTTCTGCTTTGCAAAGTTTTTATATAAAAATTTCCTTGTAACTAGAGGAAAAATACAATATCAACAAAATTAGTTTCAGCAAGGGGAAGTCTCAATTCTTACATCTCAGTTCACTGTATAATTCCAAAGTAGAAATCTATTTATGTGTAACAGGCCACCAATAATAAATTTAGTCTTAAAGCAACTACATTTAGCAAGATGCCCTTAAAAACAAGCTTGCATGAAAAAACCACACCAAAAGAATGCATTCCTTGTATTTAATACTTTTTCTCAAAAAGGACTACATTCTTATTTCAAATTACACCCTGGGATACCCTTGTTCAATCAGAAATACACTGTACTTTTCTGAAAATACACCAGCATAAGAGAAATCATAGAATCAAGTCAGACAAATTCCTGTGTCCTTTCAGAACCTAAATTCTCTAAATGTTAGTAAAGTCAGAATATCTACCAGAGCTTACAGAAAATATTCTGCATTCTTTTGCAAGAAATGAAGAGGTACTCATTATTGTGTGACTACTCCCTATTTTAGAACAGACTTCAGTGGTGAAGTGCTCTTGATGAAAAGGAAAAGACTTTTGCACACTGCTAGTCTGAGGAGTACATGCACTATCACAACACTTAAAACAAAAGTTCCAACACTTTATTAATCCTTTCTAGCTTTCATTTTGCTCACCCAGCAGACCAAGGTGAAGAATCTCCAGTCTGGTTCTGTGATGCAAAATGTGTGTTGGGTGTATGTGGACTTCCTACCAGGATAGTATTTTGCGCTGAAGGTCTCTGAGGTGTACCGATAACCTACAGTGAAGATAAAATAATTTGGAAAATGGTAAGAATTCCCAAGACATTTGTAAGTGACACAATTGAAATGATGCATTATCCTAACACTAGTGCTTTACATATTTCTCTTAGATGCATCTAATTTATATACACTTGCATAAAAAACTTCTGACTACAGTTAATATAGTTAGAGCACACCCTAAGATATGAGCACTTATATTTTAACCTCCTTGAATCAGGTTTTCATGCTTGGTGGATTTCTTAACACTGTTCAGCACTAACTTTACTCAAGATCAAAACACACAGACACTCTCTCCCTCCAAGGAAAATGGGGAGAAAAAAGGAGGGGAAAAAAAACCCCTACCCTACCAAATTATGTATAAGGATGCTGCAGTAAATTACAGTTAAAATATGAATATAAGAAAATTTGAAAATCAGTAAAACCAGAGAGAAAATGTAGAGCTTTTGCAAGAACCCTCTCTCCTGGTGTCAGCCTCTATCACTAGAGTCAAAACTACTGCATTAGAGATGAGAAAGAATAAGGGTGAACTTTCCTCATCACTGGAATGAGTGACACCAAATTAGGCAAACCCATTCCACTGAAAACATGTTAAGAGCACACGCTTGGCTAAGCACAGTCTTCCAGCCTCCATGTGAACCGTCCTGAAGACGTGGCAATTTGACCATAAGTAATAATACATACATTAACACATAGAACTGTGCCCTCCTACCTCTGAAACTACCTAAACAAAACACCCACTTCTGCAGGTCATGGTTTTTATCTCTGAATTGTTTAAAGTGTAACTGTCTAGAAAATATGGATTATGGGGAAAAAATGATACCATATAGATTACTCTTTTGTTGAAAGATATGCCTACTTTTTTGGAGTACATTTACCTCCCAGTGGAAACAGCTGGTTGCATCCTTGACATCAGGTAAATGAAAAAAACATCAAACAAACCTAAACCCATAACCACCCACAAGCTTGCCATATTTTCCTGCAGCTACATTCTGTCTGAGCAGCAAAACTTAATTTTTCTTCCTCGGGCCATCTCCATCAGTTAAGTCTCAACAAGAGTAAAATACAAAAACTGAAACATGAAATGAAAAAACTTTCACACATGAAATGACACATTTCATGTGTGAAAGTTACACAGACGGTACCAAAGGTAGTCTAGTGACTGTAGAATGTCCATGATTTCAGCTGTCTGGAAAGACAAACTGCTGTATTTTTTCCCAAATATTCTCTTTATATTATGCCACCTCTCTGAGCAGTTAACGTATAAATTTGTTATATCCACTTCTGACAGCTAGAATATCTTAGGTACTCCTTTCCAGGAGCATTGTACCATACTTGAAATGTTTCTGTCTCTTATGAAAAGCCAAATAATCTCCTCTACTGCTTTTGATAACAAAACGTACAGTTGTAAGAAATGGCATGAGGGTGGAGAATGCTGGCACAGGACATGTGTGAACCTGCTCACTTTATCCCCATGAAAAAAAGTACTATCAGTTCTGATACCAACTGGTCTGGCTCACCAAATGTCTCCAAAGAGTGTGAAAACCACCTGTGTGCTATTCAAGTAAATAGATTATATGGAGAACTGAAGAAAGCTGTTAGCTTGTTTCTATTCCCTAGGATGAATTGGCAGAAGACTGCAAGAGATGATTTAACACACTGCTTGCAGGGAGTCCTGCTCTCTAATTCCCTGTCTTACTAATTCCATGAGCAGCCCCACAACTGTACCTCTAGAATTTTTATCACTCTGCAATAAGATGAAAGCCAACCCAGAACAAGGGCGGGGGGTGAGGAGAAGAATTACAGCTGGAGAAAAAACAAACTGGCAGCAGCAAACCCTGAACCTCTACTGCACTCAGGAGAGTCCCAAAACTCAACTCTACAAAGGAAGAAATGAAGTGTGCACAAATTCACAGGTTCATTTCTAGAGTGGGACAGAGAAGTCTGATTAACACCTACTCTACATTCAAAATCTACTGTACTGCTTTCATATCAAGAAGAACCCCAAATATAAGACGAGCTAGTTCAGATGTTTACTTTAGAGCTGCTTTCCAGAAGACTGAGACCAATTCTACTCAGATAACCGAATTCTAATTTTGGTTACTGAAAGAATTACTATAACCTATGTATTATCTATTGCATTATAAGACTCTTTGGAACATCTAATTTCGTACATCTCACACGAAGCTCAAAGTAAGTATTTCAGCAAAAGAATATTTAAATTAAGCACTAAAATATAGTTATGTTTTCAATTTTATTCCACTGAGCTCAAATCTCCATTAAAACATGTTTATGGACTTCATTTACATTTCCTTATGCTAGATTTCAGAGCAGAATCTGAAGGAGACACTGATTTTAAATGGCAAGACTAACGAAATATAAAGCCACCTGAACAGTGAGGTAACTTCATGTTGATTTGAGAGTCACCTTTGAACTTCTTTATGCAATACATTTTTTATTTAATCTAAGTCTATTAAAATTAGAAACAAACTTAGATTATCTGCCCATGACAAGTGATACAGACTACCAGGCTACATCAGATTTGCAGTATGTGTAAACAATAGGACAAACAATAAAAATAAATAAATATAAAAATAAATAAATAACCAAACAAAACACACACTCAAAACCCCCAAAACAAACAAATAAAACCCAATAACCCAAACAACCCCACATCCTACAAACAAAGAAACAAACAAAAAACCCCCACAAAGTCTCCTTACCACTTGTTGTGCAATGTTGACATTAGACTGTCCGAATGTTTTTGGCAGGAGCTGTTTTCCAATCGTATTTACTGTAGAAGGATGAACAGCCAATAGAGAAACAACCCCTAAAACAAATACAAGTAGAGAGCTTCAGGTCAGCACATTGTATTATTTTAGCAAATAGTTTCATCTATACTACCAATGCATATTAATGGAAACTAGCCCTGAAACAGGTAGTCTCAATATAAACGTAGCGTTTACACATTTGAAGCAAAAAAAGAAATTAAGATTCACAGGATGTTCTCTCAAACTTTCTTCTATGTAACCTTACAGGTCACTGTTTTAATATGAGTATGTTTTAATTCCTTGTATTTTTCTCTTAAAGCAGAGTAATAGAGGCAACCAGCATTTGACAAAAAAGCATACTCCTCTCTTCTTCTAGCCTCACCCTTAATGGCTATTGAAATCATTTTCAGTACCACCTGATAACCATGCCCAATGCCATAGAATATGGCATAGCCCTCTGAGACATGCTGATCTGCAGGAGGTAAAATTTGGCTAGAATAGGCCTTTCCAAGAGAATATTCCCAACTTTCCTCTAAGTGTCCCCTCCCAGCTGAAGGCAGAGAATTACAGAACAAACAACCCCAGGAATCCATTATTTCAGAAAAATACACGCAACTCAGCACACCGACCCTGCAGGAAAGGCTGTTCTCTCTCTTGCTGTTCATAACCTATACACAATCAGCACTGGTAGGTAAAGCAAGTCTTAAGCCATGTAAAAGATAAATCAACTACAAAAATAACAAATGCAGGTATCCACTAGCAGTTTGCTGTTCCATTATATAGTTTAGAGGAAAGAAACCCAAACCCACCTATTTAAAACAAACAAAAAACAACTCCCCAGCCAAAAACGAAACAGAGCAAAGAAAAAAGAAGCAACAAAGACTGACTACAGTAAGAAAATGGTGAACAAACCAGTCTTAAAATACTGGAGACTTTTTTTTGCCAAATCAATTGTGAAGTGATTGTCATGTTTAGCAGTTGTTTCTCTGAGATACTTTTAAAGAGGCCAATGGGGTCAGAAGGACTTGGTACAACTCTCATTCCTCTCTCTTTTTCCCATTGTCCAATACAGAAGCAATAAACAAGTATTTTTACAAGGGCTGTATCAGGAGAGCCGTAACTGGTCCTTAATGCCTATCATCCCTCTTTACACAATCAGGAAGTCTATGGGAAGTTTGAGGACAATTCAAATCTTCTTTAAGCCCTTGCTTTCCAGAAGGCTTATATTTCCCAGCTGCTATTACTACACCATGGCAAAGTGATAGCTTCATTTAAGAATTTACTCTCAGTGATCAATCTATTCCCAAACAGGATGCAGCAGCATGTCCTTCCTCCATTATTAACCAGCTTCCCAGTCCTCTTTCAGAAAGTCAGCAGCTATCCAGTTTGTAATATAAGTCTGTTACACTTTCCTGTCCCTCCAAGTACACTCATCACTATCATGACCGGAATTGTGTTTGCTCTCCCTCTCTGTGGAATACAATAAATCAATATAAACTACTCTGGCTAGTAGTGCTTGTGTAGCTTCTTCTCAGCTTCCTGGGGGTCTTTTTTTTAAACTTCTCCTCACTGCTTTAAAAAATTCAATGCAATCTGAAGACTGTATTTCCAGTATAAAAGAGGAGTTGTAACTGCTTTCCAAGGTTAAGACACCTCATCTATTTGATCATCTTCTCAGAATCACAGAATATTCTGAGTTGGAAGGGACTCACAAGGATCATAAATTCCAACTCTTGAGTGAATGGCCTATACAGGAATCAAACCCCCAACCCTGGCATTATGAGCACCACGCTTTAACCAAATTTCCCTTACCTCTGATGGTCATTGTTGCTCATGCTTTCTAGTTCTCCTGCCCTTTCTTTTGCAGATGACAGGCATCCATACAGTATTCATGACCAAGGAATGCAGTATGTTATTTATAGCTCGTTTACTATTTTATTCCCTGTTCCTTTATAAGTAATTCTCAAAATTCCCCACCAAACACTGATACTACATTTTCATTAATATAACCTACAACTTCAAGATCTTTCTTCAGTGCTAATAGCTCACTTGGGATACTCATTGTACCAAGTTCAGTTTTCACCAATTATTAACCCATGGGAGGACCATCCCATTCTATCACACCTTATCTTAACAGGCTGATTAAGGACCTTGATAATCAAATTTTTTTTATTATTTTTAAGAAATCCAAGGACATTGCTCTGATTAGATAATCCTTATCCACATGGTTGTTGACTCTTTCAAAGCATGACTTTGAAAAGAAGTAACTGCAGACCCTGTCTTTTCGTCTCCCTCTAGAAAAGCCCTGTTGAAAGTCACTATCACATCTGTCCACACATGTATTGCTTCTCTTGTTACATGCTCAACCGAGCCCTCACAGAAGTCAGATTTACTCATCTGCTGTTATCACAAACTGGTGCAGGCTATGCTGCTCTCTTTCCTTTTGGTACTGTATCAATAGTACCAGGGGGCCTGGGCAGACAATAAGCTGTGTGTGACCCAGAGGGGCTCCCCTATGCTAAAAAAGACTTAAACACATCCTGGGCTGCATTTGGAAGCATACAACAAAAAGTGATTATTCCTTTTCTTTCAGCACTCCTTACACTGTCCCTGGATGACTCTGTTCAGTTTTGGGGCCCATGGTGCAAGAGAGGCACTAGCAAACAGGAGAGAGTGCAGCAGGAAGACACCAGTGTGCCTCGGGTACTGGAGTATATCCTGCACAAGGAGAAGCTCAGGGAGCTTGGTGCGTTCAGCCTCTGGAAGAGAAAGTTAAGGTGGAGGAGCAAGGGATGCTATATGTAGAAATCACTGCCTTCAACTATTAAAGGGAAGTACAGAGATGACAGAGGACACAACAAAAGGAAAAGAGGGAATAGTCACAAGTTGTTGCATGGCAAATTCCAACCAGGAAAATTGTCAAAGGCAGTGCACAGCAACAGGCTGCATAGGAGACTCCTTGGTGATACACAGCAAAATTCAAGAACTGAAGGCTCTGTGTGTCAAAGCTGATCCTGCTTTGAAGGTAAGGTTTATTAGACAGCCTCCAGCCTCCTGTTATTAATAATTTTATTTTCTGAACAGAAATAGCTATATTGCAACAAAAACATCCATGTGAAGGAATGAGTAGACACTATGTTTCTTTAAATTTTTAATTACGTTAACATTTCCTGTAGTGCTGGGCCAGAGTTAATTCATGCAACTGAACCAAGCTGGCTCTAAACAGAAACTACAAGGTTCAACTTTCTGTACAGCACAAACTGACTGGTAAGGAAACATAAATGTAAGTGAAAGAATAGTAACACAAGCATCACCATTCAAAGCAAAGTCAAAGTCAACTTATGAAAGCTATCATGAGTATAACTGCTCAATTATACAAAAAGAAAACTTTTAAGAGGATATTTTCAATGTCTCTGTCCAACTGCATTCTATTTTCTCATTTGCCTCACATGCAAACATTTTACTCATATTCATCTGCATTTTCAAAGGCTCATAATATGTGTGAGGTTTTTGTTTGTTAAATACAAGCAGAAGTAGTTTTATCAACTTAGATTTGCAAGTAACTGACAGTTAAGTTTCTCAAACAAATCTTACTACTAATTTCTTAATTACTGTTACTCAGCAATCACTGCAATCCCAATAATCCTGTATTTTGTAGACAACATACAGTGTACATAACAGCATGTAAAAATTAAAACCACAAGCTTTGCAAACCGTTTTACTGGCATCAACTCTTCTTCCTTTTCAAAACAAAATATTAATACTGCTAGTACTGACACATTTTTTCCCGCTTAAAGACTTTGAGAACCACAGGAAAATGCCATGTAGAGCAGAAAAAACAATATATACAGCAGGATATAACTACTACTATTACTTACATTCTCAGTGTCACAAATGTTTGGAAAACTACTTTTAGTAACTTATCAGTAATCATTAAACCTAAAGGGAAGTAGAACTTCATCAGTATCATGTTCCAGAATACCTCCAAACACAAGACAACGATGCAGGTGGAATCAAGGAGTAATGGCATAAAAAACTGAAGATCAAAAGAAGCAGCACTCTAACAAAACCTGCTATTTATTAAGTGCTCTCTTTGGTTACTGGTTAACTGGATCTTTGCTTGCATATAAAAACAAACCAAAGAGTTTTACCAAAAGAAGGAATCCCTTGCAGAATTTTGACAGTTTAAAGGGCAGGTGATGCAGTTAATGAAGAACATTTAAGAAAACTGAAGATGACAGAAAAAAGACACAGTAGCAAAGAAACGAGTGCCCTCTGCAGACAGGGAGGTAGATCTGAAAAGCTGACTGTTCCAGTTCTTGAAACAGTAGTGACTTTGAATTTGGTGTTCAGGATAGAGAGGATTGGCTGAGGTACTCCTTGCCTCAGGAGCAGAAATCTCATTCATTCTAGATACTCTATCATTTTCTGAAGTAATTTGCCTTTATGTGTTCTTTACTTGAGAAAAAGAGAACAGTCAACAGAAAAGCAACTGAGTTCCCTCGTAATGCAGTCCCTAACAAACTAAGTTCTGTCATACAATAGAGGTGACAATTATATCCTGGGAGCTGATTCCTCACATGTCACTCCTGTGATGTTGCAGTTGTTAACATCTCTGTCAGGAACATCACAGATATTTTATGTTATTTTATTAGTTATATGCTAACTTTCAGAAAACACGGAATTCTTTTTGAGGGTCTCTGTATGACAACACAAAGATGATTGTCTCCAGTTGTGCGCCAAGTCAAGTAAAAGCACCTCTACTTACTGAACAAGTCACACCATCATGTTATGACAACAAACATACTAATACAGCAATTCTGAACTTTTGTACAGAAATCCATGTCTCCCAGTGTGTAGTACTCACTAACTGATTACATCAACTCAGACTACTTTCTGAGTATTACCGTCTTTATATATGACTAGTAATAGTTCAGCTATTACAAACCAGTTTTTCCAAGTCTGTGTTGAAATAAACTGGGGTCTACTTTTAGACTTTCCAAAATTCTGTTTCTACTTCTAGAAAGAGTTTTATTTCCTTAGCTTGACTTTAGACAATACTAATTGGATTTTCCTCAGCTGCAGTAATACATACACATTTTATAACCAATTTCAAGCATGTATCTGTTTGCTGAAGCATAATTCATGGGTTCTGAAACTGATCTCTTGTTCTATTCAGAGGAACAATTCCAGTCACTGTTAAAAATCAGGGAGTATGAATTTTCAAGTAAAAGTAACAATAATATTACACCGCAAGTTTCTTGTCACATAAATAAAAAGAACAAAACAATCTTATAGTTAGGCAGTGTTGAAACACGAGTCTAAACACAGCTTAAAATGTTACATGTTTGACTTTGATTTTTTCAAGTCTGAAATGTAAATATAATTAGCCTATAGAATGTGAAAGCTTTTTTTAAAGCGTAAGCAGTGAAAGCAGCTAGAGACACATCTTAAAAGCATTTTCTGGTTACATACCAATAATGCCACCTACTGGTATAAGAGAAGATCCAACTTTACTTTCTGAGTAATTTTTAAACTAGAATTTTTAAACTGAGCTTTAATTTCAATACAATATTAATACCACTGGTTACCTTTTCCCCCTCACCCATCTGAAGCAAATAATTTCTTTCATCCAAATTTCCCCACAAGTGAGGGGCAGGATTAGAATTGAATAGTGTTCTATTTAATACTTAAATATCAACACTCATCTGAATATGACAAGGACCAGAATGTAACAGTTTTCTTCAAAATGTAACCTCCAGAAACAGCAAAATTTCTCAGTTTCTAAAATTCATTGCCAAATAACCAATGGAAAACACAAACTCATAAGGAAGTTTTACTAGGTCAACCCCTATTAAAAATTCTTTCTATCCATCCAAACCATATATATTTGCTAACTCTCAAAATTAATTAGCCAGTTGGAAACCACCTTCCTGGTTACCAAGTAAAACAAACCTTTCACAGTCATACTTCTTTTCAGGGCTATATGGAGCCTTACACTCCAGTGATGGAAATACACAGGGCTATCAGAAAACATGGGCAAATTTACAGGCAACTTCTTCTGGAGGAAACACAAGCTGCCATCTAATTTCTACCACAAACAGGTTGATATCTCTTCACACTAGAGACGGTTTTGAAGCAATAAATTTTTAGAGCATTTTCAAGAAAGGTATTATACGTGCATGACTAATTTATTCAAAATTGCATGCATTATTCATTATAAACAAACCTTTGTGGGGCTGTTGTTTGGGTTTTTGGGGCTTGTTGTGTTTTTGTTTGGGGTTTTTTTACATACTGTTTTCTCCTCCTAAAACAAATAAAGTCTGTCTCTGCTTTAAAACACAAATCCTAATCTGGAGTTCATGGCTGAGACCAGTCTCTCTGATATCAGTATCTCCATGAGATACTGGAAGCATGTCTCCGTTTGCTGAAGTAAAAAGGTTGTCTACACTAGTAACCTGTTTCTGCCAGCAGACATTAATGAACAGTCAGGGAATGAGTGTATGGATAAGACTTGCATACAGAGATTATTCTCTAACATACACTCTCTATCTGATTCCAAATCTTTAGGACTTTTTGAGCAAGAGGTTGTTCAGTACAACTGTTCAGCAAGATGGTCATGTCCCCTCTTTATTCTTCATCTAAGAAACAACAGCAACATAACCCTACCACCAAAACTCAAGTCTGAAAAGGACTTATCCAGTTACCATACTTCTACCAGTGCAGATTAAAAATTTACAGAAGCTCATTCACAGCCCATTTTGAAAGCGTTGCAACAAAGCTGTTCAGGCTGTAAGAATTTTTGCATCATAACCTGTTTTGGCCAGAAAAGTCAATCTTTGCTTATCTTTCATACTTGAGCCATATACCTACCACTTAGTCACATAACTTACAGACTGCTGACCACGATGTTATAGAACCATTTCAGTAATAATATTCTGCTCTTTCTCTTTAACCCTGTTTTTGCAAGCATGTCCTTATGACCCAGCACACAAGTCATTTTTTGTCCTCTACCACCCCCCTAAAACCTTTATTCCTCTGACAGCTGAACTCCTCCTCCTTTCACATCTGGCTAGCAACAAGTAGAAATTGAAGCAAGTAATAGATTTCTTGCTGGATTTTCTTCTCAATTCACTGAGTTTCAAAGTTGGACTTTTCCAAAACTATGATGGAATGCACCCTCTGGCATTACTAATCCAATGACAAAAACCCAAACAAACAAACAAAAACATCAAAAAAACCTTTTAATGGTGACCACCAAATAAGAACATAAAGATTTTTTCCCTAACCACCTTCAACTCACCCTAAAAAGTATACCAGATACACTTATGCTACCCTATGGAAAGCTTACTCCGTGACTGTTCTGGACTGTATCCTCTCCATTGTGAAATTAAGAGAAATTGTGCACAGATTTTGAAAAATAGCAGAGGACAGCACCTTGTTGCTATAACGGCACGCAATGCAGACAGCTACTTTCAGAGACAGCATAGTACTTTGTGTGTAGTTGTCAGTCAACATTTAAAGACTGCACAAAACCCTCTAAAAACTATAAAAAGTGGCACAGGAAAAAAGTACTACTTCAGTGAATAAATTCTGATACATATCTGAGTACTTCAGTGACAAATATCTGCAAGTCTCTCACCAAGACCACAGAGCCTGCACATAAAACACAGACAAGATCCACAAACTGATGACGCTAAGAGAAACAGTTGTTTCTTCTCTATATTAAGAATTAGTTACTGTCTATTAACTTCACAGAACTCCCCTAAAAGCAATGAGATGCAGAAATGGGCTGAGGATAGTTCAGTTTGCTGTGTTATACATTGAGAGTAGAGAGCTTGACTCTCAAACTGGACAAACTGCAGGGCTATAATAAACTATTTAATAAATTGAATTTATTTTCAAAATTCTATAAGCGATAAAATGCCCTCCAATTTGACCAGTTCTACTTAGAGCTATGTAATAATGGAAGAGTCATATTTCCAGTTCTTGCTGTCTAGACTGCACTGTTTTGACTAGATCTCCACTGACTGTAACAGGGTCTAGACGCCTATGTGGGTGTACAATGTACCCTCCTAAAGTATCTGCCCTGAAAAAAAATCACTTTTACTGCCCACAGGGTTAGGACATATGGTACAGCTGTTAAGGATCAGGTACCTACTTGCACACTTCTTTAGCTCAGGGGGGTGTGACTGCATTTACAGAAATACACCTCTGCCAGTTAATACGTGTCTTCACTCAACCCTCAGTGCCCTCTTCACCAAATGCAGAACAGGACAGATTAGTGGGATACCCCTCTTCTGTAAAGCATTGTGTATTTTAGACTAGAAAATGTCCAAGACAGAGTCTAATGAGATGCCAATAAAATACTTGCTGTACCTACTGGTGGTTACAGAAGTTAAATGGGTTTCCTGAAATGGTATATAAAATACTAGAGCAGTATTTTATATGGTATATAAAATACTAAAGGAGTTCACCTGAACTGGACTACAGGTTAATCCAAGAGTACTGGAGTATTCCAACAATGCTTAAAGCCAGTAGATTAGTCAACAGTAAGGTTTACAAACAGTAAGCAGATGACTGTGCTAATATAAATTTCACCTTATTTCATACAGCCTATCAAAGGACATTATCTATCACACACATGAATAAAGCAGACTGTCATTATTTGGAAGCAACAACAAAGGAAAATGGCCATCTCGCCAAAATACATTGGGAGGTGCCTATGAACCAAACATGATGTTGCACAGAAAAATTAGTGATCTCTCCATACAAAAATGACTGACACTTCACTTGAGAGTCACACATACTGCTTTAGTCACTTGTATTCAAGAAAGTTGATGAAAGCAATCAAACAGGCTCAAAAGATACAATAAGGAAAACACAGAGGACAAAGAGCACATCTGATGAGCAATCTAGGAAACAGTGGCTAGTTAGCTGTCAAACTAGTAAAGACTGTTAAGATACTCAGCTTTTATTTACAAAGAGTCAGTAAACATGCTGAAGAAAATTATTGACCTGATAACTGTCACCAGCAGAATGCATAAACTGACAAGAATATACTTTACTGGAATTAGAGAAGAGTTCTACAGTCTCGCTTTGGAAACAGCCCTCCTGTAAGAATATATGAAATGTAGTCTTCAAATGTAGCATAATCAGTTTACAGAGGAGGTTACATGCCATAGCTGTCCAGAACTGCAGACGGCTGGAACTCAGTGCCACTTCTGGCTTTCCCCCAAACCATGCTAACTGGGGAAGTGCAGCTCCTAACTCCTCAAATGCTTAGGTACTCTCAGTTTTTTAGCTCACGTATCAAATTCAAGTTCAAATTTATATCTTGTGCTTTATTAAATTGCTTAATGACATTACATTATCACACATGCACAGGCATTATCTGCGAGACCAAAACAGTCCTGTTCACAATATATTTTGAGATAAGCTTCCAGGAGAGTTTTTACTATCGTAAAAACTGTCATAACCCATTTTAAACTTCTACTCCCCTGCATTTTTTTTCCATTTGCTAAAACACAGTGCCCCAAAGATGCTTCAGAACATCCTGGTCTTTATACTTCAACACAAGCTACACTAAGGAGATCACATGTAGGACAAACCACCACTGAACTGCACCTGTAGTTTTAAGACAATTATAAACCACAGCAAATCTACAGTTTGCTTACTGATCACATAACTTAAGTTTTCTTAAAACTATGCTAAGAAAGCAGTTTAAAGCCAGTAAAATGCATAACAACTAAAAATCAAGAAATGGAGAGTCCTTCTAAGAATTGTGTTCTTACCTTTCCCAGGACTTAGGTTTTGGTCTATAAACACCTTAAGCTCTCCATTGGCTTCAATTAGTCCAGCCTGTTAAAGAAAGCAACTTTTATTAATTTTACAAACACAGATAGCCTTTTATTGGTAAAGATGAAAGGTATCTTACCAGTACCCTCTACTGCTAGCACTCTCTTTTTGTCACAAACCTGCCACTATGAACTGTTCGGGGTATAGTACCTGTCAAATTTTAAGGTCTTGATTTTATAAATGCCATATTCTTTAAGAGCAAGCAGAAAACCAGTTTACACCTTCTTTGCTATTTCTGTCCTAAGCTCTTACGGTATGTAAGCACTGTTTTAACAGACAACTGCAACTACACCTTCCTCTCTGTAGATACTACTCATCTAATACACAAGGTAAAAACATTACAGAAAAAACAGCACAGGCAGTGGAGAGTGCCTGGGCCATTTTAATCAGAAAAAATATCATTAATAAGAAATATATTGAGAATTCAATTATTATTTTTTTAAAGATCAGAACATAAACCTCTAAAATGAAAAAAGCTATCGAGTGACATAAGGTCTACAAAGTCATCACCATCCTTTGAGAAACCTCACAATAGTGATTACTTTTCAAAATACTATTAATTCAATAGAGAACAGGATGCAGTAATTTCTTTGTACCCGCAGACAAAACAGTTCTGAAAAAAAATTTAATTAACACAGGACACACTGTTTCCATTTAGAAACAACAGCAAGAAAGTCAATATCAATACTTAACCAGTGTAGCATATGGTGTTCCAGAGGCTGAAAAGTCCTGAGCTGCATTTTGCGCATTGCAGGTACACGCAGGCTTACTGACAACCCTGAGCAAGAATCAAGCGCTTTGCTGTCAGCCAGCAGCAAAACTTCTCCATTGCAAGTCTACCTGAAGAGCCCTACCTGAGATCTACCAGAAGTTTGGGAAAACAAGGAAGCCACTAGGTGATGCTGTGGAGCCATTATTATCCAGGTATATCAGACCAAGGATTTCTTACCAAAGACAGGGAACTTTAAAAAACAGGAAACTTTCTCTCCTCAGTGAATGGGGAGAGAAGATGATGGAGCACAGGAGACAAGCTGAAATAAAGACATAAAGAGCAGTGGCCTGTAATGGCATGGCAGCAATGAGGACCTGGACGCACAGAGAAACCCTAAGTGGGCAGACAGTGGAAATGATGGATAGAATGAAAAGCCCGTGGCAGTTCTGTCCTCCATTTCCCCTCTCCTAAAAAGTAACACAATAGCATAGTTTTAGAGAGGCTGCAACAACTTTTTAGTTGTTTCAGAACACTGCCTGTCCTCCTTCTTGCCCACAGCAGGGATTTCTAAGACTCACTCAACAAAGGACAGTTTTCCCACCCTGTTCCCAGGCAGCAGAACTCTTTATAAACCTCACCCTTTATCACACTTAACCACATAATTCAGAAAGGCAACAGACTACATCAGACACCTCAAAAGTAAAAGGTATACTTTTTTTATCAATGAGGCCAGTATTGTGTATAAAGATGTTATTAGGGCTACAATATGGCAGCATGACATTCTAGAACACTGGAACTCCACGTGAAAACATGAAGGAAAACTTTTGGCTAAGTGTTACCTTATACTCTTATTCTATCTAAATTTCAAAACAAAAGTGTTAAACCATGCAGGAAGTGCAGTCTCATTGACATAATTTCCTTCAATGCAGTACTTAAATTTGTATTCCACAGCAGAAAGAGGCTTGTACTCAGGAAACCTGCAAATTCTTTTTTCCATGAGAATAAATAACGATTATAAATGAGACTGGAAAAGCATTTAATATATTGTGGTTTTGATCAGAAAACCACCAAGAAAATGGCTATTTTAATCTGTAATGTCTTTCTTTTAAGCACAAGAATTTAATAATTTTGAATTATTAAATCCATTCATTGGTTTAATATGCAAAAGCAAACCTGCACGAAGTGCATGTCAGTTACAGTGATATTCCAAAACCAAATATTTAAGCTGCGATTTTCAGCAAATTCAAGTATTAATGCAAATCATTATTTCAGTAATTGGAAAATTAGGCAATTCAGTAACTAACTACTTATTGATCCCTTCCATTTTCTATTTTTTAAAAATTTGAATGTCTCCACTAGAATCTTTTCAACTCATTTTAAGTAAACAGACCAACATCATAGTCTCTTAAGCTTCAAGTGTTCTTCTGCATAATTAAAACATACAGTGAAAAAATATTGCCCAAAACAATATGCAACTCCAAAAATCGTAATTTAATCTAATATTACAAAGGTTCAGGTTAATGATACATGCCCTATACCATGCTTTTGTCCGACTGAAAGTACAAAAGTCACTGAAAAACTAGAGAACATTTGGGAAAAAACACCAGACTTAATCAATAAAAGAAAACAATTTGGGACAATTCAGAAAATAGCAATCACTGAATAACAAGCAGTGATTGTTATTGCGGTCTCCTTAGGGACCACAATACTAATGACCAGTATAGAACTTACAGTTCCACCACCTTTCTACCAGTGTCTTACTAAAGGTTCACCTCTAGCAGTTAAAATGGCATGTAAATATTCAACTCATTTGTAAGTATATGCCCAGAAAGACTCCAAGAAAGCTATTTCAAAAGAATACCATGAATCCCACAGCAAAACTGTACCCCCAGTTGCTATTATTCATAGTGAAAATGCATTTCTAGTGAAAATTCTGTTATTCCAGCCCCAGTATGCTCTTCACACTTCTGGATACACTTTTAATTCTAAGGTGAGCAAACTTATCCCTGGTTGAAGGGACAAGTTTTGGTCAAAGAAAACTGAAAAGCAAAACTTCCATCCCATACAGAATTCTGGTGTCTTTGTTCTGAAATGGAAACACTAGACAAAACATTTCTCACTGTGCATTTTGAGGCCATTCTCCCTATTTTTCAAGCCAAGTTATTTTGGAGGAAGCACCAGGATTACTCCTCTGGGACCTATGTAGCCTAGCACCCAAAAGAAAGGAAATAGAGGAAAACGTGACTATAGCTCCCATTCAGTATATTATAGTTGCAGATTCACAATGAACCAAAAAAAAAGAAAAACCCAAAACACCACCAAAACCAACACCCCCCCCCCCTCCCCCCAAAAAAATCCACCCAGGAAAAAGTATTAGATTTTCCCCAACGGAAAGGTAACTTTCTGTTAGGAAGGGTTTAGACATCAAGGAAATTCTATTTTCTGATGAGAAAATACACTTAGTTTTTAGGCCTTATCAAGCTACTTGTAACAAGATATTTGGATTTTTACTATTTTGCTATGTATTCTTTTTGTATTCCACAGTTTCTTCTTATCTTCTCATGATTCTCAATCTCAAGATGCGTTACATCCTTTGATAGTGATTCTGGGGCTGCTTGAAACAATAATGCTCTTAATATCTGATTTTGAAAGTTTATTAAGTGTGTTCAACTTCACAATTCAGCAAAGTTTTCCTCTTTGAAGACACATATTGGCTATGTCTACTTCTCTACAGCTACAAAAAGAAACCCCTGAAATCCTAAACAGGCAACAGATACAGATACAGCCTTCAGCCTACCCACACTACAACAAAGCCAACAATGATTTAAAAAAATAGCTTTTGACATTCAACACAGCATCTAAGCTGTAATAACTTAGTATCTTCCCACAGATCACCAGAAAGGAGGATAAAGCCCACTGGACAAATTAGTAGATCTGGCAATTCGAACTGCCGAAGCCGTGGTGGAGTGGAGATCCCAACCATCACCGAGGTTTGGTTTCAGCTCATTGTTGAGAGCTCCTAAGGAAAAGAAATTAACTGAAGGGCTAAACATATAAAAAAATCAACTAAAGTTAGCTTTAGCCTGATATGAGATCATCGGCAGTCCTAAGGACTGGGAAGTCTATTTCTGTTTTGTTTACAAGCGAAAACTGAAAGGCACTACAAGTGCCCCCAGCCTGAAAATCAGTAAACTGGGAAGTATCTTTTTGTTGAGACTGAAGTTAAACTGAAACAAAATTTTCTGAAGATGCAGAGAATTTCAGTTATTAAAAAATCCCTAAGGATTACAAGAGAATAATTTAGTATCTTACTAACAAGCTACTACTTGCAGTCTCTGAAGTTATCCACTAGAAAATCAACATCCTTACAACAAAAATATAATTTCTTCCACAGCTTTTCAGCCTTCCAATTCAATTTGTTAATAAAAATTGGCATCAAATTATTCACTGAACCTTCAAACTAAACAGGAAAATATGCAAGGTGAATTTGGACGAAAGGACAAAGAACTATAAAAGCAAGAAGTTTATCTTACAAAAGACTGAACATGTGCTATTATATCAGATTTAACCCGAGAGGCACGTTGCCCCACACTACTTCATGTAAGTATGGGGAAGAGAAGGGTGTTTTTGTGCCACAGAAATATCTCTTCTACCCTGCTTCTAGAAGTAATGAGCCTATTTTAAGAGCACTACCTGAAAAAGTGCTGAAAGAAGAGCAAAAAGGGTACAGACACATGGAAACAGAGGTACCTGCTACAAGGTTGGTTCTCAGAACAGAAATTTTCAGTTGTTTACAGCACATTAAGCCCACAGAGCATGGAGGCACAGGACTGGGTTTGACAAAGAGATACAGGTGCCACATATACATGAATGGTTAAAGAATGGGAGTCAGAATGAGACAGTCTGAAAAAGAGCATTTTGGGACTGGCTGGGAAAGACACAAAAAATGCACTAGAAAATCAGATGGAAGATGGAAGAATTAGGAGTTGAGGTAGAGAAACTGTGAGTCACTAAAAAAGTACAGGCAATACAACTGATGAGAATCTAAGAGAGCTTTAATGGAACAACAAGATCAAATCCAGTGAGAAGGGAAGAACATGGGAAGTGGGAAAATGAACACAATCTAAACTACAACTGAAAGGGGAAATAAGCTGGAACTCAGACAGAGAAGTTCAAAATAAATTAGGAAAGAAGTAGCGATGACAGAATCAGAAAATGGAGGAATTAGGAAAGAAAAGCATTTCCACCCAGAGCTTGTCCGGGCATTTGGTGCCGTTGGGTTTATGGTTGGACTTCTTGATCTTAGAGGTCTTTTCCAACCATAACAATTCCACAGTTCCATGATCAGGATGATGTCTCTGCTGTCTACAGGCATTTGCAAAGCCAACTAGCAAACAACCACCCATCTTGTGCAAAACTGCAACTAACTCCATCCATGATGATGCCCAGTCATTTTAAAGGCAACACGTCCAAAGGCTCCATGCCACACAATTTTACTATGGGCCACTTTACTGACAATGTAGGGTTCCTTTTTTTGTTTGCCTTATTTCAATATCAGGAAGCAACAGAAAATAAGCAAAGTTACAAAGTGGAACTGGAATAAAGCTTATAATCAGAAATAAACAACCTTATTTTAAGACTGCTTAAACAACCTTTAGTCTTCTTTCATCCTTATCCATATGCAAATATAATTTATAACAAGATGATAATGAACTACTTTCCCCATTGGTTTCTCATCTAATGCAGGGACCAGAGCAAACATGATCTGGGAATGAACTATTAAGCAACTGCAAAAGATTATTTTTATGAGACATCCATTTCATTTCTTGCAAAAAATAAAGAGCAATCAAGATATTAAGTAGAGGAATATTGTAGAAAAGGGCAAAAAGTTCTTCAATTTAAAATATTTGGATTTCATTTTGAAAATGAAGCCAGTGAGAACTATTCTTTACTGTATAAATAACAAAAACTTTTGAAGTTGGGCTACAGGAGTTTGATTGTTCAAAATTCTCAGATGTGTTGTTTTACTGTGTTTCAGTAGCCTTTTTCTGGAACAGAGATAATCATATCACATCCTCAGTTCATGGCAGTATCTTCAAGATTAATGTGTCTGCCAACCACTCAGCACTGTGCTACACCACAGAAACGAGCTTTCCAAAGAGTACATTTGAATTTTTAGCACCTTAACTAACAAGGCATAGCCAAAGCACCAAAATAAAGGTCTGGATACCACAGAATTGTGAAGGCAAAAAGCTGAATACAGGTGAGAAGTTCAGTCAAGCACAGGCTCTGCTGATACTGCGGGTAAGTTGGACACCGAGCATTACACAAAATGACACCCAAGGTCTCCTTTATTGCAGAATATGTCAAGACCATTAGCTTCTTGGCTTTTCTTTCTGACAGGAGCAACACATCCAGAATGCAGCAAAAATTAAATTAAGAACTCACTTTGAAGACAAGTCAAATGGTGGTCCTGTCTAAGCAGCCAACAGATCAAAACCACCTCAAGAATCAAAAGTCACTCCATGATGTCGCTTCTTACAGTTAATTCAATTACTCAAGTGATACAACGCTTGCAAAATTGAAAGCTGATGTCCCCAAAACTAACTGTGAAGCTGTAAGAACGAAGCAGAATTGAATACGAGACTCCTAGCGGTGAATATGACATCAAAGCACTGGTTTTCTACTTTTACCACATAAATTAATCAGATAATAAAATCATCATTAGTATCCTCCTGGATTAAATAACCACATGTGGAGGTATCAGCAGCAGCCACTTCCACAGCTACATCCTGCAACCATTCTAGGTCTGACCATAAGAGACTGCTGTTTTCCAAGCCAAACCAAGACTTCAGAGAAGCTTGTTCATCAGCACCTGAACCACAGCTGAAATCAACAAATAACATTACACAAGACCCTTCCAGAACCATTTGCCTCATCAACCCCCTTATCAGTGTATTACAAGGCTCCAGTGGCTCACAGCGTAACTTTCAACCAAGTCTGGGTAACCAATAATGCAATACTGGAACCTTAACAAATGTAATGTAACACAAGACAAGCAGCCGGAAGCATTTTTAGGGAATATGGACCACTGTCCATCTTTAAAATCAAGTTGTCTACTACCTAAGAACTGTTTCAATATAGACAACATTTAGCAAAGATTGATCCATCTTTCTTCCCACTCCTAATTAGCCATAATAAATCTCCATTAATAGATAATCACGCAATCAAATGCAAACATCAAAACAATTAATCCCCAGCATAACTTAACTTCTAAAATTTGCGTTTTTGTTGAGCCTGTTGCCATCACAGTGTAGTTATTCAGTAAAACACTGCAACATACCTACATAAGCCACTACCGTTAACAGGCACATACAATTAATAAAGTTTAACACTTACAGGCTGCAAGAAAATGCTTCATTTAGATAAATAAATTGGCAAGGTGACAGGCAACTTCTGAGCTGCTATTTCCTGATTTTGTAACACAAACCAACACAGGAAAAAACCAGCTCTGACTGTGTGCCTGGAATGTATAAAAGAGAATTTAAAGATCACTTTCCTTTTGCCTTCTTTGAAAAGGCAAATTTAAAAAATTAGCAACGTTCAAAATCCCAAACAGAGATGCCTTTTTAGATGACCTAATTTCGTAATATTATTTGATCACTAGTTTGCAAACTTCTGGACATGTTAGAACTCACTAAAGGCAAACAGAAGTAGATCAAGCTACTGAACTAAAATGATATCAAAGAAGGTGCATGACCACTTGAGATTCCTCAAAGACTTAACTTCTCTAGTCCGCCTCAACGAATTTTCCAGTACATAACCCAAAAATAAACATAAAAGGAGAGATGTATGCTGGTATTTTAAGAAAAGTCTGAAAAATGTTTTGAAGACTTCGCAATACTTTCGAGGGATTGAAAGTGCATCATGTAAAAAAGGTCCAAAATAAAGTGGTCTTCCTACTTCCACTGGGTTCTTGTTTTTAATCCATCCCAAATGTAACTTTTTTAGACTTGCTCAAGATTGGAGAAGAAACATCACATGGAAGTGCATGGAAGTAAAAAGTACAATTTCTATGGTGTTGTGGCAAAAAATTAATACAAAACCACAGATTTTGACTTTCCACAAAAACAGCAGCCCTAAACCTATCCAGTAAAATTGTGTGAAGAAACCAGTTTGTGTGGGTTTTTTTAAATATTCTTTGAGCAAAATATTTAGCAATACTGTGAAATAAATCCACTAGATTAAACTACATACCTGAATGTATTCTGAATACTCAACTAAAATAAACCACCAGCGTTAATTCCCACATCTGTACATCTTTTAAACAGTAATGTTAGATCAGGTGATGAACTTTTTGCACTTTTTTGGTGTGTCCTCATATTTCCACATGTTCACGGGGCTTCCTTTGCAAAACTGGATATATGTACCATATCTACTACTTAGTAAGAGTCATGAAAGTACCATAAAAAACTAACCAAACACAGTAATTTTTATGCAAACTAGGGATTAAGAGAAAAATCCCTCATAAAATAATTCAAGCAGAAGATGACAGTAGAACATAATTTTTAAGAATAAATTTAAAAATCTAATTTTAGAACAAGCACTTCCAAAGCCAACACCACTGTCAGTTACCTGTCAGTTACCTATGAAACAGGAACTCAAGAACAACTCTCAAGAAAGGTATTTTAGTCTGCGAGAAATTCTGAAGGCTAACCGTGGTGTGTCAGTTTAAAAAGTTTTTGAAATTTTTTTTCAACTTCAAGTTCTCTGTGCACAATTTATTTTTTAAACGGCTTGAAGCAGTCCATCCACTAATGGTGAACAACAGAAACAATCACAAACAAGAGGACTTGATAAGAATATTTCATTTGACTCATCTATTCTGATAAGTGTAATTTTGGAGATCAGAAGAAACCGTACTCATTCCTTTTGAACAGCCCCTTTCTCTTCGATATTCACTATAACACTATGCATTAGACTATCCTCAATAACAGATCCAGTTCCTGCAAGTGGTTGTATTAAGAGTACAGAAATTTGGCAGAAAATAAACTCCACTGTTCCTGCTTTTTCTCTCCTACATAACACTGAGCCTTGGAGAAAAGATCCACAAGCTTCTCTTTTCTTACGGCTCCTTGAGAGGCCTCAACAGTTCAGCAGTGACAGAAGTCACTGAGGGGAGAAACATGGTCACCACAAACTGGATCTTCAGCCATGCTACAGAAGCTGGTAATTTAATGGTGGAAAGTACATTAACCAATGCTATTTAAAAAAGAGTGTTTATAGTCTTAATTTACAGATAATTCTCAACCTATAACTGAATATAAAAGTGGTCAGCAAGCAGAGCTCAGTCTTACGCTGGAAGCTGGAAAAAAAATTAATGTATCAAATTTGCTTTCTTGCTACAGTAATTCTCATGCCAAGGGTGGACAGGTGACCATTGCACACAGGGAACTGCTTTCCCCCCACACTATTACTCCCATGAATCCAGTAAGGAGAACAAGTAGACTGAGGACCTTGGCTGTACATTTGGCTCCTTCAGCTCCTGCCTCGAAGGTGCCACATTTGTAAGTAGTGGAAGAGTTCACAGGAGACGAGGCAAACTCAGAGCGACACTGATTAACCAGAAAGAGGAGTTCTGGCTAAGATGGAGTTTCTGGAGACTGTCCATATGCAATGACCAAGAAATTTCCCACACAGTGTAAATGTAGGTGTAAAAGTGTACCAAAAACTACTGACCTCAACTTGTCATCCAGACTCTGAAAAGCAATGCAACGATCCCACTCTCAAGGTATGCAAGTCCTTGAGATACAGCAATTGCTCTTCTCCTGTCCACATGTATTTTTCATTGTTTCTTTAAACTGCACAAACAGTAAAGTCTTCCTAGGAACTAAGATGTCCTGAATTGAATGTGATATACCACATCTGCCTGACTCTGTTAGAACTGCTTCTCAGCTTCATCAGTGCTCGTAAACCCAAAAATTACTGTGCTTATTCCTATTACCAGATCATACTGGAAAATGTTTCTTCTTTTTGCCCTTTATCTTTAGTACACTTCAGATCCCCTACCCCTACTAAAACATAAAGTGATATACTTATGGATACTTTAACCTTCACAAGCTAGTATTTCTTTTTACGCTATCGTTTTTCAAGTTATCCAGCTATAACATTGTGATTATGCACTTAAACTCCACCTGCAGGCTCTTAATTAAGGTGCTATGTATGAATGAATCCTTTTCCCCCCATCTCATAGCTTCCTGACTATTGCTGAGGAAATCAAAGTATTTTGCATAAAACCCGAAAATATAAATGAAAAAAAAAAATCAATGTTTGCTGCTTATTTTCTCTTGATTGTATGCTCTGAAAAGCATTAGAGAGATACACTTTAAAGTAATACTTCACAGAATTTATACCTGGACCCTATAGTTCATACACATTATTTTGCTAGCTTACCTGATCACTTTTGCAATTCTTTGATACTTTATAAAAACACTTCACTGGGTTTGCCAGTACTCCCCATCACATTCCCCCATTTGTTCAATTATCAAAGTAAAGTCAAGTATAAAAAGTAAAGTCTCAGTCTGCAAACTCTTACAAGTATTTGACTTTTCTAGCAGGTTTTATCAAATTATAGTTTTTAAAAAGAGGTATCAGAAGAACTTGATGGGAACAATAAAAGGAAAAGTGGTCTCCTGCCGCAGGCAGGAAGAAGCATGAAGTAGGAACGTGTTCTGTCATGGTGCACTGTCTCCACACCTTCCTCTTCTGCAGGGCTCCCTGCTCCACTGTCACCATGGCACACTGGCCCCGGCAGCACAGAACACCAGTGGGATGCACACCTCGCCTGGAGCACTCTGAACATGCCTGGCCATGGAAATGCCTCCTGAAGCCCAGACTTAGGACTGTAGCAGCACAGCCCTTCCCACAGTTTAGGCACCTCAGCTCTGCTGAGAAAAAGGGAAGGAAGCAGGAGCAATCATCAACTATGCCATCTTCTTCACCACTACATCTCACAGACAGTTAGAGCACTTCATGGGTGACATGGCAGAACCACAAGTCATTAATCACAGCAATATTTTCACATCAGAATGTTTAAATCTACAGCAACACAGGTTTTCAGAGACTCAGTGCCCAGAAATTTAGTGATACTGTCTGTATCATGCTTAATTCCATTATTCTGCTTGGAAAAGAACTTGGACTTTGAACAAAAATATGGAAATAAATCTCTTCCCTCCTGAAAATTAAAATAAGTGTTATACCAATTAACATTTCTATGTTATAGCATTAAACCACAATTCATAGGGCCCATATTCAGACCTAGAAATATAAAATTTCCCAACACTCACTACACATTTTAGGTGTCATGTAATGGTGGGTACAGTCTGCAAAAAGGTAAGCAGTTCATATTTCTTCCCTGAGGCAAGTTTGAAGTATATGTAGATGTTTTTAAGAACAGGTTAGACAATATTCAGTATAGATTTCATACCCTTTCTAGCTACCCTGCTCCAGTGCTCAAGTACACTTAAAATTTTACTTAAAACCTGACCTAGATTTTAATTTTTCCAAATTCAGTTTATTACTTCTTTTAAAGATACCAAAAGCAATTTCTTTTGCTTTCGGTATCTTTATTAAAGAAGTAATACAAAAAATTTTGTATCTGTAGCACCTTCTCCCATTTCTTAAGTATACTCTGAGGTAGGTTATTCCTTCCTTTCTTCCTTAACTATTCTCTTTCCAAGAATAAACTAGATCTTTCAAAAATAAGGTTTGTTCTTAAATGTCTCATTCTCACTTAGATCTAGCAGGACATTCATCTGTATTTCCAGGTGCTAGCAACTCTTCACTTAGTTGATCTCTCTCCCAAAAGATAATATTAAACAAACGTACTTTGGTTTCTCAATTACTTTGAACTGTTTCAATTTCATCTCCTAGTCTAACACTCCACTTTCGTTTTCTTCCCGCTTATATGGCCTATCATTCCCTGAACTCTGCTATCTGTAATGTACTTGGCCACCCTTATCTCTTCCAGGCAAGCTTTGAGTGACTACGTATGTCTGGTTGCTTCTCCACACATTAAGATGTTTTTCAGCTGAACTACTAAAATTCCCTACAAGATTATTTTTTAAGCCAATCACTCTTTCATGGAAATCCCTGCTATTCGAAAGCTGCAATATTCCACATTAGGCTGCAACCTGCTGTTTAACCAGTGAGTTGTATCACTTTTCTTTAGCTTGCATGCTGTTGTTTTTTAGGGGTTTTGGGTTTTTTTTGAAGGGGGAGATATGTTCTAATGTGAATACAGACTGGTCTATTGTCTTATTTTCAATAAGAAAACATGAAAGCCCTATCATATTAGGTATGAACAATGACTGACATCTTAAAGGCAGAATAAACTGAATTTTTTTTAATAAGCACTGGAAGGGGTGAAGAGCAAACGTGCTCCACGAGGCAGGCCAGAATCGAAGCCGCAAACCTTAACAAGAGCAGTAATGGAAATCTATGGTGGAAGTTTCCAAAGCCTGTTTTTACAGACACTAACGAGCATCTTTTGGTAGACAGAGATAAACAATGAACACATATGGAGAATGAACCATCTTCCCTCGAATGTCTGATGCCTTCTTGAACTCAAGAAAGGCAACGTTAGTTGACAACAGTAGTCAACGACAGCCCTGCCATCTGAACAACAAGTGCTGGGTTTTTTTCAATCCAATCCAAACCCAAGCTGTTTTAGTGTTCAATATGAATGCACATAATGACAACGGCCCAAGTGCTGTTATTAGCATAGGGAATTCTCAAGATTAATCACTCTGAAAAAATGGCAGCAGATCTGAAGCTGGTTTATGCTGTCTACAGGAAAACAGCCTAGGCTTGATGCACGGAATAGATAAAGTTCCACATATTCATAAATGCCAGCTACTATAAAGCATGACCCCATTTGCTTTTGTTAATAGAAACATTCTATGCTTCCACATTTTATGTGCTACAAATATACTTACATCTTTTGCCATGTTACCAAAGACTAAAAACCAGTCGTCTTAAAATCTTGATGGCTGCAGGACACAGGGACAATGCTATTTTCTGGAAAGCAGAAAGCAAAGACAGCACCAGCTATAAAAAATGAAAGGAGGGAAAGTTTTTACAATTGAAATTATTGACTACTACCAAGTACAATTTAGGTTTCTTTTTGAAAAAACACATGTTTTTAAAAAGGGAAAAGTTTCCCATCATCATCTTTTCGTCCCCTGAGCCCCACGCTCACGTGTGGGGGGCACTCCTTTCCCGACGGCGGGGGTGAGCCGTGCCCTGGCAGAGAGAGCCCTTCCCCCAGCCCGTGCCCGATCCCACGCGAGGCCGGTCCCTGTCCAGCTGCGCCCCTTCCAACACCGAGCGCTGGGCGCGGGCAGCGATCACGGCCTCCTCCTCCCCACCCCCATTTCCAGCAGCAGGCACAAGTAGGCCCCAGGGGCAGCTCCCCCCGGGGCCTTCCAGCCCCGCTTTTCTCCTCCTCCTCGCAGACGGACGGGCCGCGGCCGCACCGGGCGGCACAGACCGGCGGCCGCCCCTGCGCCTCGGGCACTCCGCGC
>VXBC01011388.1:194108-232657 GCA_013399945.1 Ploceus nigricollis
GCGGAGCGGGACCCGGCGGGGCAGGGCCGTGCGGTTTCGTTGCCACAACATCCTGCTGCCAGTGCTTCCTCATCGCGTTTTGTCCGGCCGTTACTCGAGCAAAGTTTCGCTTGCAGCGATCGTTGCTAAAATTAGGGATTTTGTGGTAATCCAAGCGAAAGTTTTCCTTCGGGCGGTTGCAGCTCTTAACCTTGCGCCCAAAAGTAAAGCACCTCGGGGCGCTGCAGCCTCTGCGTGCAACGACGACCGCAGAAACAGAGCATGTTAGCGAGGGTTATGTGATGTAATTACATCGTTGTCCTGTTAAGTTTTGGGAAAAAAAAAAAACAACCCCAAAACCTGCAGCGTTGCTGGGGGGCTACAAAGGCAGAGCCGTTATAGTGGAAATTGCAGGAAAGCAAGGAAAGCTCAAGAGTCGTGTTGCTCATAGGGGTGGATGTAAGGCTGTTCGATGGGGAGGAAGCTATACACAGTTCTGCACGCAAGACCAAGCCTGCACGGTACAAGGTTGCTCATAACGCAATGAAGAGGGGAGCAGGAAGTAAAAGGTTTGTTCTTTCGCTAAATTCATGCTGCTTCCTGGGAAAGACTAGTTGGGAATAGAACACACGACCACAGAGCCGCTACATTGCAGCAGCAGACAAATCCAGCAGAGAGAATGCTGGAGAAGATGCATTTCACGAGTGCACGAGATTCGCGTTCACTTTTACACCTTACTCTATTGTTTGGTTTTTTTTTTTTTAAAGACGTTGAATTGTTGTGCTTTACAATAGTAATGAAACACTACGTTCATTTTCCTGATAAATAGCAATCTTTTGAGTTTTTTATTAACAATGCCCCCCCCCCTCCCCCCCCCCCGTGCTGCTCTAGGGTTATTAGCCCAATTCTTCATTCCTCTTGATTAAGTTTGACGGCAGTGGCCATCGAAGAAAGACGGTGATAATGAAATTGCGTTTGTAACATTATAACTTTTCAGAAAGCAGCAAAAACTTTCACACACAAAACCCATAAGCCAGCTGCAGAAAAAAATTGCTTCCTGAAAGACATCTCCAGTGATAGTGCCGCTCTCCACCCTCCAGGTCATATATACTGTGCCTGAGGGTTCAAACCGTCTATGTATCTCGCGTCCCTACCCACCCACCTCCCGCTCTTTTGTTTTACATTAATCCTTGTAGGAAAAACACTTGCGAGTCAACAGAACAAGCACAAACAAGGAGAGTCCTAGTTTGCTAGAAATTTATTTTGATACATACTAATTGCCCAAACACGCCCAACTCTCGGGTAGTGGTTTTTTTTTTTTTTTCTTTAGAGGGTTGTTCACTACTAATTTGAAGTGTTTGTACCAGTGAAAAAACTTTCAACACTTCTCTAATCTCTGAGCACACCTTTTGCAGGTATTTTGGAGCTTTAGGATTTCATTTGTGTTCGTAGTGGTGGAAGGCTATTCCACTTCACAGTTTTCTGGGGAGTGTCCCTTTTAAGGGTCCACGAAAAGCAGAACAGATCATAACTTTAAACAGCATCAGTGCGGCAGGACTGCATGACAGACGCGAGGAAATTGTCTCAAGAGGTCATCTAGTCTATATCAGAAAGTTTCAACAGATGCCAGAGGAAATGCAAGCGAACGGGGAGCCATGCAATCTGAACACTGTGATCTGTGCAAACTCATGACTTAATTAAAGACCTAATGTCACCAGACCACCTTGTCAGCATCTGGCCTCCTGGGGAGGTACCATCTCCCAATTCTCAAATTTCTACTCTATTTTAGGAAATAAAAAGTACAGCTTGGTACCATAACTGAAATTTTTACTACTCTCTGATCTAGGTTTTTCCCACAAGGCAGGATCAGCTATCCCTAAGTCACTCTTGTCACAACGTCATCCAGTTTGTTGTCTCCAGCCAGCAGAAGGTTTTCCTAGTCCCACTGTCTTGTAAGTGTCAGTAAGTCCAACCCAGCAGTGGTAATTACTCAGCAGAGGCGGTGGGAGAACCCAAGGAGCAAATCTCCTGAGTGAAGTTGGTAGAGGCATGCCTTTCCCTTCTGCCTTTAGGGGTTGAGTGGCTACACATCTCCAAGCTCTAAGGACATCTCACTGTTCTTCCTTCTCCCTGCAGTAGTTCTGTTGGCTCCCTCGTTGTCAGGTCATCAACACTGGATCTCTGATACTTTGCTGCTCCTTACAAGCTATTGCACTCCCCACAAAATAGCAACCCTCTTAGTGTGGCTTGCCTCTTGTCATTCAGGGATCCCGTTTCCTCCACCTTTGGCACTGCCCACATGCTGGAACACTGCCAGGACTGGTTACTGAGCAGAACTATGGATTCCTTCCCTAGACAAACCCCAGGAGTGCTTTTGTGGTTAGATTGTTCCTGGGTTTGTTCCAACAGGCAAGACCACACTAGATTTCTCACCCCCTCTATCAAGCATCGTCGTACAGCAATATTCTGTCATACAAGGCAACCCCACATCTTTCTGCTTGCAAAGCTGAGGATGTCCAATCATAAAACAAGTTAAGTACAAGGCTTTGTGAGGATGCTTTTCCTCATATTTGAGAATTTAGGAAGTATAAATTCTTACAGCTTTTAAAAGGCTATGTAGTGCCATGGTCTTAGTTCACCATCACCACATTCTTGAGCCATCCTAGATCTACATCAGTCACAGTTTCAGGAAACCACCTCACAGCTCCCACAAATACCTTCCTACTGACGAACTCATGCCACCTGCTCTGTATGGGACAAGCCACAAGTAAGGTGGTTGTGGGTCCATATGTGAGCCATTTCCCAGGGCCAGGGAAACGGCTCACAAAGCACAGCCCACACTACCAGCTTTTGAACTGCTTTGGTTCCTTTATCTTCACAGAATTATCAAGGATAGCAATTCAGGGGTAACACACAAGAATTCAAATTTTCAGAGAGCCATGCCAAAGAAGCACAGCTAAAACCCCCCCCAAAAAAAAAAAACCAACCCCCCCCCCCCAAAAAAAAAGAATCTCAACCCCAAAATAGCTGAATGAGTTGCAAGTCAAGCATAGAGCAGACCTTCCTTTTCATTCCCTTAAGTTCAGCTTGGCCATAGGAATATCCTCTCATCATTTAATGAGGCTTCTGCTCTGTATCAGCCTTTCTGTATTAAAATGATACTGATCATTAGTTAA
Organism: Ploceus nigricollis; assembly: GCA_013399945.1. Classification (NCBI taxonomy): domain Eukaryota; kingdom Metazoa; phylum Chordata; class Aves; order Passeriformes; family Ploceidae; genus Ploceus; species Ploceus nigricollis. The sequence continues at coordinate 197,264 of VXBC01011388.1, forward strand.
TTAATGAGATAGAACCACTGTCCAACAAGCTGGAACAAGAATTTCCAGAAAAAGACCTTTGTTTTTCAAGAAACCTTCAACAAATCAGTAGATTTTCCTTTCAGGGCTTCTGGAACTCTGCTTTAATTTTATCTGCTTGACACAGAAAGAGAATATTCCACAGTACAAGCATAAGGTTTCTGAAAAGCTGCAATTCTATCTAAGTGAGCTGATTATGCAATATTCTCCCCATTTTTCATACAGGAATGAGTGATCATTCAGGAATAATATCTGTTGTTTCTAAGGATATGATCCTAAGATCCTATCATGAGACTACCCCATTTGGACATGGAATTATGCATGGAGCCATTATCTGCATTTCAGGTAACATTTACGGTGTCTCAATATACCTCCAGATTTCTATGAGGCAATCTCAAATGTCTGATTGCAAACAAACTTACCATATGTCTGTTAAGATTACTAATTTGCACTTACATCTAATATTGAACCAGGCAATTCAAGTCTGTGTCAACAAAGAGGCACAGAACACACAAGGCTATTTCTCTTCCCCCAGTTCTCCTAAAGCCTAGCCAAGTTGTCCTGGTTTTGGCCAGGACAGAGCTTTTTTCACAGTAGGCATGAGGGGGTGGAACCTGGAGTGGTGTGGGCATGTGTACCTCGTTATTCTATACCATCCTACCTCATTGCCAGAGGCAGGGAAAAGGGGCTCCCTCTCTTACTTCCAGGAAGAAACTGGTGGAAGAAACTGTTGTTGTCTGGGGGTCCTCTTTGTACAATTTTGTTATTAATATTGTTGCTGTTACTGTTTGTTTTCTTATCTCATTGCTGTTTCCAGTAAATGGTGCTTTTATCAACCCACAATCTTTGGCTTTTGTGCTTCCAACTGGGGAGAGAGGGGAAACAACTGACAGCGTGGTTTTGGTGAGAGCACTAAACCATGACAAAGTTTATCTGGGAGAGAACTGAGAGAGATGAGGCAACCAGTAAGGTTGCTTGCTTTCCTTTTTTGAACATGGTACCAAACGAGCTTTTCACCCAAATCTTTTAAAAAATATTCAGGAAAATATTGTCTTTCTTTTAAGAGACACATGCCATCAGTATTTCCTAGTCTCTTAAAAGAGTTTTCTAGAGAACTACAACTACCCACAGCAATTTATTTAGATACAAGTTTTACTCATCACAGATGCAATATGTCATATAATTGCTTCAAGGGCTAACTAAGTGACATAATGGAAACCATACAGAGGTCTCTATCTTAACCTGACATACATTTTCCCCCCTGAAACAGGTGGCAAACGACATGTGAAATAAGCATCTTTCAAAGCCAAAATGAAGCATTTAGGAGAGATGCTTGTATTTCATGCAGAAACAATGAGCTAGGTGAGTGGACAGAGTGGATAGGACAGTTAAGAAACAAATTATTTCAGTGAGGTACCTGGAAAAGAGTAAAAGGTCTGAGCTAGTAGACTCTTAAATGGAACCATAAAACCTGAACTACTCCTCTATTTTGAATAAAAATATTGAAATATAGCAAAAAATCAGTTTTGAGTTTCTTTTCTGTTATAGATTCATATTATTTTAAAGTATTTTATTTATAGGGCAGCTTTTTGTTCTGCATTTGTCTGTTTTGTGACAACTTTTGAAACTATTTGAGGGGAGGTGGAATTGCCATACATTCCTCCAATCTTTATGAAGCATTAGTGCCTAGAAGGAAAACCCCGAATCCAGTGAGCAAGAAGTCAAATATGATGATCTCTACCCTGTCCCACCAGTACATACACACTCCAGACTAATTCAAGTTTCATTTGGACAAGCCCAGCAGATGTCAGAGAAAACACAGAAGAAACTGAGGCTGCTACAGGAGAAAGAGGTATAGAGCACAAAGATCCATCCAAAGCTTTGTGTTGCTACTTGGAGGACAATTTTCATTTTAATTGGCAATTTAAACCTCGTAACATGCATTTTTCTAACCATTTTGTGGGTATCAGTGTTATTTCAGATGACACTGCAATACTGACTTGAAGTGTTAATGTATCTTAAATAGTATTGGTTTTAGCATTTGAACCTCAAGATTATTCTTAAGTGCTTTGTCACAGACTAGACTATAGCCTGTGAGTAAGCTTTCTCTATGACACTTAAATAATGGGCTTTTACAAGACCTATCTCACTACATACAACATTTTAAAGAAAAACCACATTTAAGATCACATTCAAAACACTGTTTTCTAAAATATCATGGTATTTTAAAAAGACTAACAATTTATTCAATGTAAACGTAACTTATAAGGTCATGGGGTTGCAAATACACATCCAGTCTGCTGTTTCCAGTTTTCTGCAAGTTAATTTACTTAAAATAATTTCAAATCTAGAATAGTGTCAACTAAGAGCCAACCTCCAAGGTTACAGAAGTACTATTTTTCACATCTAATTGAAATTACACTTCCCAGTTTTACCACATTTATTTTTGATTTAAAAGAAAACACCCCTGTAAACCATTACTGTAGCAGCAGCTAGCAACAAGAATGGGTAACAACTTTCAGTCTGCAAACATAAATTATGCCCTTTCTTACTGTCAATTTTTAGTCAAATAAGTAAATAAATACAAGAGCTAACACAAAATATACCACTATAAGAAAATACATTATATGCTGCAATTTGGAATAAAATATCATGCAGTACTGGCTGCATGAATTGGAATATGCAATTAACTGCTTGGAACTGATGCTAAACAGTTAAACCTTTTCTTTGTGTAGAGGATCACTCTTTTATTCGCCATTAGAAATTTGTTTTGTAGTTAATTTTATACTGCTATATTAAAATCATAAATGTGAAAATGACTCAAGTCATTTAGTGAAAGAAGATACCATAGGCACCATAATATATATATTTTTTTTTCCTCTTTGAACAAAATCTGGTGATGAACCAGCATTAACAGGATGAAAATTAAAAGGCACATTCAGGCAAAAAAAACCAAAAAACCAACATAGTTTGCATGACACTATACTTAAAAAAATAATTTATGCTCTGAATAACAGATTGGATCAGAAACAAATATTCTAGTAGATTCCAATCAGTCAAAGTAAATTTTGTAAAAGGTGTGCAATTCATATGATGCAATTATTTTTTAGTATTGAATTTTGTTTTAAGGTCAGTATAAGGCTTATAACCAAGTGCTTATTTAGAGGACTGACTGCTCAACAGGTCTTGTTTTCTGAGTGCATAGAAATACAATGAGCAATGAAGATGTTTTCCTTGCAAGAGAACATATCCTTCTATTTGTGCAAATCTTGATCAAGTACTTGAGCGTCTTTCAGGTCTCGGAACACATTTCATAATTGCAGCTCTCCACAGGGCAGGGGCAAGTAAAAGGCTTAGAGTAGTCACACTCAGAATAAGAAGATAGACCTGCAAAAGGCAAATAAAAGCCATTACTTCTCTTGGTTACATGGTAGTACAAAGAAGTACCTAGAAGTTTGAGGAGATTAGGCTCTTCTAGACCATGTTTTCAAGAGACTTCACCTGTCTTCCTAAGCAACTTTGCATATTGCTACAAAAGCAAACAAATACATGCTCAAATCATCTAATTTTCTGTTTACCTGGTGTGAAGATACAATTGCAAAAACATCATTATGAGCTTATGGAAAAACAATTGTTTTTACATGAAGTGATCAATTTTGAAAATTCAGTATTTGTTAAAATGTCAAAAGCCAATTATCACTTTATTTAAAAACCAAAATGAAAATCCCCAAACAAACAAACCAAACCAAACCAAACAGACCCCCAGTCAATCAAGCAAATAAAAAACCCCACCACCACCACTCTGAACTATTCCGGTTTAATGATATAATGGCAAAGTTCACTGCTAGTTCACTTATCAACAGAAAAAAGCAAACATAAATCCCTTTAAGTCATACTGTACATCTTCTGAAAAAAAAAAAAAGATCCTAACTACATAGTTTGAATAAGTCTTAGAAAACAGTGGCAGGAAGTAGTTTTGAGGTCTCAAGCAAAAGAATGAATTTAGGAAATTTCAGAGGTATACAAACCTATACATTAGATAATCATGTGAGAGCAGGAAAAAATGAAAGCCTAAAAGCCTCCAAGCTCAGTGGGTGGGCCCCTAAACTGGTTCTGTGATCACATATAGGTATCTTGAAACTCTGTGCAAACATGCAGTATTTGTAACTCTTAATTATATGAAGGAGTGAACATGAAAGTTAATCACCTTTACCTACAAGTGAACAGCATTGTGTAAATTTTTCACATGAGCTTTATTTGGAATTGGTTCCAACACTATGCAGTCCACTTGCTCAATGAAAATGAAAACCTCGGAGCACCAGGACAGCATTTTTGTGAGCAGAAGCCCAGAGGATAAAGCAGCTAGTACTAGAAAGTGAGGTCAATTCCTGTATCTCTATAGCCATAATTTACCTAATTTCATAAATCACACTTTATCTTCCAAAAATAGTAACATTCTCACAGGTTCAGTATAAAACTAAGTTTAAGGCTTCTTTCCCTGGGGACTTTTTTCATGACAACTATTTTCATTGGTTGTTTCTTCTGTGGAGAATTTAAAATGAACAAGCTTTACAGGTTAAAGTGACTACAAGTGTATTTGCTTGTTTAAATGTTAAGGCAATTTTCACAATATCTGCTCTCCAGTTCTTATTTACTGTTATTTCCTTCTTCAAATCATATATTCTCTCTGTATTGTACACTCCTATACCTCTTTCAATAGCTATATTAAGATTCTAAAAGCAAAGGCTTTATGACTTGGGTGCTATCTGCAACTCACCGTTCACATAATTAAGTTGTGAGAGAAGTTAAGGTAAAGCATTTATAACTAAGCTATTTAAAATACTAAGGTACAATATGAAACAAGTGAGAACCAGTACTAAGAACCCTGTCAGGGACATACAAGTATCCATTTGTATGGGTTGATTCTACTTTTTTAATAGCAGAGAGGTGCCACAAAATTGGAGTGTATTGGTATTTCAAATACTGGGATTTTGTATTACAGTGTAAGTTATTCAGGTGCAAAAAATGAAGTTAATAACAACAGAACAGGTTACCTCTCGAGATATGATCCCTGCTCTGCGTGCTCTACTTCCCAGAACAAAAGAGAATTCACTGACTTGTGCCAGTCCTGCTGAGACAATCCACTTGATATATTGGCTGGTCTTTGGAAGAATCAAAGAAAGGACAAGCACTGCCAAGACAAACTTTAAAAATACGGTTTTTTGAGTTATTGGGGGTTTGTTTTGTTTGTTTGTTTAAATAAAGAAGTGCAATAAACGAAATGATACTATCTCTGTAAGACACATAACACCAAATATAATAATTTTGGACATAACATAAAATAATGGACTTCCAAGTGTGTCTTCTGTATTAATGTGAAAAGAGACAAACATACATTGCACAGTAAAAAGTAGCTTCTTCTTTACTATAATAAAACACTTGATAACTATCACAAATCCCAAGCTTGAGAAATAGATGCTTTGCCATGTGCAATTTACTTTTAACATTAAATAATTTTGTTTTTAAATACCTGAAGAATATTGTATCAAACTGTATTCTAATCAATAAGATTCCTCCAAATACATATTTACAGTAATATTCTCTGTTATATCAAATGTTCAGTTCTTGCATAAATTGTCTTTAGGGCATGCAGCACAAAGATTACTTAGATTAATGAAGATTAAAATATTTTTTAAAAACTTAAAAGAAAATACCTTCATTATGACGACAGACAATGTAAGGAATAGCAAGACTGTGAGTTCATATATTACAAAAGTGGGAAAAACATGAAGTCCTAGAAGGAAAGAAAACAATATTGCACAGTTTGAGGCCAATATCTTACTATGGTAATTTTCTGGGTTAATAATATATTTAATTGCAAGACTGTATTCTCAAAACAAATCAAACAAAAAGCCTTAACTTACCTACCAACCACTTGAACACTAAAGCCCTAACTATCTACTTGATCACAAAAGCATTTCCCGCAATATCCAGCCCTTTTTTCCTTTGGGGAGGTTTTGCACAGGCAATATTCCCAACTGAATTAAGTAGCATATGACTGATGCACAAGCACCTTAATTTCTAAAGTTTTCTGTCTTCCACACCAGTCAACAATACAAAATCTGAACTGAAACACACATCGAATGAAAGCCATAAAAATCCTGCAAGAAAATAATTCCATTGTTATTCACAGTCATTCTAATATTTTGCTGGTCATTTAACTTTTTTTATGGTATGGTAATGGACTATCACAGTGGGAGGAACATGATACTCAGCATTTGCACAGACTATAGCTACAACAGAAATCCAAAGTGTTTTCATTCTATGACCTTCACTTCCAATCTCTGAAAGTTACCTGAACTTGAAAAGTCACTTAGACTGGAATCAGGTAAGGCCATAAACCCTTGAGCACAGTCTAACAATTAAGGAATTACAGAAAAACCCATTGCTATGATGTTGATGGGGTTTCTTTTGTTGGAGTGGATTGTCTTTTTTTGCCATATTTGTTCATTTTAACTTGGAAATTATATAAAGAAAGGCAACAAGAACCACAAAGAACTCAGAAACATAAAACTAAATCCTGCAAGTATTAAACATAAGAAGAAGAACTATTTGTTGGAGAAGTCCTAGAGTCACCGAAGAATAATCTTACAACTAAGCCCATTTTTATCTCCTGAAGTATGCAGAACTTCTGCAGGCAAACATAACTGTGTTATCTTCGGAAGCTCGTTCCTTTTTCATAAAAGCTTCTAAAAAGTGAAATCAAAATAATGGTGGTGTTCTGGACAAATTCATAATAGGTGGCATTTCTCCAACCCAGTTATTTCTGATGAAGGACAAGAATTACGCTTTCTAAAGTATAAGGCATGTAAATCAATGCTGTAAGTAACTTCTTATTTTAATGCAAGACAAGGTTCCACTAATTTTCCCTCCCTGTAGTGCTGCAGATCCAGATGACCTGTAGAGAACCAAGAGTTGTCATCTCTTCCAGACTTACAGTAACTTCACAGGGCTTTATCTGTATGCACATTCAATTGCCAATGGAAACCTTCTTCAATTACATCAGAGATCTTTACACAAGTGCCACCCAGTCGGCATGCACACACCCTGTTTTATTTCTTAATTTCCTTCCAACTACTGAAGCACAAATGCAAAAGACTATCAAAGTAAGAGGAGAGACAACAGAATAAGAGATGAAAACCACACCAAAAAAAAGAAATCCACATATATGCACAGATGCATGTGGGAGTAGCAAGTAGCTACACTGCAATATCACGTTCACAGTGCTCCTTCACCTTTAGGCCGACCTCAGAAAATACATGAAAAACAATTAGAGAAATACAGCCCGTAGCAATGGCATGTTTGATAAGAGGGACAATTCTGCCAGATCTAGAACTGAAGGTTTCCAAGAGAGGCTATAAATAAAGCCTAGTGCTCCCATCACTACTGGTGGCACTATGTGTTCAGTTCTGGAGCATACAGGCAGTCTGAAGTCCATTTGAACAGCTGCCCAGTGTGGAGATTATTGCCATATTCCAAAGAGCTGAAGCACAAACTACAGCAGATTTCTATACCAATTCTTTGGAGGACAGTGTCTGCAAGGTGAAAACAAGCCCAAACCTGTCACAGACGCTATTCTGAATGGACAAATCAACATGCCAGAAATCAAACATTTTTTTGAAGGAAATATATCCCATCATAAGGTATTTTTATGGTCAGTACAGACCTTTGCCCCATTCCTAGATGAAAACCCAGGATAAGGCTAGAAGTGCTATCTATACAGACTTCTATATAAGCACACGGCACCTTCCTGACAACACAAACACCATCAGAAAGACTAATTTCATAGGCAGAAGGTGAATGAATAGGGCCAATTATTGCAATAATTTTGATCAGACTTTGACTAAGCTCAGAAGTAATTTTGAAATCATTCTCTAACATGGAAGAAACACTTCAAATAACTCAAAAACTTCAGCAGTGTCATCAGCACATGTCACACTGACCAGCAGTCAACAGCTAGGATAACACTTAGGTACACTTTTACAGAGTTGACCACAAGCTACCAGACGTTGAGCTCCAAGCAGTGTTCACAAAGAGCTGGAACAGAGGCCTTAGGGTGCATCACTGTCAAGCCAAAAAGCACAGTTCACTCACAGAAGCTGGTATGTGTTCTGTGGACAATTACAGGCAAGACTTTTCATGATCTTTTTGAAAGTACTTTTTTCTTAACAAGTAAACTGCCTCTTTCCTCAATTACACAGATTCTACCAATCTGATGGATAGCTTCTAAACAGCATGTGAAGATCCAGACGTCCTGACCACATCCTGGTTAGATCCAACATCAAAAAAGCAATCTTGGAGATCCTTGATGGCAAACAAGAGTACAAAAAAATCAGAACTCTGTGGGTCAAACTGGAGCCAGTAGAATTAATTCTGACACATCCTCAAGACAGGACATCACTCAGAAAAATCACGTTAGCTATGCATTGAGATGCTGTGTCTACTAACTGCCCTAAGATCATAGCCTGCAAATGCAATAAATACAACAGCCCTGGCTAGATCATTAAGCAGCAGAGGGGAAAGCCAATCTTAATCTTTCTCCAAAGGGGAAAGTCCTTTTGACTCTATCGTCAGTTCTGAGAGCATGAAACCTCCATGTTTCATTATGCTCCATGCAGAAGAACAAAGCAGTAGAGCTGGATGGATAAGGAGAAGGCGATGCATGCCACCTAACAAATTCCAGTTGGGATCTTCTTTGATTTTCTGAGATTCGACGGAAGTGTAAAGAGGCTCATTGGACAATCCTTGTGTGCATGTTTGTTCTGGACAGGGGTGGTGCTGGCAGTGTCAGCATCACCCATCTTCTGAAGAAAAAGACTGAGCTGTTAAAGGGTTTTCAGCATCTTACATTCAAGGTACAACACTGATCACAGGAGTTACTCAGAAGGGAAACGTGGAACCTGGCAGGTGGGTACCTCTGTACAGCACATTGAGAACACACAACTTGTCAGTCAGTGGAAGTAATCTGTTACCTCACCAGTGGAAGAGAGGGTCTTGATGCCCAGTTTCAAACTCTATGTAGACTAAAGGTAGACTAAAAAAGAAATGGAGCTTTTTTAAAACAGTCAAACAGTCTATGCAAAGATGCCTTCCATCTTTCCAAAAAGTAATCAAAACAAAATCAAATTATGTATGGGTAAAGATCTATGCACTAGGTACAAAAACAGAAATGAGAACGAAAGTGCCCAAAATGTGGCTCTAAGGGATTGGTCAAGATGTTCTCTCAAAACTACCAGTAAGGACAGAGCCTAACAGAAACTCTTTAACCTCAGCAGGTGGCATAAAGAGTGCCAGGAACCTTGAAGAACACCCAGAGGCCTAAATTAATGTACAGATAGAGAGTAACTCAAAGTGCAGCTGTTAATGCCTAACTGCAAAGGTGCATTATTCCCACAAATGCACCCAAGCGCAAATTTGAAAGCAGTCCATTGCACAGGTCAAGCTAAGGGCAGGTCCACTGCTATGGATATTACATGAACAAGTAAAATTCAGCTCAGCTTTTAGACACCAGAAGGATTTCTGTAGTAAGAACAGAAAAGCAGGCATTTAAGACAAGCAAAATAGGAATGAACTTTTCCAAATGACATGAATTAAGATAATTTTTTCCACTTGTTCCTTTATTCTAAAGGGACCAGAAGTTGTACTACTGCAGTGGTGTTCCTCAGGAGCTCAAATGTTTCTGCTCTCTATAAGGTGCTTCCTGCATATAGTAACAAATGCACCTTCTCTTTAAGCAGGGAGGAAGAATCTTTCCCTGTGGCTTTTACATAATTTTACAGAGTAAATCTCTATATATTTATATATACATATAATTTCCATGTTTACATATGTAGATAGAGAGCAGGCAAGAAGTCTTTAAAAAGAAATCTAGTAAGAAGAAAAATTAAGGAATACTTTTTGTTTTACTCAGGTTTTCTTTGCAACATCACATCACTCCTTTTAAAACCTACCTCCTTATCACAGAATTTACTGTTAAGCACAAAATTTAAAAGTAACTAAAAGTAAAGGGGGGAGCGGTGGCTAATTTTTATTTGGGGAGGAAGGGGATTTTCTTTGAGGGTGGCGGGTTTTTAGGGTTTTGGGTCTTCTTTTTTGTCAGTTTTGGAGGGGTTTTTGTTGTTGGTTGGTTTTTTTAAACAAGCAAGCATTATCACATTTTGTCAGAGGCCTATAACACAGTTCTTCTGATTTTTAGCTAATTTTATTCTGAGGCAGGAATAATACCCATTTTCTGTAAAATCACACCAATTTGTTACACAATTTTCTTTTTACTCCTTCTTGCAATTATGATGGCAACATCTGTTGAAAGGATTTTTTTTTTAAATTCTGTAGCAGAATGACTAAAATAATTTCCTTAGAGTAAAATATAGGCTGTATGGAGTGCTGCTAGCATGCCAACTGAAGTCTTGCTATTTTCTTTTACTCTAGCAAAGTCTTATCTCTAGTCTTCATTTATGCAGCCACAAGAGTGTAGGACAGTGTTTTTGTTCAGTCCCTTGTAAAATTAACTTTGGGCTTATAATCACTTGTCATGCTTTGTATTCCTGATAACACTATCCATTCCATCACCATCTTTACTGAAACACATAAACAACTTACATCTGTAAGCATTTAGCAATTACTCATGCAAGCTTGTCAGTTATACGGGCCCAAGTTTCATCAGAGCTCATCACTTTCCTCCCATTATTAAAAAATAAGTTATTCAAATAAACTTATTTATTACTAAGTAATCTGACTCATCACCAGAAGCTATTATCATGGGCTGGATTAAAAAAAAAGAAAATAAAATTAAGACTGGCAAGCATAGCTATTTCATTTTTGTTTTGACAGCCACCAGTTTTAGTTTCTGCTATGAAACAATGAGTATCAAACAGGTATATAAGGAAAAACATTAAAATTACGCTGATGATGGGACTCTACTGTTAGACTAAACAGAGAAAAATATGTAGAGATAAAAAGAACAGTTAAGAACTTAACAGCAGAAGAAAAACCAAGGGTGGTGTTGAAAAAATCCAAGCCCAAACCCTAGGACTTTCTGAGTAAACATGGGTTGAAGGAGGTTGGATTGGTGCACGAGGCCACATCGAAACCCCCTCTTAGACACTGCAATGTCCCCAGCACAGGGACATGCACCTCCTGTACAATCCACAGGGAGAGGCAAGTGCTTTCACAGGGCCTGCCTCCTCACCCACTGTAGCTGAGCACCTCAGTAACGTGTTCCAGTTTCCTTTAGACAAAGCGTATTGGGGCATGCACAGACAGCTAGAGAATGTAGCAGTTCAAAAGGAGGTTACTGATTTACTGTAAGTATTCTGAGTTAACTCCTTTTGGATATCAAGCATAATGAGTTACTCCCTCATACCTCAATGCTGCATTTCAGCTGGCATTCAAGTAGTGTCTGAGATACATCTTTCAATTATTTTTTCCCTGCATTGAGAACATGCAGATCACACCCTCCCAACTAAATTTCTAAAGAAATAAGCTATACAAAATTATGATATTATGACATTCTGTTTCTATAGAAAACCAACTCACAAAAATCTGAAATCTACTCATCAATTGATTCAAATAGTAGTACAATTTTAGTATAAATTACATATACAGCTGCTGGAAAGACAAGAGAACATTCAAAAAAACCCCAACATATCAACAACCAAACCAAGGCCTTTTTATCTTAAAGTATTTAGTTACATGTTTTAAATAGGATGATTTCAGAATTAACATTGAAAAACTGACACTAAACCAAAACTTGGAAGTACAACATCGAAATGGCTTCTGAAGCGGAATGTTACATTTAAAAGTAGTAGCAAAGGCAAACCAATGTTGTGGTCAACTAACAGTACAGTATTTTAACAAAATAAAATCTATCTTCTCCCCTCACATTATAGACACCATTTTTTCCTCCTCACCCACATTGTAAGCAATGTTTTTATATATTATATATATTTTATATAGTATAGATTTAACATTATTTAATGCTACATATAAGTATCAAATATTTTAAAGTAAGATTTCTTGGAAGTTACCTATAGATGCAAAGAAAATGATGGCAAGAAAGTCACGTATTGGTTCAATACAGCACATAATCTCCTCAGTAACCATGTGACCCTGAGAAGAGATCAGAGCTCCAGCTAAGAAGCATCCCAGCTCCATTGAAACATCCAACAGCTCTGTGATCTGTTAAGGAATAACAGAGAATCTACTGCTGAGTGACTTTATATACCATTTCACAGTGAAACTATAAAACTTTACATTATACCAAATGCAGGAAATTACTACGTATTTATGCAAGTTCAACAACAAACAGAATTCAGTATATGTATTTCAATGTTCTGCACTATTGTATTTATACTGAAGACTCACAATTCTAGTTTCTCTCTTTATGTTACCTCCTTTCCCAAAAAACCAAAAATAAATTTCTTAATCTACACTGCAATGTCTTGTGAGACCCTTATGGACAGCATCTCATTTCACAAGTCAGAGAGAGACTATGACAGCTTTGGAGTCAGGATTACATAACACATTGAGGCTCTGAAATAAAGCATAAGAACAAGGTATTTTCCAGCTGTCAAACAAGAAGGAAAAAATGAAAATCTAAGCTTATATTTGGGAGAATAGTCTCAATCTAGCAGAAGTCCCTGACATAAATCACATTTTATTACTGTAAATTTGATTCAAATGTGCCTGTGTGCTTTACTGAACAGGGATTCATTTAAGTGTGTAAAGTAAACTGCTGAGATGAAGCACAATGACTACTTGAAAGAATTCAGACTGCTTCATTCTTTTTTAATATTTTAATGCAGTACTAGAAGAAGAGATTAAACATGCAAAGAGACTAAACAAAACACAAAGCAACTGCTTAAGGCAATGCTTGGAACACTAAATAAAAGCAAACTGCACTTCTAATGTATGGTATGGTATAAAGTATGTTTTAAAATAATTACTTCAAAATCATGCAGCTGCAGATGGTCATCTTGCTGAGAAAGGACAATGTTATTAATATTAATAGAACATTTAAAACCAACAACTTAGTTTTATTCTAATTTAGACTAAGCAAGAATACACTATAGTACATTTATGGACACTATTCATTGTATCTTGAATGGCATTTTACTCTAAGATATTAAACAAAAACTCAGGCAACGTGAAATTAATGGAGGAGTACAAAAGAAAATAAATAAGTCTCCACACTATGCATAAGATGGCACCTAAAAATTACCCCCAAGACCGTTGTGTATTGAAGTAATAATGTCTGAATGCTCATCACATAAATGTATTTGTGGTAACACTCTGTAATTTATTGCAAGATATTTAAGGTAATAAATTGGTTCTGTCAACTAATATAATTAGTTGCTGATCATGCAAAGCAAAAAAGGTAGTGTAATTCTCATTTTAAAACAAAAGTAATTTCAGTGCTTTTTAGAACAATTTGAAATGTAAGAGGGAAGAAGGCAATATATACATGAAGGACTTTAAAATCACCAAGAGATGAATAAAATTAAGGAAACAGTTATGAATAGGAAACACTTAAGTTCTTCTCAATCATACATTAGTTGTTTTAAAAGTCACAGCCTCTTGTGGATGATTAAGATCCAATACAGCCTATTCAAATAAAGTTGGAATTATTTTTACTACTCAGCTATAATCTTCCCATACTTAAGTGCTATTAACTGCAACAGAGCTCTACATCAAAACTTTTACAGCTAGTATTTTAAACATTCCCTTGGACAGGATTAGGTTACCATAAAGGAAGACATGCAGCATATCTTGTACCAGAATTGCATGATACTGCACTGTTGTGAGAATCACTCTTCAAGCAAGGAGCAATTTGTGTGTGAAAGAAACATGTTTGTTCAGACAAACAGCATCAGACATAACTGGAGCAAACTGCATGTCTAACTGGGAATTTGTTCCCACAGCATAAAAACTGAATTACATTCCTTCAGTTTATGGCAAGCCAAGTATAAGCTCAAGGGCCTGGTAAAAAAATAGGCAAGTTTTACTGTTTCTTGTCTAGTCTCTGGGTACTACGCAACTTCAGCTCTACAAAATCCATAGGTCACTCTACATACAGAAAAGTGTAAAGTGTATCAGAGAGCAAGAAAATAACCAAAAATTACATCATCTTCTAAACACTCTCTCCCCTCCTCCAATCTGTTCTTCAGATTTACAGAATCAACTAGGTTGGAAAAGACCTTTGAGATCATTGAGTCCAACCTTTTACACATAGCTTTATACAGAAATTCCTTTTACAATTCCCATCTTGGTTGCTGGTTGTCCCATAGTATTACCTACAAGTGAACACATTTCCTCAGCTAAAACTGTAGCATCGGGTTTTATTATATATAATGTATGGGCACATGTGCACACACATACTGGAGAGGACTTGTTTTACTGGCAGGAAGGCATTCATAGCACAGTTTTTCACATAAGCAAAACCTGGAGAGTATTGAGCATTTAGTATTCCCTCTCTGCTTGCATCACTTCTAATGTTCAGCCTTTACCAACAGGGCTTTAGCCATTACTAATCCCTGGGCTTTGCACTATCCTCTTCTCAACTCTTACGTTACAGACAGCTTTTTCAGTCAAAATTACATGAAAAACTTTGTCAATTCACATGTTTTTCTCAGCACAACTTAGTTTTCAGTTGTATTCAAGGGTCCCATTTTACTCCAATTCAGAAAGGATTGCTTTGCTTTCACTAGAATATTCGATTTTTATGTTCAAATGTTCCACCACATCAAAAAATAAAGAAATAAACATTACTGCTATAACATGTTCTGGGCGAATCTCAACCATCTGTTCAGCAGTTGTTTTGCTTATATTCTCTAATGATGTCTATCCTATTGCTACTCTTTAATCATCATAGAAGCTTAATGAATATGGTAAACCAGTAAAATTAAATAAAATTTTGGTGGAAATAAAAGTATTAGAATTTTAGGCTTTAGTAACTTAAAAGAAACTCAAGAGTAAAGAGGCGAATTTTAAGCTTGCATTCCAAGAACATGAAGCTGTAATCGAAATTGAAACAATTTTAAGTGAACCTTGTATAAACTCTATCTCAGTTGTATTTTATGAAATAATTAACTAAAATATTTGAGATTACAGTTCTTCCTTAATCTTTTTTTAATTGATAGTAAAAGTTCATAAGCAGTTTATAAGCCATTGAGAAGTACTTCAGGCAAGCAAAGAATGATATTCCAATAATAGTAACAATATCCATAAGACACTGCACAAAAACCTTGTACATTTTCATATGTAAAGTACTGCAATAACATCACTGTATTTTCTTTTCGGTTTATAAAGCAAACTGGCAATTTGCCTCCACTTGCTGCCAGCACCCCAGGTCAACCATCAGGATGTGAAACTAGAAGCCACTTTTCCCCCATGTGTACGCAGTGTCCTATAAACATGTAAATGTAACTGCTGTCTTCTTGTCAGGTCAGATTTTATATTTTTCCATTTCCCTTACAACATTCCACAATTTCAGTTTTAAAAAACAATAAAACTGACTACTGTTGTCCTGCAGGTTTCCAATACAGCACTTCATTATCAGTGTTTTAAACAATTTTCCTTATAATGTTTCTGTATATATAGAACATGAAAAAGCAACACTACACCAATGAATGCTTAGGCTGACATATTCTTCAGCTCCTCCTGGTAAATACCTTGACTTACAACTACCAGTTTGGCCATTGATCCTGGATGGTCATGTTTAAAAGTTAGATTTGTTCCTTATGTTGCAATTCAGGAGAACAGGTCACCAATTAAAACAAAAAAAAAAAAAATCAAACAATCAAACCGCTATCTGCATAACTCAAAGCTTGAAGAGGAGTTGCTGAAAGTACAATAATGATCTACTGAACCTTTGTTACTGAAGACAAGGTACATGATTCAAAGATGCACAACTTTGTCTCAGTGTCATCTATACTATTACAGGATTGGCACTTGACACAACCCCCACCTCTCAGCCCTGATCTGCCTAACTATTTGAAGGATAAAAGGGAGGGGAAGTTCCATTATTTCTGAGAATACTGGGAACAGAAAGGGTATCTTAAGCTCCAAGTTTTACTAAAATATCTGCAGGTGTAACAAGTTGCAGTGTTATCTAAGTGACTCAAGTTCAGAAATACTCAAAAGTCACAACCATACTCAAAGCTCCTCAACTGACATGACAATCCTTATATGCAAATTGCTTATTCACACCGCAGTATAGGAACCTCTTCTGTCTCTCCTTCCCTCTTTTCTCTCATACAGAATTTGCCCTTATCAGCAGGGAAATGGCAATTCTTGCTTAATTAATCATCTGAGATTTTTCAAACACAGGAACCAAGCAAAATAAATCAAGTTTATATATAATGAGCATTACACGTGCTGGTGTTACACATTAATCCAAATACTGAATAAGCTTAGCTGGACCCCAGAAACCCAGCCAACACTGAAGCATGTAATAAGTAACTATATGCATGAGGCAGGAACACCCTATCATTCCTAGTCTCTTTTTCATGTATTGGAAAGAATGTGTCCTGCAAAGTAACTCACAATGCTGGACAGTGAGTAAAATTCTTTTATTTAAAAACGTATCTCAAATTTTCTAAACGGAGCCACAGAGTTGTCTTTGATTAGGGACGCTAAAATAGGCACTCTCTTATTGCTCCTCTACAGATTCAAAAGCTTTTTAAAAATTACACCAGTACAGAAAATTCTGTGTTTGCAGATTAATTATACAACCTTCCTCAATATTTAGGCTTGGCTTTCCGACGAGAAAGATCATTGCAGAATCCATGACAGTTTAATTGTTTTCCTACCTGGCACCCAAAAACCTTAATTGAACCTTTCCAAAGATATGCAACATTTTTTCAGCTTAGATTGCAACCACTCATCCTATGTTTGTATTCCTGACAAAGTACAGCATCTATACCAATTAAGATTGGTTTTCCAGAAGATTTGTTTGCTCACCTATGCAATTCAACAAGCAAACACTTTTTAACTTTTTACATTTTTTTTAAGTTTGGGTGTTCAAACTATAACTTGTACCATTACTATAATGAATTTATAAATGTCAGTGAATATCAAGCATCTCAACTGGTTCACTGAAGTTACCTGCAGTATCCTTTGTAGCATTCCCCTTGATAAATTATTCATCAACTTTAAAAGGAAAGAATTTTGAAAATGCTGAAGAAGCCTTCTGGGTTTGCAGTATATAAATCCAACAAACTCAAACGTATTCTCCCCCACCACGTTTGTGTACGCACCTGTACTGTGTAAAGTCATGTAGACAAACTCCGTGTATATCTGAAATGCAATTTGCGAATAAGAAGCCCAATTCTATGTAGGCCATAGTTTTAATTAAAGTAAAATTGCTTCTAGATACCATAATATTTTGCACAACTTCAGTGGTGTCTTTGCTGTTTTTTATTAAAGTTGTTCTACAAGTATAATGTTTGTTTGTTAGAAAGTAAAAAGGTGAAACTAGTTTTGTTTCTTCTCTTATTAGAGGACACATTTGAAATATGAATAGCTGTTTAGAGCAATGGAATTTTTAACTTACAGAGTAGAAGTCACTAACGAAAGCAATGGTCTCACTAACTTCTTTTTAACCTTCTTCCTGAAGAAGGTCAGCTTTTCCTGTTGGACTGTAGTAACTAAGCAAACACCCTTAGAAAATAGGCACAGGAACAGGAACTTTTTGGCTTAATTATTCTCAGGGGATGTAACAATCTGCACATTCAGGATAATGGAGTGTCAAACCCACAACATTATCAAGCAACTATCACATTCTGCTCTCCAGCAGTATAGTTTTTCAGCAGGCTGAAACATGAGATAGAAACAAAAAAGGAGGATTCAGGGGAAAATTAACTACACCCAATAGGGTCAATCAAAATCTATAAACCTTAAGGCATTTCTCTACTTTCTTAACTTCATCCCAAAATGTGTCTCTCACACAAAAAGAAAATTATTTTATAGTAACAACCATGTTGAGAATTTGCTATTAAGAAGAAACTTGTGAGCAAATGTCACAAATGTCATTATCAGTATCTCAAAACCCATCCTGAATGATTTTCAAATGCATGAAGTAGCCTACAATTAAAACTCAGATCATGATTCCTAAACTGGCTGTATTAAAAGCTAACAGCAGAATTTCAGCTGATTCACATTCAAATTGTATCTCTTCTTACTCATCTGTGCTATAATGCAGGAATCGTCTGCACATTTGGGGGTTGTTTTAAAACAATTTTAAACCAAATAATTACAGAGGCACACATATATGCAATAACACTAAGTGTGATGGCTTTTGTGATACTGATGAAGTAAACTACCACATGTATAAAAATGTTTTATCAATTCAAAAGATTACCGTTAACATAAGGAAGGTGAATGCAGTTATTCCTAGAATGAGGATTTCTTTATTCCCTTTGCCTTCTGTGTGCAACTTGCGGTAATACGGTCCTATGAGATAAGTCTTTATAACAAGACATAGAAGGAAAACAGCAGCCAGAGAAAACAAAATTTGGCCAATCAGTATCAGTATTCTCAGAATTTCCTTGAAAATGCTGGAAAAGAAGAACAAACAAAAAGTTTCTTTCAAGTCTCTCATACTTCCCCAACCAGTTCCCCTTAAATGAAAATACCTAATTCCATAAATGCTCAAAACAGGAAGATATTTAGATACATTAGTAAACAAGATTAAGACTAAATCTGCAGAGTGCCCAGAAACCTCTTTCACAGTCTAGCATTTACTTCCATGTTGACTCAGAAAGATTTTCTTTTACTGATCTCCAAGGTAAGCCATTAGGCACAATAATACTATCGCTTACTCTTTGACAAAAACATGCCCTGTGGGAATAAAGTAAGTGAAGAAATTAACTTGTTTTTTCACAGTAACAAACTTTCCACTCAAAATTTTAATTACCACACAGGATTAAAGCAGCAATAGCAAAGAGATTATTTTCATATAACTACTTTTGTAAGACTGCTACAGGTTTCTACTTCACAACAAGTAGGAACAGTAAAGGAAATCTCACTGAACAGTGCCTATTTTCCATGGAATTGACATTAACTGCAGTGCTTTCACATTCATATTGGCAATCTACATACTAATTGCAAGGGGTAGAGGGAAGATCCATACAATGATTTTTTTTTACCTGGAATATGTGCTCACTCCTGCTTGAATAAGTGTAGGCATGACAGCTATAAATAAACCAAGCTGCACATCCTGCATCACCAACATGCCAAGCAGTACGCTGCTGTAGTCAATATCCCCTGTACACCAGCAAAGTGGTCATGGAAACAGTCATCAGAAACTATGAATGCTTGCAAACGCTCAGAAATCTAGAAAAGGCTTAATCAAATGGAAGCCCAATATAGCTCTTAATGGGCTGAAGGTCATTAAGCAGTTTACGGACATTTTTCCCCCACTAGTAGGTAAATCAAAATGTATCTATGAAGACATATTAAAATACAAACAAAATATTAATATGAAATTTCTGTTGCACAATAAAAACATAGACTTTGCTCAGCAGTTAAGCACTAGTTACACACTGAGTGAAATTCCTCTACTGAGAGTATACAGGCTTTATTCTGAAGACACACATTCGAGCCAGCATGTGTAAAATATACACCTTGAATTTTGGCATTAGAATGAATATTCTAGAGGGTGAGGAGTACTTTAACACAATTTGTATGAGGGAGACTTAAGTGGAAGAAGGCACGATATCAAAACTTTCAAAAGGAAACATTTAGAAGTATTTGAGAAGCTAGAAATATGGCCCTTGAAGGTCCTTATTTGAAGAGGTGTTAGCTATAAAAGACCATCTGAACTGGTTTCTGCTTCCTGAAGAAGGATGTGAATTTTTTTAATTAACCTTTCTGTCCTGATGACAGGTAGCAGTAGGCTAATCTGGTAACCTCTTAAAAAGTTCAAGGATGCCAAACACTCAGTAAAGTCAGTTCTCAATGGAGAGTACTACAACGGTTGTACTACACTGTCTTTGCCCAAAGAGGACTGGCTACATACAAATCAAGTAAACTTCCTAGCAAGAATACACACAACACTGGCCAGCATTAAGAAAGGATGATTGTTTGTAAACCAGGCTTAAGAGTGGGTTTTGTTTTGGTTTTTTAACTAGCTTCTCTTGTAATATTACAAAGTCAACTTCTTTCAGATTTTATTAGATACTACAGTAGTCCATATTTAAAGTCATATTTACCTTCTTTATCTCCTCGAACACTACCTGCAAGAAACCTGGACACCAGTGGTGTGCTTGACAAAGACAAACAAGTGGAAATGAAGACGCTCTGTGTTGGTCTAATTTGGAGCAAGTGCCCCCATAGTAAACCAAAGGCAATCATCAGAACTGTCATGTAGCAGGGTCCTTGCAAAGATATTTTCCATACCTTGGGAAGAAAACAAGCTCTTATGACACCTTTCTCACTGCTAAGTTACAATGGTTTTCATTGCAAATAAGCAGTTAAAGATGTGTGATTTGGGGCTGTAGTACTGAGGCACAGAATAATGGACTGTCACACTGTATCACCTACTCCCAACTCACAACACTGAGTAGATATTCTACCCCGAAAGACTCCCTGCCAGAAACAAGGTGAAATTCCCAAAGCTCACAGACAAATTATGGGCCAAATGGTCCAGTATGGGTTGAAATACATTAAAATTATCAAATGAAAGATCAGTTATTGGATGTGATTCTAAGATGAGGAAAAAATGGGTGTGGCAAAATCAGTCACCAATACCAGTAACCTGCCCCAAACTAGTGCAGAAACAAATCTGAAGCAACAATTTACCTACTACAGTTTAGGAACCCTTGAATTACTGATTTTTATCTTGGACTTTAGATGGACTAGAAACAGCAGATTAAGCTAAATGGTCATTAATTGTAACATATTTCAATTAAAGTTTTTCTAGTATCATAAACTCACAACCATTAGTTTAGGAACAGATCACACAGTGCAATTATTTACATATATACAGTCTTCACATATTTGTAGCCATACTTTCCACTGTTAAAATTCTAGCTGACTTATAACTTTTTCTTTTTAAATTAAGACCAAAAGAAACTTGTAGTTTTTGCTGAATTCTGATGGCCACATAATTTAATACTCCAGATTGTGTTAACATACTTGCTTAATCAGTTTATTAGCCAGTAGAGTATGTATTACCAATTCAATATGCAGTACTTAAACTTGCGGATTTTTTTATAACAGGAATGGCAAACATCACTGACACTCCATAACAGCAACTGCACATTACTGCATGTTAAAATAAAGCAGAGATGGACTGTCAAACTGTGAGAGATTTTTCTAGTAATCAAACTGTTTCACTAAAATAGGGAGTAAATGTAGGTTTTTTTGAGGCACTGAATAAATAATGCATTCTATTCTTTCCAAAGTGCAGAAGCAAATGTCATATTTGTCTTTTCAAAAATGTAAAAAGCTACACCAGTGTAGGGAGTGTGTAAAAATCTAAAATATAACTGAAATCTGCAGTTTCAGTAATTAGCAATTAAATCCCTTAATGCAGGGATTTTATAAAAAAATACCTTTCTTAATCTTTCAGGAGAAAATTCCAGACCAACTAGAAAGAGAGTGAAGAATACACCAAACTCTCCTAACGTCTCCACCTGTACAATAGACTTAGGAAAAAAAAAGAAAAAAAATCAGTGCACAGCAGTTGACTTATAATACAAAATTTTAAGTACACTACAAAACAAATTGATTCTCATTACATTTCCACAGATAATTCACGTGCTATTCATATGACATCTGAAGTTCCCAGAGCAGCTTTGGAATGCAATTATTTTTCCCATCACCTGGCTAATACTAGGCAGTAATTTGGTGGGAGAGTGCTGGTCACCCAATGTGCACATGTGCATTGATCTTGGTAAGTGTTGAGAAATACATCTGATCCAGGTAGCTTGGCTGGCAAGCTGCAGACTGAGATGGAGACTGAACTCTCAGTGGGAGCCTGCAACAAGTGTCAGTGAACTACCAACCTTTGGGATAATCATGGGCACAAAGGTGAAGAAGGCAGAGAGCCTTGTGAATGGTCAGACTGGAAAGTTTCCTTAACAGTAAGCTTACTTGCTGGTTGAAAAAAAATAGGCTATGCTTTATGCATGTACTACTAAATCTCCAAGGCTGGCATTCCAGAAGCTACTTCTTGCTAGTTATTTTATTGGTCTATTGGTATCATCTTTCTGCTAGACTGTGGCTGCTGCTTTGTTCTCCATCCTACAGGCTCCACACATCCATCTCTTAGACAAGCCTAATTACCAGTCTTTGTGCTACAGAGAGACGGATCCAACAGCAAGAAAAGTGGTTGTCTTCCTCATCATAACAGAAAAATGGACATGCTTCTGGCTGGCAACTGGTGTACCCTCAGGGTTCTCAGGCCAGTTCTGTTCAATAGATACATACATGATCAATGACCAGAATGAAGGGGGTGACCACACCACTTGCAAGTTTGCTGCTGATAACAGACTGGGAGGTGCTGTTCACTCTTTTGAGGGACAAGATGGCTTGCAGAGGGATGTAGATACACTGGAGCCATTAGGCAATGATTAATGGGAGGAAATTATTTAATAATTAAAAATGCTGGATTCTGATCCCCCTGGGATGGGGTAATGCCAGGCAGAAGTATGGATTAGGAGAGGAGTGGCTGAAGAGCAGCCCTGCAGAGAGGGATCTGGGGGTGCTGGTGGACAGCAGGCTCAGTGTGAGACACCAGAGGGCAAACCCCATCCTGGGGTGCATCAAACAGAGTTGATGCACCAGTCACTCAAAATTATCCCGCTGCATTTTGTGTTGGTGTGGCCTCACTTGGAGCACTGTGTGCAGTTCTGGGCCCCACCATGGAAGGAGGATGTGAAAGTCCTTGAATGCATCCAGAAGAGGACAAAACTGGTGGAAGGCTGGAAGGAATGTCTTGTGAGGAACAGCTAAGGACTCTGGGCTTGCCTAGCTTGGAGAAAAGCAGGATGAGGGGTAACCTCATCATTCTCTACAGTTTCCTGAGGAGGGGAAGTGGACAGGGAGGTGCTGAGCTCTTCTTCTCAGTGGTATGCACTGACAGGAGGAGTGGAAATGGTTCAAAGCTGCCCCAGGAGAGGCTCAGACTGGACATTAGGAAGCATTTCTTTACTGAGAGGGTGGTGAAACCCTGGAAGACACTTCCTAAAGAGCTGATTGATGCCCCAAGCTTGTCAGTGTTTAAGAGGCATTTGGACAACGCCCTTAACAACATACTTTAACTTTGGTGAGCCCTGAAGTGTTCAGGCAGTTGATTGGAATAGTCTATTCTATTCTAAAATCCTAGTATTTATTTTCTATGTATTTACAGGCCAGAATAGAAGAAAACAAGGTTTATCATCAATTACAGAAGTGGGCATGGAAACCATCTTTTCTGCCAGATTAGAATCCACCTGCCTCCTCAGTTCCTCAGACGTTCAACTTTTTTAGGAAATGGAGAAGAGACCAAACACAACAGATCCAGTCAACAAGAGTGAATAATCATTCATCTAGGTGAATAATGTCTAATCACAGCTCCACAAGAAAAAGGCAAGTCACTTAAACTGTCCTTGAGAAACTTCTTTCATATCTGTTATGACCACATCATCTTCTTCAATGTAAGTGTCCTGAATATTTGTTGTTGGGTCTCTTTCTTATGCCAAGCTTATAAACTTGTTTCTCAGTCTAAGTGATAAAACTTTCCAGACATTCTCAACCCAGAAATCACATACAACACAGAGGTTGAGATTATTTAATCTCTTCCAATACAAGATCAACAAAATCCTACAATTTCTACTAATCCCTGCTTTTGAGCTCAACAACATCATTTCCAAGAGAAGCCCACGTAGGAGCAGATGTCGCAAAGACAGTAAGTTCCACGTGGTTTCACGGATATCAATGCAATAGACACATGCAGCTTAAGCAGACATTACTGTGCAGCCCTAGCATGTGTTCTGTTTTGCCTGCTGGCTAAACAATCTGTTAATGCACACCAGAGCACTTAATCAAAACATGTCCAGCCAACCACAGCTCACGGTTTCACAGGAGCCACTAATCAGGGTACACGTGACGGAGCTAAAAAGGTTCAAAAGACTTCAGGAATGTGGGTAGGATACTGGGAAAGGAATAGGGGACCAGGGTGGATGAAAGCACTACAGAGGTGCAAAATAACTCTCTAGGAATCCAAGCTATGTTCCTTGGGGAACTATTTGTTTTAAATGCTTCCTCCACTGTCAACACGGACTTTTTGCAAGTTTCTGTATATTTTATGTCATTTAAATAATTTGGCTCCCAATTGTGATGCTTTATGATTAAAATCAAACAGAAAGAAAGAAAAAAAATCCTGACATAAAACTTCTACAACACACAATCTTCAATTTTCACTTTGAACAATTGTCATAATTATATAGGAGGAAAAAAAAATTGAAAACGAAATTATTAAAAGACATAAAATTTCAAGCCCTCCTCTTGTAAAGGTTCAGGTTTGGGGATATCTTTTTTTAAAATACATTTGAGGCTGGCAATACCATAACCTTTTAAAACTACTTTTAAAGATTTCAACTAATTAAATCAGTCAAGAACTAACTTGCACACTTACCTTGATACTGTTTAGTCCTGAGGGTCCTAAGAGTACTCCACAGATGATATATCCAAACATGGTTGGCAATCCTATTGTTGTGCAAAGCCAGCCACACGGCAAAGACAACATTCCTATTGTCACAATATCCTACATACATAAGATTTACAAAGGCATTTATATAAAGGACACATAAATTTGGGATGAAATTGAAGACTATTACCTTTCAAAAGATAAACAACACTGTAAAATTAAATGTAGACTACTTCCCACGAAAAGAAAACAAAACTTCCGTAAGTTAACCTCAGTGCTGTTGCAGGTGTAAGCACAGCAGTTTTGCAGATGAAGCAGATGAGGTACTGACCTTAAGTAACTGGGGGACTTTAAATCAATTTATAAATATTTTAACTATATTACAGAAAGTAGGCAATTTCCCCAGGGGAATAACATCTTGCATTAAAACAAGATGGTGAAACAGAACTGTTTTGGATTTTATAATTAAAACAAAAATTCCAATCCAGTTATTCTATATGAAGCACAAATACAATCAAAACTCTACCACATCTATGTATTTTCCAGTATCCCTTTTTTCATCACAAGGCACAACCAGATAAATTCTCTCTACTGACAACATGCAAGTGGCTTATTAAGCACAGCAGTAGCTTTAACACTTTATAGTCTGAGAGAAGGGACAGTGCCCCAAAGCTGCAACAAGAGAAGCCAAATAAAAACAGAGAGTATTCACATGGTATCATGATCAATCTTGTGAAGACAAACCTAAGAGTAGGGAACACATGGCTGAATCACAACAGATGGGGGAGTCATGAATGTCTCTGATAACTTCAAAGAGACAAATGCTGAAACTACACTCACTCCAACCAAGTAGTATTGATATGCAACCTTGTGGGACTAAATCCAAAAGTGAATGACAAGAATGTCTCTAAAATTATTACCTTTATGAAATGATGATCAGCACGAGGAATGGTTGCATCTCTGGGTTTAGTAAGGATATACTGATTGTTCTGAGAATCAATAAGCATACTAAGACCTAAGTCATCTTCTACTTCTCTTTTTGAAGCATTTCTTTTGGAGTTGGCTTCATCTTCTTCCACCCTTAAAACAGCTTCAAAGTTTACACCTCTTACCTTTAAGAAAAAGAAAACAAAAAAATTAAACAAACAAAAAAAAGGACAGTCAATTAAGCATATCATAATAAGGGAAGCACTATTAGCTGTGCTTGAACCTTCTACAGAACTTGTTGACACCAACTAAAAATCTTTCAATCTCTTTATCAAAACTTGATGTCTTTAAAAGTAACATTTTCTTACCTTGAACAAAACCAATTGGAGATTACAAGGTAATATTCAGTTCACAAAAATCTGAACTAAAGACTGCATTCCAAGCTAAGAAAAGGTCACTATCCTGTAAATTTGAAGGAGAGATTATAAGAACTGTTTCTACCTAGTTATTTTCAGGATTTTATTTCTCAGAACAGCAATTCTTGAACACAGGTTGTAGTGCAGATTTTTTTTTTATTTTTACCTGCTACACTTCACTATTTGGCTATATTTTAACAGAAGCTTGTGTATCTTTATCAGAATATTGATTACCGTATTAAAGCTTCTCTGTTCTAAAATTTCACTGTTTTAGCTTAAAAAAATGATCCTTGGAATGATGAGAAGCATTAAGTCCTCCAGGTTGCACTTCATGATTCCTTCTCTTTCACGGATGGAGCTACAAGCAGAAGAGCGGGGAGATGCCGGGACAAGGCGGCGGCGCTGGCGTCCTGCCAGTCCCAGGTGCCGCAGGAGAGCGCCCGCTCCGGCTCCGACGGGGCCGTTCTACCGCGGCGGGACAGCAGAGGGCGCTCCCGCCGGCCCAGCCCGGCCCCGCCCGCCGCGGGCGCTGCCAGGTGCGGCTCCCACGGGGCACAACCGCTCGCATCTGCTGCGCACCAAATAAAAAAGCTGCTTCCACTTTCTCTCGGTTCGAGCTCAACTACAACAAAACGCAAATAAAACCACACACGGCTTGGCCCTCTGCTACAGAGAAACTGGTTTTGCCTCCTCAGCAGAACTCAAGAGCTATGCTCACCTCGGGAGTCAACCTGGAAATCAACAAAAACCTCCCAAGAGCAGAAGCCAAATAAACGGTAACCCGTGTTTATGCAAACAGGGCCAATTTAGGGAGTCTATTTGAGGACGGAAAAATGGGACACTAGAATAAACTGACGTATTCCTGGCTCCTGTCCATCATGCAACATAAAAACAAGGATTAGTGCAGGTAGGCCAAGGTACAAAACACGGAGGAAGTCAGACGTGGAAGAAAGTAACATCACAAACACATTTCAGCTCTTTCCTTTGAACAATATATCTTTTCCCAGACTGTGAAAACCAACGGCAAGGATTCTTGCTCTCCCATAACTTTCTCAAGAAAATGAAAAAGTGGAGACAATGCTGAACGTGGTAACTCCATATCCTGCCAAGTCCAACCATCACAGTCCCCACCACCACAGAGATGCCACATCTATCACGGGCTGTATCACTCAGATATACTACACTTGGCGCTGTCGAAGTGGCAGCTGCAGGGAGGACTTTCAAATCAAAACCACAGAAATCACTAGCAAAAAGGAGCAATTATTCCAGTTTGCTCACTCTTTAACAATCACTAAAATCCTAACAACTATATAACACAAGGGAAACACACAGGGCAAGCATCAACTATAAATAAATGCACTCCAATGAAAAGACTGAGTCTAAAACATCACTTACAGATTTGTTGTCATCAAAGGCATGCTCTTCTATTTCCTCTTCCAATCTATCAGCTGCCTTCCTGACATCTTCCAGAATTTCATCAAGCATTGACAGGCTTTTGTTTTGGTGCTGCATGTTCTTAAGGGCTTCAACCTGGTGTTTCTCTGCTGCTAAGAGTTCAACATATTCCATTTCTTCCTGTTGAATTTTACAACACACAAATAAAGTGCTGGCAGGCCTTTGAGCAAAAAAACATTTGAAATAAATGTGTGCTTCTTTTGACACAAAACATTTTATCAGTGGAATTGCAAAAGCAATATAGATGTCATGAAGATATTTAAAGATTGTTTTTTCTTGTGCCAATTTTCATTGGGTAAGTGGGAAGAAAACAAAACAACCAAACAAAATATCCACCAATTGCCTTTTCTGTTACACTAAACAGCAGACCTGCCCCAGGGTTATGATCCAGAAAATACAAGAAAGGATTTACTTTGAGAAACTTTAGGAAACATTTCAGAGCCAAACAAAGTTTAGAACTTTGTGCTTTTGAAGGGAAGCATAATACCTTGAAAGCATAACTATACTATCTATAACAAACAAACAAATCAGACGTAAAGCACAATGAATCTTAACTTTATAAGCCGTTTTATAAACACAGGAAGAGGTCTGTTTATGGTTTTCAAAAATTACAGTAACTGTGGAAACAGGAAGAAAAAAAAGAGCTGGGGTAGAGATGAGCAGCCAATCACTCTAGCCAAGCTTCCTGTTCATGTTTCCCAAAAAGTACTTTTCCTATCAGAATTAAAACATATGACTTTTCCCCCTATTTCAGCTTGGGCCTCCTATCAACTTGCACTGACAACTTCTGCAATTACTAGGTTTCTGAAGTAAAAAGAGAAAATATGCTGATATGGTTTGATACAGTGTGAAAATATTTCAGTAATTTCCCTGATAAAGTTATGATGTTTCAGGTTCAAAAAGAGAACTAACAAGCTTAATTTACTAACAACTGGGCCTAACACCTTTTACATAGTTACTATGACAGTAACCAAACAGAATACTTTGAGTATTGACAGAGAACAACTTGAGGGTTTTGGGGGAAAAAAGATTCTTTCCTTTACATGCCTCTATTCTTTTAAAGATTGTTGAAAGAACAGCTATAGGGAAATACACACAAGGGCAGCATTCCTTCCTTTCAGTTAGATTCAGGATGCTGAGAATACCTGGATGAGAGAGACCCTTCTTTTGCTCTTTTAAAGAGCCATTACTAAAAAGAAAAAAAAAAACAGGCAAAAAAATGCAAGCAATTTACAGGTCTGACTCAATTCCCAGAAAACACAAGTCGCTGTCTCCAGATGCCCTGCCCCTGCCATGTACAGTCAGAAATCAGAGAACATGGATCTCCCATATGTTGTGTGTTTTATCTGCCTACCTTCCATAGATATCTTCAATAACCTGAGCTTATTAAATGGTCCTAGACACCTATGCTTAAATAACTGGATTGTCTCCTCCTCCACACATTTGCAGATGGACATTTTTCCCCTTGGAACACGCAAGAACATGCACATAATTTAGTCAATTCCTTGATGCCAAGAAAAGAATATGTTCAATACAACCAGTAACTGTAGCTGAACCCTTTTAAAATCCTGACAGTCAGATGAATGCCTCTGATTGTGAGGAAACCATAGTATTGGTGTCTGTTGGTGTTTAGAACTATCATAGTTACACCCTCATGGTGAAAGTTACCCAGATCCCAAAATAACTGGAGCTGGGAAGAATGTAACTATTAATGTGTTTGGCCCAATGTCAACAATTAGTTCTTATGCAACACATAAGTAAGAGACACAGTCACTCTCATACAGCCTCAAGGAAAAACATTTCCTATCTGTTGCTCTCTGCTAGCAGACATTGCTCAAAAGATGTAAGAAACAGCCCCATATGAGCTGCAGATTCTCTGCTAATTCAGCAACAACTTAGAACACAAGATGAAATTGATAATGGTTAGATTCTTTCCCCTCAAAAATGGAAGAGGTTTTGGGTGCAAGGAGCCCATCTAAGTCCCTTCCATTGGCCAAGACAAACAGGCTGAACAGAGCTGGAGGCAAACTACATAAAAAATAATCACTAATTTCAAAGAAGTTACCTTTCCCTGAATAGCAAGGTAGAAAAGCTTTGAAAAAATCAGAGTTTAGCTGCAAGTTCCTTCAATTAATGGAGATAAAGGTTTTTGTAGTCTATTAAAGTGGCATCTGTTTCCACCAAGAGACAAATGTGATAGCAGTAGGCTGGGATAACCACAGGCAGTGGTGTCCATAAAAAGCACAAGTTAATTCAAAAAATCTGCTACATGCTAAGAAGAAGTGCATCACAGTACAAACACTGTTCCGCAACTCAGGCTGGGATTGGAGACATTTGATCACGAGGTACATACCAAGCAATCTCTTAAGCAAAGTAATACAGATAAGGATTGTATACTTAATAGAAGCACCTGAAAACATATGAGCAAAATAAATATTAAGACTTTGGGGCAATGCTGATTCAGAATGCAGAGTTGCACATGCAGAAGAAGTTGCATCTTTGCAATACTTGCAAGTAATTTTTTTCCACCCATGTCTGATTAGAAGGCATCCAAGAAATTAGAAGCTAATTAAAAAGCAGGTAAGATTTGATTTTGTTGCTTTTTCCTGAACTTCCAAATAGGATCCTGGCGCAAAAGAAGGCAGAAACCATCTTTAGTGCTTCTTTCTTACTTCCCCCTGCCCCACACCATGAATGATCCCACTACATCTTTTCACAGTAGTAGAACCAGCAAGAAATACATCAGACATACATACATATCCCAGCACTAATGACTTCCAAACATTTCTACTCAACAGAAATAAAGGGAAGAGTCCAGCACCCCCTACAGTTATTTGTATTTTCCATTCACTCACTGTTTTAAAAATAGATGTTCTATGAGTATACCAACAAAATAATCATTACAGTAAAATGAAACTGGGACAAAGTTGGACCTAATATGAACTAAGAACAAGTCCAAAACAAATGTATCCCATGCAATTTCCATCTTTTTGGCATGCATTTTTCCACATCTTTTGCTTCCCTTTATACAACAATTATAAGGTTAGAACCACAAATACTCTGTTTAAATAACCACATGCATGGCATACGAAGGAAGGTGCAAAAGATTGCTCACTCAAGTAAGTATTTTGATAATACAAAAAAAGCCTACACGATCCACTTTAGCAAAAGTAAACTTGACAGGACACACCTCTAAAACACATCATTGTACACAAAGGCTCCTTCTAGAAGAAGCACCATTCTCAAGTTCAAGGATAAATTACTTCATTATTTTACAGTAACATTACCAAGAATTAGGTAAATGACAAAGAAGGTTCTGGAATGCCTCACTGCTGCTATTTTACAAGCTCTGAGAAAGAAAAGAGGTGGAAAATCAAGTAAAACTCATGACAATTTCTATGACATTTCTACGCAGCAGAGGCTGCCACTACCATAAATTATCAATATAAAAGTCATATAAAGCAGTTCATTGGAATACATCGAGATCCAAATTAGTCTCTATTCAAATTTGTTGTAATTCAGTCTCCATTTCCACTGCACAGAATCACTCCAGTTTGCCAAGTTTACATCCTAATTTCTACTTCCACCAGCCTATCTTGGCATGATTCACTGGACACCTTTACCGCACATAATTTCTCTCCATCTTCACCTGTCAAGGTCTGCACATTTCTTAGCACAAATGCCCTTCAGAGACTCTCGCAACTCAAATGCTAAATGCCAATTACATTTTTGTTCCTTCTCTTGCTCCCTTGTGCAAGGGCAGCCTCTTCTTTTGGAAGACAGAAAACAAAGAAAATTCTTAATATATTCCCTCCAGTGGCTGAGGGGTAGAGAAAGGAAAAGAGCAATTTAAATACCAAATACATTAAATTACATTTTCTCTCAATGGGAGACTTTCAGTACACAGTCTGAGCACTACCAAGTCCAGAAGACAGTGGTAGATTGTGCTCAATCTAATGGAACATGGGAACTCAAACTTTCCATGAAGTATCTGTGTTCAACTGTTACTCATCTGTGTTTTTTCTTGGCAAAGTTATTTCAGCTGACTCTTTCTTGGAAGCACTGCATTTCAAACCTGCACTTCTTAGGCTAGGGGTGCAATACTGAGTTTAAAAATGAAGTCACCTACTGTTTTGCATGTCCATTTTACTCATATCTATACAAACATGGAAATGAAAAGCAGCAAGTAATTTTGTTTTAACTGTGGACTTCGATTGAGCAATTCTTATTTAAAATGGAAAAAAATTAGTATTTCACCCTTTGATGGCATTATTTCCACTCAGCTAATGTCACTGGCCTGTCTAGTGCAACTGTGCTATGTGCACTGATTCACTCCTCTTATTCCTCTCCCTTTAACATTGTATTTGCCATAGGTCTTATGATTATGCTTAGATTTGAGATAACTATTGACTGCTAGTATGTTTTAAGCTCTACACCAGAATTACTTGTAAATTTACTAATGAAAACAAATACTTTATTAAACAGTAAACATTGCAAGTTTTATGTAGATACCCTTTTTTACTGAAACAGATTGTAACAATGCCATAATAAAGTTAAAATCACAAGTAGAATATGAATACTCTAGCAACAAACATGGGGAAACCAACCTTAATTGCAGCTTCTCTCAAGGCCTCCAGTCTCTGTCTACTGCTCTCTTTCATATTTACAACATCTTTGTAATCACCCTGTAGAGCTCTCTGGAGGCCATGGATTGCCTGAAAGACTGAGTTTTCACTTTCATTTAGCTCCTTTTGGAAAATTTCAAAGGTGTGCACCTGAAAAAGCTTCTCTTCATCAGACAGTCCTGCATCCTTCTCAACTGCTCTTATGGCATTTTTTAGCTTGTTGAGAACAACATTCTTTTGGCGAAGAAGACCAGACAGTTTTCTGCAGCTCTCCAACACCCACTGCTTCCTCTGAGTGATAACAGCTCCTTTCCCACGGTGCAGCTTTATTGCATGCTTCACTACATCTTCACGTTCTGCAGGGTTTGCTAACGGGCCACAAGGCAGAGAAACCAACGTCCACAGGGAAATAAATCCAGTCGCCTTCATCCTTCACTTTTTATTCCTCTTGGGAGAAACTGATAATCCACAGCTGCTCAAAGCTTTCGGCTACATGGTTTCTGCATCTCCAGTATGCACACCAGGCTGCAAGATAGTACCAATCAGGTATCAAACACGGTAATGTTGGGCCATTAGATCAAACAAACATAGAAAATAAATCCAAGACTGCCCCCTGCACCACAAGCTTTAACAGAACACATACAGGCTTCTTCACTCAACATTTATGAAAGCCAAGAAATAGTCCAGGTTACTGACAGATTTTTGTTTTCCCCTTTATTATTTCCTAGATAACATCTTATCTTAAAAGCAGTGACTGGAAAGCCTAGTCACTTCACATAGTACTCATCTGCACTTCTTATATGAAAGAAAGGCCTTTAAAAATATCAGGCCATGATGTCATAGGCTGCATTTCAACTCAGCACTAGAACTCATTATTCTTAGCTGTCAGTAAATCTCCTGTCTCTTCTAAAACCTATCCTAAAACATTGTAACATAATAATTTGTTATTTATAAAGTCTCAGAAGCATTAACAAACCCAACTACACACATTCAACAAAACATAATAATAAAAAACTTAATTGAATCAAATTACATTATAAATCATAATTGTGTAAGATGGAACAACAAAACTTCCTGAACTTCTGAGTGCTACTAGTTTGGATCAAATACTTCCTTCACCTGAAAGGCTGCAGGGCCCTGAGGTACTTTACTTCAAAACCTATTCGAGATCTTCAAGATTTTAAAGTAAATTACAAAAACACTAACTCAATTCATTCATAAGTTCATTTCCCAGCAACTACTTGAAAATCTATACTTAAACTGCTGTATTTAACACCAAGCAGGATCAAATTTAAAAACTAATTTCCTTCCCTCAGAACCTAGAAGGAACTACTGACATTATTGCACAAAATAACAGTTACGCTGTCTTTTAAAAAAATCCAAACAAACATAAAAACCCTCAAAAAAACCCTCACAACACAAAGTTACACATACCAATATATAAAATTCTGTACTTGGCATTCTAAAAACTCACATCACACACAACATGTTAATAGATCATCAATACAGCAGGTATTTCCCTAAAAATTTAGTTAGTCTTGATCATTGGGTCAGCAGCTTTAATCAGGAACCAACACATGGACACAGTCATCTGGAAGCAGTCTGCCTAACAGAGAATCTCGTTTTCCTACAAGGCAGTAGCAGTCAGAGTCCCAGACATCCAAGCCAGCCATCATCGATACACAGAATGAGCTCTGAGCAACCTGGTCTAGTAGAAGATGTCCCTGCCCACGGCAGAGGGGTTGGAGCCATTGGTCTTTACGGTCCCTTCCAACCCAGGCCATTCTGTGATTCCATGGGAAGGGAACATGTTAAACATAGTCATGCACTACCATCATTTTTTAAATGCCCTACCATGTCTGTTTCAGAGAGGAATGAGAAAATCTGTCTGTGTGTTGGTTTATTTATAATTTCAATGCATGAAATGCGAGCCAAAGTATTTAGTTACTAATAGTTGACTGTGGGCTAGGGTTTAATAACACAAAGAGCTAAAACATTTAAAATTAAGACCTGAAAGTAAAATCAAAGTAGCAAAAGCATATCACATCAGTATTAATAAAGTACAAGCATTTCGGAACTTTGATAAAGTTGTGGGGCTTACTACTTTTAAGGAATCAGGAAAATAAAAATCCCCACCACCTCCCAAAGTTCCAGAGTGAAATTTAAGGAAACATTTCTTCATATATACAAATTAATGCCCTTCCCATTTAGTAGCCTTGGGGCAGAGATTTTGCTAAATATATATTACAACCTATTTCTGCAAGAAAGAGGGAGAAGAAAACACCCAGTGTATATCCAAGGGGAGTACAAGACTCCACTGCATGTCTTACATGGTACATCAAACCACATAACTAAATTTTGAGCAGAGATTTACACCAGCAAAGTTTACTCCCTGCTGCGCTGTGCAAACTTAGCACTGTGGTTCACACATGGGACAGTTTTGTTTCAGTGCTTTTTACTTGGCTAGCAAAAACTGCTTAGAGGAGCAACACCCGGGGCAGTGCTCAAAAGCTCGTAAGGAAATAAAAGATCCCACGCACCAAAATAAATTATGTTATGCTGAGCGCAAAAAAACAAGAAACAAACAAAAAAAACCACCCCAAAAAAACCAGGAAGGCAAAAAAACTATCACTCCTCTCCATTCACCACCAGTAAGTATCAAATCTGAGGGAGAGTCCTTATTTAAGCAGCGTTTGCTTCCTTCTGGATTACAGCTCATGTTCCCCCTTTTTCCATCCTGAACACGACACTGTAGCACCAGATTTCAGCAAGCTGATAATGCCGGACCCTGACTCCAGACGCCTCTTGCGGGTCCTTACACATCGGTGGGTTCGCCACCACTCACTCGCCCCCTTTCCCAGTCCCAGCTCCTCCCCGGGAGCCGCAGGCCAGCCGGGGCCGTGCCCGCGCGGCACCTCCGCCCCGGTGCGCTCGCACCTGAGCGCGATGGCAGCTCCCGGCGCCGCTCCCCGCGGCAGGCCGGGCGGACGGCGGGGCACAAGGGGACAACAGAAGGAGATGAGTGGAGCGCGGGGGCGACCGACCCGGCTCCCTCTCTCTCATGGCGGCGGAGGGACGGGGGAAAAGAGGCGGCCGCTCCGCCCGGCGCTCTCGGCAGCGACGCTCACCTGAGGGACGGAGGAAGGCCCGCAGCGGCGGGGCAGGAAGGGCGGGATCGCAGGGCGGCGAGCACGGGTGTCAGTGGGCGGCGGCCGCTGGCGGAGGGCACCGAGGAGCCCCGTCCTTGCGGCCGCCCCTCGCC
>VXBC01011388.1:232878-300393 GCA_013399945.1 Ploceus nigricollis
CCTTTCCCTTTTTTGGGATTGGGGCTGGCGGGGCAGGTCACTGGAGCTGCGAGTCCCTCGCTCCCACCGGCCCCTTCCCGGCCGCGGGACGGCAGGTGCAGCTACAGGCGGTGGGAAAGGTGCGGTACAAATTCCCTTGCTGGGTCGGGGTGGCGGGGTTGGCCGGGGCTGTTCTGGAAAGGAAGGGCTCTCTTGGTGCCTCTGCAGCACCTTCAGTGCTTCTCTGGGGTGTGCGGTACAGTGTCATTAGCGCTGGGAGAGGGCTCCAGAAACGTGAGGCGCCCATCCTTGTTCGGGTGGCATCAGCGAGGGGTCGTGCTGGGGACAGGAGCTCCAGAGCCGCCCCGGCCCCGGGGAAGGTGCGCGGGTGCCGCTCCCGCTGCATGGCACCGGCCGCGGATGAGCGGTAGCAACCGTGCTACGTGGCAGGGTAGTGGGCTGGAGAGCCGTGTGTGTTTCTTACCGCTTAAAATAATTCAGTGTTTCGCTAGAAATGAAGCTAGAAAATATCCGTAACTGCCTGGCGTTAACTAGGCTTGAAAGAGGACGTGGGGTTTGCTTTGGCGTTGTTGGCAGAGTCCTCTGTTTTGAAGTGATTATCTCTAAGTTTGTTGCCCAGAAGAAGTTTATGTAACTGAGGAAGATCTAGGTGCAGAGACTCCCTTAGCTAGACCTTCATGAAAATTTGGAGGCAGGCTGGAGCGTGCAGCCAAAGGATTATTAGTTATTTACTTAACAAAGTATGTAGTATATTTTGCACGTTTTTCCTCCCACTGTACACATTTCTTGTGTAAAAAGAAACCCGGCATGTTTCTTCTTATATTAGATTGAAAAATCCTGTATGAAAGACCAAAACCCTTATCTTGTTTACATGATGTGTTTCTTGTCTCAGGACCATCTATAGCCAAGATGTTCATATGGGTACAAGAGATAAAAAGTAAGCTGAAAAATGGTTCCATGTTTACTGCTCACTGGATCAGGATTCAGTTCTCTTTTAAGAGACCTATAAATTTTCCATTATACCTGACGATTTAAGCTGTAGTGGGGAATTGATACAAATTTCTTAGCTTAATTGTTGGTCCAGAACATGTGTTAAGTATGGTTTAACAAAATTGGAAAGTACAGAATATAATAAGAAATAGAGTTTGACTTAAGCTATCTCCTTCTGCTTCCAGCTTTATGTAAAGAATAATGTTCAAATATGTTACTAGCAAATTTTCTCCCTGTAAAATGCCCATTCCTGCCTCTTGGGTCTTCCAGAAGTTTAGGGATATTGTCTCCATGTGGTTGCTTTAATTGAGAGAAACATCATATTAATTCCTGTAGACCACTGCAACAGGCTTTTTTGTTGTTTAATGTGCTAGTAGTATAAACATATTTTTCAAAGTTTAATTAAAGTTTTAGATCACATTTACAGCAATCTTGCACTTTAATTGTAACATTCAGCAGTTTCCGATATGTCCACTTCATCTATTTTATTTTTGCCTTATGTCTTCTGTTTGCAGTGTTTTATAACATAACTATATGAGAAATGTTTCTGCCTTTTTCAGCTGATGACTGATTAAACTTTGCATTGTTAATTGTTGCTAAGAAAATATTAGGAAAACTCTTGGGTATTTTTTCTCCATGTATGGACTTATACAGAATTTGAGACTCTGTAAGTTGCGCCTTTTTAATTTCTCTTTTTTATGACCACTAGGCATATCTTTCAGAAGATAACCATATTGTAATATGACGAAACTTGTGTTTACTGCTGTTACAGAACAGAAAAAAACGTCAGCCTATGTGAGCAATAAAGCAGAAATACAAGTTTGTTACTGACAGAATATGTGCTGCTAAAAATGTATATATAGATGCTGTCATTTCAATTTTCGGAAGAAAATGCTGTCTATTTAACTGCAGAAGAACAAGGCTTTGTCTTCCTGTAATTCTGAAGTGAAAGTTGTCATCAACAAGAAAACTAAAATCTTTAAAAGATAGGCATAAGTAGTAGAATGCTGAAACAAACTTCTGGATTAGCTTCATTAGCTTTCCTGCTTCTTTTGCATCCCAAAGCATAAACTTAAATCGTCCCAGAAGGACAAGGTCCGCCAGTTTATGGCATTTACCCAGGCTGGTGAGAGGACTGCTATATACTGCTTAACACAAAATGAATGGAAACTAGAAGTGGCAACAGACAACTACTTCCAGAATCCAGACTTGTACTACAAAGAATCCATGAAAAATTCAGTAGACAAGAAGAAATTAGAACAACTATATAATCGATACAAAGGTAAGGTTTTGTTTTCTGGGGAGTTTTTGGTTGGTTGGCTTGGGTTTTTTGTTATTGTTGTGGATTTTGTTTTGGTTTTTTTCTAAATTATGTTGTGTGAGAAGTTTTTCTGCTTTTCCCTCTACCATTTTTAAGGACTTTTAAGTAACGCTTGCTAGCTTTTGCTTCTCACTGTGTGTTTATAGTAATAAGATAAGAGTGAAAAAAGGTTTTAAATGCTCTTAATGATCTGTACACAATTTCTGTAGAGATTTCTGTAGACTTTAAAAGTAGGAAATTAAACTTCCAGTGAGGAAAAAGTGATGGCTGTCAAATATTGTAGCAAAGTTTATTATGCAACTTATGTGATTTTTTGCCAATAGCTGCTCTTAAATGTATATAATGGTCTTTCCATAGCAGAATAATACATATTGTTTTATGCTAATATTTGGGGAATTCATTCTGTTCAGAGACAGTAATGTTTCTATACATTAAAATCAAAAATGTTTCAGATAATGTCACAGCTAGGAGTGTGACAAAACAGATAAGAAAACTCAAGAACTAGAAACTACATCCTTATTTAATTCCTTCATGGTGGCAAATTACAACAAAAGTGATGTGCCTTTTCAGAGAGGTTTGGAGGGAAAACCATAGGAAAGTGGATAAAAGGAGTTGTTTCTTTTCCAAGTTTCATTTTACGTCATTGTTAAATAGAACAAAAAAAGAAAAAAAAAGACAGGCATTTAAATATAAAAATGTTTTGGATCCAGGTGACAGTGCTTGCTGAGCTGTGGCAATCTGACATGAGTGTGCATTGTTCGTGTTGGAGCAGTGCAGGCTGGAATCATTGCTAGCTCCTGTTGAGATCCAGACATCTCATGTTTGAAAACATGAACTCTTAACAACTACTCAGCTGTGATTTTATGTACTTTTCTAATTGAAATATATGGCATGCTTTGTGTACACTTTATCCTTTTTTTATGTTACCGTTTCCACGACTTTTGTTCTTCTTTACATAAGCCGTTCTATTTTAAGTGTAGGGATTCTTTAATACTTCATTATTGTGTGGTAATGAATTATGTAGGGACAAAGAGGCAGCAATGCTATAGCATTTCTTTGTGAAAACAAAAGCCCAGAGACAAAACTCGGAGAACCATGTTTTGGTTTATATATGTCTATGTGTATGTTTACATATATATGTATGTATATATAACATATACATATATCTGAATCTTTTGTTTGCTCCTTGAATGTCAGTCTTGGAAATTGCTGGGTCAAAAATATATATTCAAATTCATAAATGCTGTTAAGACTATCTAAAATGGAAGAAGATTATCATAAATGTAATTTGTTATTTATAAATTTCTAGCAGTGGCAAACTGCACCGTCTGACTTTTGTGAAAGCAAGTCTAGCCAGTTTTTGTCAGTGTTTTAGTTTGCATTTCTGGCACTTAAACACTGTACGTGTAAACATTAAAAACTTTCACAAGATTTGACAGAGGACTATAAAAGTTTTGGTTAAGCACCTTACCTTGATTCGTATCTGGCTTAAACCTGAGTCACTGTCCCTTGAACAGTAAGGGATTCCTTTGTTCAACAAAGCCTATAGAGTAGTGCACTATTCTTGAAATCTGAAATGTCTTTTTCTGTGCTGTTTTTCCTTTCTTTTCCTACCTATTTATTGAGCAACTCTGTCAAAACAATCATTGCATTTTTGTTACTAGTTGCCTGGATGATGTGAAATATGATAGGGATGAAAAGTCCTTGCTGAAATCCAGAATATTTCCACTGATTTCAAGACAGTGCACATCTTGCCTTCAGTTCTTCAATTACTCCCCAAATACACAAGAAATATGTTTTACGTGTCTTAGAAGTAGTTGAATAGATATATTTACTTGTTATATGGGATCGAAGGCCCCTGACTTATACCATGGGTGTAATTCTTGGTTTAATAGATGTAAGTCTGTTTGCCAAATTTACTTCTTCTCTGGAATTTGCAATTTCTTTCACTGTAGTGTTGGCTGGAAAAGTAAAAGAGATCATAGCTTAAGAATTAAAATAAAATTCAAAAGAGTTTGTCTAAGCTTGACTTTTTAAAATCAACTTCCTGGATCAGGACTTAAAAATAACATGGTTGAAAATGGTAGCAGTTTAAGAAGTTAGTATTAAACCTACTCAAAAGATGCTTTTTTTACATAGCCCAATTTATGATATTGAAATGTCTTCCTCTCAAAAGCTGGGAAAGACAGTTTTGTGGTTTGTAAAGTCTCAAGCTTTGAAAACTAGAGGTTTGGGTTTATTTTCTTATGTTGGCAATTGATTTTGTCTTCTCCAATTATCTAAGTTTACGTGCAGGGGGTTGTTTGTTTGGGGGCTTTTTCAGGAGAGAATTTTGTTACAGAATTATAAGGCATCTACCAACATTCAGAAAGGTACTACTGGGGAAATACTATGTTTCATTTGTACTAAATTGTATTAATTAGCTTAAGACTCTGTTATGCTAAGGCATTGTTTGAACAATGTTTTGGCGATTTCCCTGACTTTTAACTAAACCCCCCAAATGTTTAAATGTGGTCTTTAAGTAGATATAGTGGATACCCATATGTCACTACCAGGAAAAAAAAATCTGGGGTCTAATGTGGTAGGTATGTTTTTGTTGGACTTGATTTTGGGTTAGTTTGGGGGTTTTTTTTAAGCTTAATGCACACTGACCAATATAAATATGTTGTACATTTTGGTGTGTTTATCACCATTACTGTTTCTAAATGTAGGCAGCATCTCCTGAGTTAACTCAAATCTTTTATAGGGGATTGTGGAGGGAAAACAAAATTATTTAGTCGATGTTAGCAGGTAAGTTCAGGAAAAGTTGCAAACCAATTTCTCTGTAAGTTTACAGAATACTTAATCTGTTTACTGACTCTCTTTAAAAATATCTAGACTTTAGTGAAAACATTTGTGAAGGTTATGAAAAAATGAATACCTGTATTATGCAGCACATCAGAGCTGTCAGATGATTATTTGTTAATATGTTTTATAAGTAATTATAATTCTCGTATTTGTATTTTGAACTGCAGACCCACAAGATGAAAATAAAATTGGCATTGATGGGATTCAGCAGTTCTGTGATGATTTAAACCTGGACCCGGCCAGTATCAGTGTTCTGGTTGTGGCATGGAAATTCAGGGCAGCTACGCAGTGTGAATTCAGTAAAAAGGAATTTATTGATGGCATGACAGACTTGGGGTAAGTATCCATTTCTCCATAGTTTATAATGTAAGGCCCGAACCATGTTTCTGTTCAAAACATTTTCACTTAAATTGCGTGAAGCTTTAAAAAGCTGTTGAGGCTAGTGCCAAGCTTAACAGGTGCAAAATGCCAGTAGTGTCTTGTCTTCCTTGAATTGCTGCTTTACTGCAAAGCCTTAATGACCACAGTAGGGGGGAAGCAAAACAAATTCTACCTGTACAGCAAGGGAGTCAGATGGAGTCACATATCTTTTTATGCAGTTCATAGTAAGCATATACATATTTGTGTTAAGGATTTGAGTTGGACTTCCTGCTGTTAAAAACTGAAAGTCACTGGAGGTGTACGAAGGATAAAAAATGTCAGTGTTGAAGTAGAAAAAAAATAGGAAAACAGAAAAGAGCCTTCAATTCTTTCCCTTTACCTTTCCA
Organism: Ploceus nigricollis; assembly: GCA_013399945.1. Classification (NCBI taxonomy): domain Eukaryota; kingdom Metazoa; phylum Chordata; class Aves; order Passeriformes; family Ploceidae; genus Ploceus; species Ploceus nigricollis. The sequence goes on from VXBC01011388.1 coordinate 238,804, forward strand.
CCAACAAATAGACCCATCTTTCTTTTTGTCCATTTTACCACTTATACTTTCCTCTCTTTCATACTAGATACTTCATTTGTACAAAATATCTATGCAGAATTGAAATAAAAATGAGGATATTGGTAGTAGAAAAGTTTGGTCCGACTGTGATGTAACTGATAAAAAAATCCTTTCTGGGTTATGGAGCTGTTCTGGATAATAAACTTTGAATGTTGTCTCTGCTTACCAATAAAGTCAAGCATATATCATCGTAAAATAATATTTTGTCTATAACTTTTCCTTGCAAGAGGAGCAGCATTTCTAATATTTAGAGATGTCAAATGACTCTTTTTAACAGATTGCATTAAATGGGTGGATAAGTACAGTTTTTTACTTGTTCCTGTTTTTTGTAGCTAAACAATTTCATTTGATCTTAGAATGGCACCTTAATCAATACATTTCTAAGACAGACTAGCTTTTAGGAAATGTGGTGGTTGTTTCTTGAGCAGAGATTTTAGCAGTCTGATGCTACTGACCTCATCAGTTATTGATTTCTTTTTAAGCTTTCCTTTTTAGGAAATTTTGATGAAATAACTTTTGATACCATCTGAAGTTCACTGCTTTATTTTGTCCTACTGGGAAGCTTTGAGTAGAAATTACAAGAATAATTATGATTTTCTAACCATGGACAGAAATTAAGTGCTCATGTTGTTATGTTAAAGGTTGCCAGCATTTTTTTTTCCCATAAAAGTGATTAAAAAGCTTTTGCTAAACCACCTGTTCTTGGAACAACAGCTGTTCTTAGGAGCATAATAGGGTTGTGCCCACTTGCCACAGCACTTACTGAGAATTTGGAATGATTTTGTTATGTACTTGGAGGCACAGTGTCTGTGGCTTTTAGCAATGAAGACAAATGAGCAGTCGAATGGAAAGACATTCCCTGAGGCTTAGATCACATAGCATCTTTAGGATGCATATGAGAAAGTGTATTTATTGTCTAGATCAAGTCCCTAGAAGAAGCTCCCAAACTGAGCTTCTCAGTTGAAGACTGTTGGCAGAATTCTCTCTTTTCTCCGCCAGGTACTGCTGGAGACCGGAAAGGTACTTATTTTTATCTGTACCGTGCAAGACAGTTAAAACTGCATTTGTTTTATGGATGTTGTTATAGTTACCCATCCTTTAATGGAATTTTTCTTAAATCTTTAGAATAAATACAAACATTTAACTATGGAGGACTTTCAAATACACTGTGTTAGTTGTGATAGCTGCTGCTTTTTAAACCCTTTTGAAACGTTTGCTTCACTTTGAGTTTCTAGGTACAATTGAAGATATTGGTAATGTCCTGTGAACCTTGAATATTCATTTGTCAGCTCAGGGGTTTTCAGTGAAAATGCTTTGGTGGTGGTACTCACAGATGTGTTTCTGTTAGAATTTCATTAACTTGATTCTGTCTTAGCTTACCTGTGCCAGGCTGTTAAATAGTTTGCCAGCCTTCAGGCTATCATTCAAGGCTCATTTTGTTCCTCAGTTTTATTCTCATGTGTTCTATGATGGGGAGAGAATGACTGCAAATAATATTTCATTTAGTTGGAAAGTCCTCAAATGTTAAGATGAACTGTAAAAAACGTAGTGTGAAGCTCTTTATTCAGGAGAGCAGGGAATAAGCAATGTCTATCTAGATTAAAGCAAAACCACACACTTGTGTTACAACATCTGTCTCAGGGGAAGGAGTAACAGAGTTCAGTGAGGGTTGGGTGTTCTTTAAGAATAGAATAGCATCTATTCAGAAATTCATCAAGAGATAGAAAATAAGTTAAACCACTGAATCCTGTTTGCATTGTGTACCTAATGGATGCCTGTATACAATGTTCCACTTAAAATTCTTTAGTAAAGGCACATGAGCATTTATATTTTTCAGAATGCTATCCACAAAGATAATATCTTTTGCATTAATCACTGTTTTGTTTTGCTCTTAAACTAAACCATAAAAAGGTGGAGGGAAAGTAGGAAGAAAGTTTAAATATATGCAAATAATGTAATCTCTTTTGAACAGGTGTGACACCACAGAAAAGCTAAAAGCTCTATTGCCAAGGCTGGAACAAGAGCTAAAGGATCCAGCAAAGTTCAAAGATTTTTATCAGTTTACTTTTAACTTTGCTAAAAATCCTGGACAAAAAGGTCTAGGTAAGTAGAAAAAAAAAAAAAAGAGAAAATGTTTCCAGTCAGTGAAGTCTTCCAAATATTTCCAGTACTACAATATTCTCATTGGCAATTGTTTAGTAAACTTATTATTGATTTCTTTCACTGACTTCTTTTTCCCATCTTCTTTCATTTAATCTTTTCTTAATGTCCCCTTGGTACAGATAATTTAATGAGGTTCTCTACCAGTATTGACATTCTCTCACCTCTTGTCAAATGAAGTTCCTGCACTTCTTCGAGACCTGTCAAATTTTTTTTTTTTTAAAATACTGAGGTAGTAAGCTCTGTGTGTTAAGAACTACTGAAACAAGATGTCCATATCAGCTCAGGAAGAGGGAGAAAATTGAGCAAAAGTTACTGATCTTAAAATCTTTAGTTTAGATCAGTTTTTATGTAAAGTTTAGAAAAAGGGTATTAGGGACTTGGTTTAAAACTAGTGAGTAAAAATAGACATAGTTTATATGGCATTAAACTATTATTCTTCATAAAGTTTGAGCTTTACCCCAATCCATGCCTTGTATTGCTGGAGTAAAACTGATACATCATTTAAATTCTTTTTTTTTTTTTTTTTTAAATCAAAAATATCTAGTTTGTGAATCGATGAAAAAAACAGTAAAATGAAGTCTACTCTTTTCAAATTTATGTCCACTTTCAGAAGATCCTGTGTCGGAAGGAATTAATGTTTTGTATATAGAATAGCACTGTACCATCATCCCTGTTCTTTGTGCTATGTGTGAGAGGAAGTGGTTTGTTGGTTTTTTTAGGGTTTTGGGGGTTTTTTTCTTTTTTTTTATCACAGCCGCTTTAAATCTGTGTCTAAGTTACTTGGAAAGTTGATAAATGTTTTTCTCAAGAACTGTTAGGAGAGCAGAATATCAATTTAGACCTCAACCAGGTGTGTCTGTTCCACATTCTTTACTTTGAATAATCTCTCTTGTCTTTCCTGGTGTCATCTTTTTTTTTTTTTTAACTATGGACAACTTTTAGCCAGTTTATATTTTTCTTCATTTTTTTTCAGCAGTTCCATATTTCATTTCATCTATCACTCTCTCATGGCTCATGTGCCACTTTTACTGACACAAAAATGAAGAAGTCTTGTAGTGTCTCTGTGAGGTTGGTTAGGATTCTAGTCCCTTAGCTAGTCTTCATTAACAAAGCTTAGTACTTTCAAATGGCAGGAAAGGTAAGTCAGTTACAGCTGAAGTTGGAATTTATGGGATACCTAAAGAAGTATTACAAATAGCTTCCTGTTTTCATTGGGTCATTCCAACATGAAACTCATGAACTTGGGCAGTACATTGCAAAAGCTTTTCACCTCAGCCTGTATGAAGAGTGGAGGAGGGGAGGCAGCCCAACCCAGATTTGGAACTGTGGGAATTGATACCAGCCATGTACAAAGTCTGTTTCTGTCTTACGCAGTTTGGAGCCTTTACTTTGATTAAGTCCAGATAATTAAACAGAATGAATAATTAGATTTGTTACCATCTGAGCTGGTAGAAATCTGTGCCTAGCTAGGTCATCTTACAATGATGACCTCTTCCTCTTCCCCACATGTACATTAGATGACAGTCAGTCAGTATAGGATGCTGCTTAGCTCCTGCCCAAGCTGCTTGCCTTAAAGTCTTTCTGGTAAATTGTAACTTGGAGGAGACTGAGAGGTCTGTAAGTTTATGTCAAGTAAAGGATAAAAGTGAATGGTTTGAATTAATGAAGTAGAAATAATCTAGGAATTCTTTCCTAAATTTCAGTTGCAGGATATTTTAATGTGATTTTTCTAAGGTCTGAAGTATTCAGTGCTTTTACTTATTAGGCTGGGAGCTTAAATCACCAAGTCTGGTAATTATACTCATTGGTTAGGGGACTGATCTGTAGGCTAAAAGAGTGTTTGATTCTTGGATATACACGTGACCTGTAAATGTGCCTATTTGAAAACTAACCAAGTTTGACATAGTACCAGTGACAAATGAGAAATTCATATTCTTAGCAGATTGTTAATAGAAACCTTTTATAAAAGAAGATATAATTAAACTCCTTCTGTTGGGTCCTTCAGGCTAAGTGCTAGGGCATTTTTTTTTTTTTGAAGAAATAACTCTTGAGACTAGAGCTTACCAGAAAATTGTCTGTGATAGGCAGACTGACTTACACGATTATTTTTCATGGTTTTTTCTTGTTTGTTATTTTAGCATATTGAAACCATAAGAAATGACTGAAATATCTTTAAAATGTTCAAGCAGCAGTGCTTTGGTTATGAGTCATGTTCACTGCTTCATCATTTCAGATTACTTTTTTTTAAATCTGTATCTGCCGTTTTAAGAAGTGATGTGCAACAGTTATTTATTTATTGTTCCCTCTCCTCTGAAAAACACCAGGAAATAGTGATTTATGGGTTCCTTATTAATATGCCAGGTGGTGTTTAAGTTTAAAAGGTAGAGGAAATATTTACATAGTGTATTCCCTTATGTTAGACAGGGTCAACATCTACCGGAACCAATTCTTGAACATGCTTTTCTAACCAAATGCACTGTGGTATGCTACAATATATACTAAATTGCCTTTTCAGTTTCAATAGGTATTAATAAGATTTGAGGTTTGATTTGTACTGGTCCTCTGGCTGAACAAGTTTGAGAGCCATTGCCTTCACAAAATATAATCTTAAATTTTTGATGGCAGGTTTCATACATCTCTGTCCATGTTTGCTTAAACCTATTGTTCGTGGTTTTTTTTTTTTTCTTTTTCTAGCATATAAGTTAAATCTCAGTTTCTGAATTTTCCAGTTTAATACTTTAACCAGCCAAAGTAAATATGCAGAATACATTTTGTTAGAGTGAATAACAGCCTCTTACATAGTTGGCGATTATGTATGTGTCTTTTCTTAGTCTCAGGACTGAGTAAAACCAACTACCCTGATAAATTTTATCTCCTAGGTCTCTGATACTGGAATTTTGTCTTCCAACTCTCATTTCCTTTGCAATCAAATTGGTCTAATTTTCTCTTGTCATGTAGTACCCCAACAAGCCAGATAACCTTCCAAGTGTCTTAAGTATTTTGCTTCTTCTTTTGCATCCTTTTGAGTTTGCTTAAGTTTGATACTGTCTGCAGTTTGCAGTCTGTTTTACTATTTTCTGCAGCACTGCAATGTACCCAGTTGAGTCTGATCTTCTGATCTGATATTTCTGCAGTTGATTACTCCCATTAGCACTGTGACTTTGCACTTCTCTTTAATGAAATCTTTCTTGCTTACTTCCACGTGATTTTCCAATTTGTCCAAATAATTTTGAGTCCTAATCCTGTCTTCTAGCGTGTTAGACTTTTTTCAGGTTTTGTCTTAAGTTGCAGATTTAATAGAAGTTTTCTTTGTTCTGTCATCTGAGTTACTTAAGTATTGGGCAGTGTTAGATGCAGGACTGACCCACTTGGATGAGTTAATTTCTCCCAATTTGACAGGGAAAGCCTGATGTTCTTCCAGAACTTCTTTGACTTTTATGAGGCTTCAAACATGGTAGGAAGCAGTTTGAGATTGCTTCAGCATACTGAGATGAATTTCACCATATCTGGCTTCACTTTGGGCAGCAGTGCTTGAAGACTGAATTTCTAAAAGTTTTTTCTGAAATAACTGTCAGTTTTCACTGAATCTTTTTTGCTTGGAGCGTAGCTTGGAAAAAAATCTCTGAGTGTCCCAGACTTTTCTGGAGTTATTATCAGCAGGACACAGTATCTTTTATCACACCAGCTGCCATTTGTGAGATGGGGAGCAGGAAGGCACAGAAGCTCTTCTTAGAAGTTTTTTTGGTGATAGTAGAATTTTGATGATACCTGACAGAGCTGTCTTCATAATTCAGAGGGGATTTTGCTCCCGGAAAGTGGTCTTGGAGAGTAGGAGTGTGCATGTAGTTTTGTGTTTTATTTTTTTTTGGACTAGCCTGTCTTCCCTTGCTTTTTAATTTCTTCTTCTTCTCCAGTTCCTCTCAAAACCAATGCAAGAAATTCTGCCATTATGTGATTAGATGGGAAGAATCCTCTCCAATAAACTAAGTTACATCTGTTCTGTCATGCCCTAAAATAGACACAGAATTCAGTACACTGATACTCATTCCTAGAAATAGGACTGCCTTTTATAGGAGTCTCTTTTCCGCAGTTCGTGTGGTGACAGTAGGGAATTTTTATTTCTCCTTGTATCTGCATGACTTCTGTCACTGTGGTGTCTTCCAACTCGAATGGAGTTTCAATTACTTTTATTAGCTCAGTATTACCAGGTAGAATGCTCCAGCCTGGGCATGTGCTGTTTAAAGAAGTGAAAGTAGCCGCAGTCCCCCAGGGTGATGCCTTGTGTAAGGAGCGAGATGCAGAAGGCAAAAGCTCAGTGCACAGGATCTGCCATGATGATCTTGAAGCAGAAAATGATGTTCTGATTAATATTACTAAGCATCCAACTGTCAAGTGTCTTTCAAATACATCTGAATAGACTTGATCATTATCCAAGAAGACAATGGATGCATATAACTGTTAAGGCTGTGACTCTCTAGGTGGTGGACAGAATTAAGGGAAGAAAACCGGCAAAGTTTCAGCACAGCAGTGCCATCTCAATGGCTGCATGTTGGACCTGGAGTACATAATATTTAGATATATTAAACTTGATTTGCATTTTGTCTTTATATTTTGAAGGTGCAAGTTGCAGCCTTGCAAGTTGTCTGGTTTGCCAGGAGACTTTAAAAATAATTACTATGGATAACTGTGATTCTGTCTTTAATCTGCTTTCTCATGTTCTTTCTACTGTATACAGTGCAATAAATCTTAAATTTTTGCATAGTGCAGATTTGGAGAAGTTTATCTTGCATTCTACTCCCAAGGTTCAGCTTTCCTACTGCAGTTTGAGTGAAATTTTGCATCCTAGCTTTTGTTGGTAAGTGTATTAAAGATTAGGATTATAGGTCTTTTGTCATGTTGTCTACAGAGCAGTTCAGATTTCTAAGGGCACTTTCAAAACAAGGCCTTAGCTCTATCTCTTTTTTTTTTTTTTTTTGGTTGTTTGTTTTTGAACCTGATACTTGCTTTGATTCTCTCACTGGGTCTCCCTTTGAGCCCCAAAAAGACATGCTCAGGAGTTTGTTACAGTTTGTTTCAGCCCCAGGGAGGAGATTAGTGCATTCTTTCATGGTCTTCACCTTCCAACATGGAAACAAAAAGCCGATTGGTTCCTTCATCACTTCTTTGTGATCCCTTCGTCTGCTTGCTGGCTCAAAAGGTTGTGCTTCCTTCTCTCTGCCAGTTGCCTGGGATCAAGCAAGAGTTGAAAGATGAGGAGGGCATTCAGACTTGAATCAAATATTACCTCAAGACCAGAAGAATGACTATCTTTGCATCCGCTATGTGGACTTCAAGGAGGTTTCCTCTCCTATAAGCAGATGAGTATAATGTACTCTTTTTAATTGAAGCAACATCAGCTTTGGCTTTTATCATAGCAGTATCTCAAAATTCTTTGAAGAGATCTTTAGACATTAAGGAAGGATATTTTTTCTTTCTATTTTATTTTCTTTTTTTACTCCTGCCCTCCCCCCAGGCTAGTTTTCAAGATGTCTTTCCCCTTTCAATGAAGAATTAGATTCATAGGCAATTTGCAGGAGTGAGTGCATGGAAGAAGTTGAGTGAGGTCTATAAATGAATTTTATATTTATTTTGTAAGAGGTCTGTGAATGCTGTATTTTAGGTGGTCCAGTGACCTTGGTTTGTGTGTATGGTTCTTGATTTATTTTTGTTCACATTTTCCATGTTGAAAATGCCAACAGTTTAAGGGAAACTTAGTATAGAAGAGGTGCTTTGATAGTAAAAGTGTGGCATAACTGCCAGTTCTGGTAATGCCTCTTTGATTCTTTTACTCATGTTTGGACCTTGTTTAGGAAGTGCATATCCAGTCAGCTTTGTCAGCTGTTGTCATTTATCTGAATGGTACATGGAGAGATTTGCAGAGGCAAAAGGATTTTTGGAATGGCTACAATCAGGTTCATTAGGCTGCACTCAAACTGGTGTTCTGACAGTCATCTCCTAAATCTAATTTGCATTCCAAAGCAGTTCATCTGTTTGTGTGCTTAAGGTGATAAACAGAAAAACATGAAAGGTTCTGCATGGAATCAGGCTGCTTCAGCATGGCAGATGCTGAGACAGAGCCAATGAGCACAGCCAGACCCTGCTGGATTCCTGCAGTGCTCCTCTGAAATCCATGTGTTGTGCTTTACCATTCCTCCTGTCCACCACTGACACTGCATTATCTGTCCCCTAACACAGGGCACTGGGTAGCTCTTTGCTGACATCTTTGCAGGGATGAGTGGATCCAGCTCAGCTAGATCCCAAGTTTAGCCATGATCTGTATTTGTATCACCCCCCTTAACTTGTTCTTTCCCCTTCTGCCTATCTTCTGAGGGGGAGCTTCCAGTTGCAACTACAGCCTATTTTGCTCTAAGCTTTTGGCAATTCAATTAAGTGGTTTTAGGTTTAATCCTTGTGGTATATTCTTGTTATTTTGCTGGTTAGGAAAGAACTAATTCTTGTGTCTGTGTTCTTAGCAATTTGGAGGCCAAAAGAAGACTCTTAAAAATCATTCAGAAATGAAGAAACAAGGAATTTATTAACTCACTGAATCTTGCAAGTATTCACTTGATGCTTATTGGTCAGGCAGGTGTAATAGTCCTGTTGTTGAGACAGATTGACACCAGTTTCCATTGTTCTTACCTGTGCATCAGTTTCAACACAGTGATGAAAAGTTATATTAGTAATTCAGGTGAATTAGTGATAATATTCTGTCCATTTCAAACATGAGTGCAGGAACAGGTCTCGTTGGTAGGGCAGACTGAGAGCCAGAAAGCTCTGTTTGGCAGAGGATGACAAATGAGCGCTGCAGTCCTGGAGGGTGGTTTTGACACAGCAGGTCTAAATGAGCTGCGTTTCACATTCCTCAGAAATCCTGCTCTCCAGCCAATTCCTTGCTATCTGTTGATTTCTCTTTTTGTTTTCACACTTCCTTAATTTCTACTGTGCAATGACTTCATTGCCCTGGTCCAAAATCATAGGAACTTAATTTGATTCTTATTATTTCATGCAGCAATCTAATTTTCTTTCTTAACAAGATTTGGTCAAATCTTAAAAGTAGACACAGGCTGTATTTCTCCTTCTGCATTAATTGTGCTGTTTGTTATTACTTGAAGCTTTCTGTTCAATCAGGATAGAAGAGGCTAAGGTTTTTCTAAAAGCCAGTTTAGAATGAGGTTTTAATGTTTGAGGATAGATCATACTGCATGCAAAATACTATTTCTAATTGAGGAAAGCTGATTAAGGGTCTGCATTACATACAACTCTCACTAGATATTGACACTGAAAATATTTTCAGGTTGAAAGGAAAGTTCAAACTATATAATGTACAGTATATGATGTATTTTTATGATGTTCTTTAGTGATTTAGCAATTTTATGCTTTGGATATGAACATGGATATTAGCAATGAAGTCTCTTTTAAACTGATCCTTATCTAGATGTTTTCAGAGATCCATGCATCTGTCTTCTTCTGTTTGTAAAACTTACATTATTGGTCTGTAATGTGGGTAGCATATATTTTGGTATAAAAAACCCGGCATATTTTATAGTTGTGGTTTGATTCTTAATGTAATGATGCCTTCGTGTCTATACAGCATTGAAAGAGGTATTCCTAAGACTGCCTGAGGAATTTTTGCCTTGCAAAAGCATCTTCCTGTGGGGATGCAGAACCCTAATGGCATAAGGGCTTTTCTCTTTTTTTAGTATCTATCAGTGCAGCACTAATTGTAGCAGCAGTACTGTTTATTGATACTACACGTCAGCATGTAGAATTTGAACTCTGTAACTAGGTCTTCCCTTTAAAGCTGAAAAATCCTCTTTTTTTGTCCTCCAGTGCCAAATTTTTCAACCTAGGTAGGGAATTGTCTTCAAACAGAAGTGTAGGCATATCCCCTGAGATTGTGGCAAACCTGAAGGCCTAGTTTGCTCATGTACTTTAAGGCTGCATAAACTGCACCACTACCAAAAGTGATAGTCCTATCTAGTCCTTGTGTTCAAATAACACTTGTGTTAGTTGATGGCTTTGTGGGATTACAGTGAACCAGATGAGAAAGATGGACTTTTTTTTTTCCCCCTTTTACCAAATTTTACTGAGATAAGAACATTCCTCCATGTGCCTACTGGGAAGAGCAGCTCCAGTGTGGACCTGTTTCATCCACTACAGAGCCGCATCCTCAGTGGGATATGCATTTTTCATATGTTATAGCAAATAACTTTTGTGTCTTTGTGCAGGAGAATTCATTGTCAGACACAGTGTCCATGGAGTGTCAAGACAGTATTTCACATGCATTGTGTTAAACAAAATTTTGCAATAATCAAGTTCACCTTAACATAATACTGACTTTGACAAAAATCAAGGAAGTATTCTCTCTTTCCCTTTTACCTCTTCTTTTGTGGTACCTTAATCATCTTCGTTTCCCTCCCTGTACTTTCTTCCTTTTTCCAAGGAATATTTCCATCAGAAGTATAAACTTTTCAACTATTAAGGTTTTACTTCTTGAAAGTGCATTTTGCTTCAAGTTGTCACATGATAGCGTTGCAGGGTTTGCTTGGAGAGGTTGAGTCTTCATAAAGAAGCCTGAGTGAGTGGGATCAAAGCCAGTTACTTCACAGTAAAGTTTAGGAACTATTAAGTTTCTCCTTTTTCATTCTTTTTGCTTTTAATTTGCGGTAACAGATAAGAATAATTAATCTGCATATCTAAGCAGCAAATAATGCTATTAATTACTCTCTTCTACATATTTTTTGTGAAAAATGAGCGTGGTAGCATAGACAGGAAGAGATAAAGGAAGTTTATTAGAGCATAATTGAAGTTCTGTACTGAAGAGCACTGATCATAGTAGGACAAACACTGGCAGCACTGTCCCTGTGTAGATAGGTAGAGGCATATTGCATTTCTCTGCATCTTAACTGCTGCACTTCATCCAGGGCCCAGCCCTGTCTGAAACAGGGACTCTAGGGGTATGGCTGTGTTAAAATCTGGAACATCTTTCAGACGTGAGGCTTGATTCCAGGTGACAGTGTCCTTTCGTTTGTAGTGTGATATGTACAATTTCATAAACCACTCTTCCTTCTTGTCGGTGCAGGTCGAGCTTCTGTTTTATGTGCTATCACAGTACTGTCTCTTAAGCTTCATGTTCTGTTTACACTTTGTTTATACTGAAAGCACAAGCTGAAATATTTCTGTGGCTTAAGAAAGGCTGTGCCTTATTTTATGGTTGCCCAGTAGTTATCATGTACTTAGTGCTGTTACCTGCAGGAGTAAGCACCAAAGCCATTAGGTATTGTGAACTGCTGAGGATGAAAACAGGCCTTCAAGGAAACATCCTTTCTACCCTCAAGCTGCATCTAATGTCTTCTGCCTTTCTGCTGGGATATGTGGCAGTGCTGCATCTTCTTGAACCCTGCTCTCAGATCACTGGTCATGATGCAGAATGAGGCTGTTTTCTTGAACTGGTATTTTCAGTACTGGGTGTAGGTGTTTTTCTATTCAATGATGCCAGAATAACAGAATTATTGCTGTAAGGGGTTCTGTAGAATCATAATACCACAGATAAATGACTTTTTTCAACCCCTCATGTCCTTAAATTTCCTTCAAAGTCAAGTGAGTACAAAATGTGATAAATTAAGAGGAGTTGACATCTGTGGATTTAAATGTTTGTTTTTGTCAATATTTGCTATGTTTGTGCATGTGTATGTATATTTTTTCTTTTTTGATTTGCAGAGATTTATCATTAAGTGTTCTGTTTCTGTAGATTGAAAGTAGCTTTCATCTGGCATTGGTGGACGGTGACAAAAATATTTTAGTTTTATTGACTGTGATGTTCAATACAAAATCTATACTGTTACTGCTTGTGTTCTACCTTTTGGTTCAGGGAAAGTAGGAAACAATTCCTTATAGTTTTTTTTTTTTAGTGATTTTGAAAGACTGTTATTTATTTGTATTATAATATATTAGATGTAGCATTAATAGTTTAACCAGAAGGGGTTTATTGCTTATAATGTACTGCAATATTTATGTGTTGCTTTATCTCTTGCAGATCTAGAAATGGCAATTGCATACTGGAATTTAGTCTTGTCAGGAAGGTTTAAATTTTTAGATCTTTGGAATAAATTTTTGTTGGTAAGTATGTACTTTATTCCTTACTGCCTATCTTATTCCACAGTACTCTGGCTTTTGTTGGCTGTGTGCTTCCAATAACAAAAAGATGGGATATCTCTATACTTCCTTCAGACTTTTTCCTTTTTAAAAACTGATATAAAATAGTCTCAAATCAAGCCAAATTAAGTCTCCTCTTTATGGTTTTCTACTTTAGAAGAATGCAAAAAGATGCAGCAAAGTGATAGAGTGTTCTGCTTGCTTAATCCTGTATCCTCCTACTTAGGAAAGTTCCTGCATGAAAGGAAACCATGATTGTAGATGAAACTGGTGCTGCTGATTCTTAGTGATAAAATACCACAGCTGTGATTATTGTCAACCATATATTTTACCATGCTCTGCCTTTTGTAGTACTAATGCATAAACTCAGTCTTTTTAAATCAGTCATACCAGAATTTAACGTTAAAAGACTTTCCATTTTCAACAAAATTTTCTGCCTGAGAAATTGCGTTGATTAATTTTTTAGCTAATAGTAGTGAACTGATCTTGACAGTTTTCTTATTACTAGTGCAATTCTGTGGGCAGTGAAATAAATATGCATAAATTAAACCTTAGAAATTCAGAAATATTCTTGTAAAAGACCCGATTCACTCATCCATGTTTCTTCATTTGCATGTCTATATAATTACAAAAAATGAAGTTACATAATATATAATTTATCTTTATTGTCTTCATTTTATCTTTTTATCTGTAGTTTAGGAGAAATAAAAAGTCTTTTTGCATTTTTGTCCCCCAGTGCTTAATAGGGAAGGTATACACTTTTTGAAATATTTTTCTGTAGTTTTTTCCCTAAATTTTTTGGCAGTATATTTATGTGAATCATTGAATAATGTACCAGTTTCATCCAGAGGGTTTCTGAAAACATTTCATGTTTTAACTGGCTCAGTACATTCTAAGACATCCAAATTCAGATCTATAGATGTAACTGAAGAAAAATCTGCAAGTTACGACCTGGTATGAAAGTGCGTTACTTTAGAAGAAACATTTAATCTGAATGTTTCATTGAGAAGAAATACTTAAAGATTTCAACCTAAGAAAAAAGCAAGCAGGAAGTCTTTCAGATGGATTTCTTTGGGGTTTTTTTTTTTTTTTAAGATAAAGAAGGTGAAGAAATGTTTGAAATAGGTGTATTTCTGTACGTGTCAATATAAAATAGTGCTGTGGAATTTGAAAGTAGTTTGGACTGAACAGTACTGTTATTCCTCTGTACAGGAACATCATAAAAGATCAATTCCAAAAGATACCTGGAATCTTTTGTTAGATTTTGGAAATATGATTGCAGATGATATGTCCAACTATGATGAAGAAGGTAAGCAGTACCTGAATATCTTCAAAAATTAGTACAGCAAAACTAAAATACTGCTATAAATGAACAAAAGAGCATGTTGTTACCTCATGTCCTAATATGTTTACCCTTGAAGTTTCAGCTGCCAATACAGTGTCATACTTACTGCCAAAATAGTAGTGATAAGAAGGTTAACTGGTTTGCTGTAATTTGAAAACAGGGGTAAAGATACAGTCACACCATGATAGAGCACATTATTTGAATGTGTTATGCTACAGACCTCTGAGTGAAACTGTTTTGTACTAAATTTTTGCTACCCTAAATGCAGTTTACTCTGTTACTAATTCTGTTTTGGAATGTGTGCAGAAGTAAGTCCTAAGATATGAATGGCTATAATAAGAATGCCGTGGTTTTGCTATCAGCTAATGTTTATATTTGTAGTGTGGTGTTCTGTGTTTTACATACATTTTGATTGTCTTAAGAACTATTGCTTAAAGAAGAGATTCAAATGTGGAATTTATTAGTTAGGTGGTTTTTTTCAAGTATTTTATCATGTTGTGTCTGTTAAAGCTAGACTAGGGCAGAAATGTCAAGATGAGGTAAATCCTTTGTATTTATAGACTATACCAGTTTATTGCTGATGATGGTAGTAATTTCTCAATTGCTTGATTTCTCTTAGGAGCGTGGCCTGTTCTAATAGATGATTTTGTGGAATATGCACGACCGGTAGTCACAGGAGGAAAACGTAAAACTTCCTAACCCCAGATTTGTCGATATGGACAAAAGGAACTCCAGTGGGTAATGAAGATTTCTTAGCTGATTAACTGCACATTGGTGCTGGTTTCAGTGGTTGTGATGACATTCTGCAGACAAAACTGAAATTCCTCTTTTCTGCCTAAAGAAAATGATGACAGATGTGTGGACACTTCAAGAACAAACTCAGAAGATCCAAGCTGTTTGTAGGCTATTGGCTTCAATTATTGTACTGGTTGTATCATATAGGATGTAGATTTTGCATGATTTTATACTTTGGAGAAGTTTAACTAGAGGCCATTTTATTAAAGTTTCGACAGCACAGCATGCCATTCAGTTCATAATCCAAAGTGAACACCAGCAGTTAAATAAATAAAATTGTATTATATTGTACTTATATTAAAAGCAGTATTTGTGGTATATAAATTAAATCCATAATAAAACTTATGCAGTATGTTGTATTTTTATAAAAGTTAGTTCTGTGGATCTGTCTTAATACAGAATTGTAAAAAAACCCCAAACAAATGAACGTATGCTTTTTTGTTTTTAACTTATTGCCAAAATGTTAAATTTGTATTTTCACATCCTAAATGTATACAGTGATTACATCCAGCCTTTTGCTTTCTCCCAATGAATTTGACCTCTTCATTTTTCTTCTTGAAGTGCTTGGACATGTAACAATAGCATTGCTGAGAACAGGCTGCTGCTCTATGCTGTGTTGCAACTCCAGCTTTTTTTAGTAACCGTTTTAAAGCAGACATTAAACAACCAAAGATGCTTTTATAATTCATGTTTAATTATCATAATTCAGTTAGTCTCCAATTATGTATTTTATTTATTTTTAATAAGGAACTGGTGGAATATGGATTTTATTTGTAGCTTGAAACATATCATAAATTCTAGCTAAATGCAACTTAGTTGTAAATTGATTTCCTGGCACTTCTCACAGAAAATAGATGCGAGTAAGCCCAAAGACTTAACTAGTTGGCTTCCATGGTGGAGAAATAGTTAGGGGTAAGGAGACTTTATACTAATGAGTATAAGTATTCATGCCTGTGAATGTGCTGTGCATTCAATTATATTTAAGGGGATTAAAAAGCAAATCAATGCAGTTTCAGTGATCTCAAGGCTGGTGAAATTGGACCAGTTTTCACCAAATCTGAATTTGTTCAGTCACTTGTTTCTCCCCTTTTGCCAGCCACTGATTATGAAGTGCACAGTGGTGTCAGTCTTCTGTTTCTCATCAGTGTCTTCTGATGTCTAAGCACAAAGAAGTTTTACCAGAAACTATTCAGTGTGTCTTTGCACAGGGCTCTTGCAAATGCTACCTCATCAAAATGAGTTTGTCATAGCCACTGTAAAAGTTTGTTAAAATGAAGAGTTGCTAGAGAGTATGTACAGCTGTGATCAATATATTTTCTGTATTTAAGGCTGAATAGATGCAAGAATTTTGGAGAAAATAGTGCATTAAGTTATATAAATTATATCTGTTAGATCATTGAAGTGTTGCATGACAGCAGACTCTTTTATTTTGTAATTGTCAGGGTATAAAAGCTTACAATATTCTCTTAAACTCTAATATTTAGAGTTTCATACAAGCATTATGTCAACACAACCTGCAAGGACAAGTGTACCTGCTGCATACAGAGACTGCCTTCGTTCTTCCACTTGCTAGAATTTCAGTTGTGCATGATGTTTAAAAAGCAAGATGAGGGAAAATTTGAACAAATTAGTGACTTTTTTCTTAGTAAGAGCCTAGCAAGCAAGTTACAAATGCCCTGTGAGTGATGTGTTATGCTTTTTTTTTTTTTTTTTTTTTTTTTTTTTTTTTTTTTTTTTTTTTTTTTTTNTTTTTTTTTTTTTTTTTTTTTTTTTTTTTTGTGAGTGTCAGCCCTGGCCAAACAGCCGCCAGGTGTCAGCGTCTGAGCCCACTGCTGCCTGGCGCTCCTATGCAGAGTTACCCACTGAGGTGATACCAAATTGCTGCTTTCTGACTGCAGCTTTTTGGAAGGGCATTGTGTACATAACTCCAAGTATTCTACACAAGTCAGCAGAGAGCTAGAAGTAGTTATACTCTTTTTACTGCGTTTGATTTATCTACACCTTCTCCCCAAAACAAGCCATTTCTATATCTGTCCCACAGGTTTTGCAGAATGTGTAATATCTTACAGCATCAAGTGCATTTATCTAGCCAGAAGCAATGGAATGCTTGTTACTCACACAATTGCCACTTAAAATGTATAGATAAAATATAACTGACCAGAAGTAGCTTAATCTATTGGTATGTGATGTAACTGAAATTTCATAGCACTAGAGCTTGTGAAACATTTGCTCATGATGAAAGCTCCATCAAATCATTCTGATGAACCTTCTACCTTTTAGAATAAATAGAGCATAAAAAATGCATGTGGGTTGAAGGTTTTTTTCCTTGTTAATCAGAGCAAGAAGGAAGGAGTGCGTAGCCCAGGATTCATTATGTGTGTGTGTATATATATATATGTGTACACACACATTTATTCTTAAATCTCATTCCTGGGGAGATCCTTCATGGGTGACAGTGGAAGACTGGGCAAAATACTCCAGAGATAGTAGTTGGTCCTTGTGAGCCAGCTTTTGAGGTTTGCTACGCTTTTCCTTTTTCTTTTGTTCTTCCTGGTCCTCTACCCATTCTAAACCACATGTGATTTTTACATTCCCATATGAAGTAACACCTTAACCCTTGAACAGTCATAAAAAATGCAAATAAGCTTCTTTCACCTTACAGGTTTGTTACTTATTTTAATCATTTGCTGCTGTCCACAGTTTCACTTTACAGGGTACTCTGACTTCCATTTTAAGTAAGCTGATACAGTGGTAACACCTAGGCTGCTCAATTTATAATCCTAAATGGTACAGATGTCTTCAAGTTGTTCAGTGCATACAGTATTACTTCACAGATACGCTGTATGTATTTTTAAACTTGGTGCCAAGTTGTTTGGTTTGAAACTGAGCCATAGGATTTGTACTTGCCAGTTCTAAATTTAAATGTAATTTATCATGTGTCATGCCAAGGAGAGCAAACCTGCAGGCATCTGCTTATTCAATGCACCTGAGAGATTTGCTGCTGAGTAAGCTGTACATTTGTGTATATTTTTTGGCAATGGAAAAAGGAATAAATGGACTGTCAAAGGATTGAAGTCAGTCATGTGAGATGTCTGTATGGTTCTTGTCAGTTTTCTGCTTTGGAAGTCTTGGTCTAGTGGGAGTTTCTTGTTGTTGTTTTCTGGTTCATTCATTAGGTTCTTCTGTTACTACTCCACCAGCCAGAAGAGGGTAAGGATGTAACTCATTGATTTTTAAGTGGCCTTAATAAATGTTTGGTTTGGTCATTTGTGTCACGGTTAAACTTTTAAGAGGCTTGACATGTTTAGCTGCAGCACTGTATTCACTGCATGTATCTGCCGGTCACCAGACTCTCCACAATTTGTGTCATTAGTTTGTGCTGGCAATGGGAGCTGTAATTGCAGGAAAGTGTTGCTCAGTCCTGGCTCTGAGCTCTGTTGGAGAAGCAGCATGCTCAGAAATTTGTTCAAAGACCTTCAGAGTTATGCATTCACCTATCGTTAATTCTCTTCTGAAAGTTTAAGTCAAAATAACTAAGTTGTCCTCTATCTTCACCCAGCTGCCACCCTTCTCCACTGCTTTCACCAACCATGGGCTGCTTTGGTGTTGCACAAGTCTTGTCCTCCATTTCCTGTAACAGTGAAGTTGCAGACATTGATGCTTGAACCATGGCAAGCCTGTTTTCTTTACAGTGTCAGCACCAGTGACTTCCCTCAGCTGATGCCAACCAGTATCTCGCTCACCAAAAGGCACAGCCCTTCTGAAAGAGAAAAAATGTCATGTTTTTACAACCACAAACCTGTTCAGCAAAACATGTTTTCTGAACTTTTTGTTATCTGCAGTGTGCTGGGTAGAACTAGGTGACACACCTCTAAAATTAACTTTTTGGTTCTAAGCTGTTAACAAAGGGATCTGCAACTCCAACTACCTCTTACAACCACCTGCAGAATATACTGTATTTCAGATGGGTGCAATGTTCACCTCTTAATGAGAATGGGGAAATTTAGGGACATTCACATTTTGATTTAGTATTGGGATGCTTCCTGTTGTTGATGCATATACTTGACTAATTCCCATGGGGTTTTTTTGTGCCTCCTTTTCCAAGCAGTGAACTACTCTATTGTTTGGCAAACCCTATAGGTTTCATGTTTTCACATCAGCTTTCTGTCAAGACAGTAAAGAAGAGCTCCATCCTGTGGTGCTAGGGGATTCTTTTTCCTTCAAGGCAGTGGTGTAAAGCTGCATGGAAATCACCTCCGTTGTTAAAAAATTGAGTAAAACCAGTTTATTTTTTTCCTGGATCTCAATGAATGTGTTTTAAAGGAATGATCCTGATGCTCGAGTAAAATCCTGCACTTCAAGAATTGTAAAAATGCAGCTCTGACAGAAGTCTGGCACCCACCTGGTATCAACCTTACACTTGGAACCAAGAGCATTTCTCTGCCAAGTGTCTTTGAATGGCAAAGGATCACTCACTCACTCATGGTGGAAGCATTTGGGGTGTAGTCCTCTTTTAACTTAAAAAGGGTTTGTGTGGACGCAGCGTCAGTGCAGCTCCATTTGCCAATTCCTTGATTCAGAGCAGAGCTCAGCGCCTGTAGCGTGCACGGGCTCTGTCCTGGGCCTGGAGCCCATCCATGCACTTCCCTCTGCTGGAGCAGGCAGAGGAGCCACGGTTGCCAAAGGCTGCTTTCATGTTCTCACCTCGGGTTTCAAATGCAGTTGAGCTGAAAGAACAGTGTGTTGCCACCAACAAAGACAGCCTTTTCTCTGTCCTGCCTTCCCGTTCCTTTTTTTATGGATTCTCCCCATCTGAAAGCTGTCATATGTACACTAATGAAAAGACACCAAAGATGTATTTTATATGATTTACCAAATAGTTTTGCCAGCTCTGCTCAGGTCTTTTTTTTTTTTCCTATTGTGAATAGTTATCCATCTTCATGGAATTACTGTATTTTATCTCTGTTTAAGACATAGGTAGGTATATTTTACAAACAATTGTCTCCTTTTGTGGGGAGTAGAGGTAGTTTAGTGTATCCAGCCTACATCTGCTCAGAAAGCTCACAGTTGCTGGAAGTACCACATGAAAAGGAGATCATGTGTAATTAAAAAAATAAATAAAAATGTCTTTGCTGCACATTCTATTTTACAGAGTTGAAAAATATAAGTTCTCTGAAATTTTCTCTGGGTTTTTATTATAGCCCTATACCTAATGTGTTCTGAGCAGCTGAGTGTGTTGTGTTGCAACAGAGTGAAGTCTATGGGAGGCAAAAGGGCAGTGCAACTGCCAGCCACATTCGGAAGAAAAAGATAAATGGAAAACTAAGAATAGCTTTGCCCATTTTCAGGAAGGAACCTTGCATCTGATGAGGCCCTTGCTGGCTCACCACAGTGCCTCAGCAGGTGATTCCTCCTGTCCTTGCTTTGCAAGTTGAAATGCCCATGTGCCTCCAAACTGTGATGCTATGCAGGAATAGAGAACAGGTGTGTGCCACAGAGGGGTGGATGGACCTGTAACAGACATGTCAACGTCAGTGCTTCTGCCTGGTGTGTTCTGTAAGCTGTCCTGGCCTTGGTTTTCCATTTTTAGTGTTTGTTTTCAGACACGTGGAACGTGAGGCAACCTGCAGTGCAGGGGTGACTCTAAGATTACCTCTGTGTTGCATAAATGTCCCGGTTGTGGGACATGAGGCTTGCTCCCCCTGACCCACACAGGCCTGGCATCCACCACTTGTGGCAAGCCAGCCCTACAGCCAGCTGGCCGTGCCCCACTTATTCTTGTCCCTGCATATCCTCTGGTCCCTAAGGCATAATTGTCCTCCTTTTCTCTTTTTTTTTTTTTTTTTGGCTTTTCCAGTGTGGCACTGTTACTTTCTAGCAATGAAAACACACTCTCAGTGTCCTATTCAGCGCTTCTGTTAACCAATCCCATTCTTTAGAACAAGAGTGCACTAACAGAACCTACTTTCACCATTTGGGCACTTTATTTCTTCTAATGTGGAACAGGCATGGCAATGCTTCTGTGTGTCCTGAAAATCCATTAAGTACAGAGATATTCCTACACAGGTCAATAACTCAGACCGTGATTAACTTATTGCTTATTAACTGTTGCTTTGGGTGCTAGGATGATGCATCCCTTACATTGCTGGCCTTTTCCATCTGAATAGGACCCAGTATTGCCCTCTGAAAAAGATCAAAGAAAACAAAGACCTTTCCCCTGGTATCAGTTATCAAAATTACAGTCAAGTCAATCAATGCTTTCTGTTTATCTCTCTATGTTTATATTTACATTTCTATTTCTGTCTGTAAAGTAGTAGCAATTTGTGAGTCTTTAGGATTTTATTAGACTCACAGGATGCCATTTCAATACATCTTTCAAAATAGTTTCCTTCCAGAGTCGAAGTGCGGACTGACCTCAGCTTTAGGAAAAAGTCACTCTTTGCCAGGGAGTAAGAGGCATGCAATTGAAGTTGCTGTTTTGCTCAGTGTTTATCCAGGGGTGTAGTGAATTAGCAGAACATTCTTGTACTAGGTGGAACAGAACAAGAAAGCTGTTAACAAAATATCTCCATAGGGTGTAATTAGAAATTGGAAAGGTTATCTGCATTTCACTAGATTTCTTACTGCTTAATCCCTCCTTCTAGACTGTGCAGAGCCTGGAAAACTGCTTTTATAATAGCCTTTACTTCTGACTGGTCCCTGAGAGGGAGGCTGACTTCAGCATATCAGAAATGGGCAGAAGAAAAAATATTAATTTACAAGTTGTTGAATAAATAAGCACCCCTGTGGAGGCATCTGTTTTTCTGGGTGTAGAGTTACTTTGGCTGGGTAGGGCTAAGGATCTCCTGGCTTGCTTTAAGCTGTGTTGCAGAAACGAGGCTTTTGCAGGTCTGCTCTGACAGTTTCATTGAACAAAGCCCCTGCAAAATCCCTGGGTTATGAAATATTTCCTCTCTGTCGGGTCCCAGACAAGAGATGGCATCTGCAGAGCCAGAAAAGGAAGTCCTTGCCTTATAGAGAGAGCTCTTGGTGTGACACAATGGCTGATATAAAGTGTCGGGGGAGCTGAGTTGAAGGCAAAGGAACAAAGGAAGATTTGGTGGCTGTCTCAGGCAAAAGGAAAGTGGAAAGTGTCTTGGGGATGGATAAATTTAAGGCTGCACTTGTTCTGGCTGGGGTAGGGGATGCTCTCGGTTATCGCAATTTCTCCCGTGAAAACAATGCCTTAGGCGCAAAGATCCAGCAGGAGCTGAAGGAAATTGGAGGGCTTGAGAACCTGGTGCTCTCTCCTGACAAGTGGCCAGTAAGTGACAACACGCTCATGCACATGGCTACAGCTGAGGCTGTCATCACAGGTAGGTACGGCGGGAATAGCAACCACAGTCTACAGAGGAACAGAACTGTGGAGCTGCTGCATTCCTTAGAATAAGCCTGATTGCTGGGGAAATCATGAGAAAGCATGTCAGAAATGCTGCTTATGTGAACGATAATGTGCATTAGTTTGGCTGCTCCATGAGCACAATCCTGTGACCAACTCACAAACTGGGGGGGGGTCTTGATTTCTGGAGTGTGGAGGGGCTCTTCCTATACTTTCCCTAGAGATATACAGTTGGTTAAAGACTAAAATACCACATGTCCAGCGTAACAAAAATAATTGCCAAGTAGATTATCTGTATGCTGGAGTACATCAGGGAATAATATAGCCACTAGAGAGTCTTCTGTAACAGATAAGACCTCTTCTGAGTGCATTTTTTACATGTTTGTATCCAGAACTCCAGGCTAGAGTTACCTTAGTACCTCCTTCAGGCTAAAAGCACTAGTCCTGTCTCCTCTTTGCTGCCCCTCAAACAAAGGGTTGCATCTGCAAAAACCTATTTGTTTTATAAGGAAAGCTTCATGTCTTTAGTCCAAAAAGTATCCTAACACGCTGTATTTATAATGAAATCTGTCAGAATAGTGGAAGTTATTAAGATACCTTCTAAAATCACAATGGTTTAAGAGAGAACATTTGTTTTTTCTTAAGGTAGGGGTAGTCTTTTTAAGATAAGAAGTGTTTGTATCGACACCTTACCCATCAACCTAGAGCTTTTTGAGACTGGAAAGATCACAGAAAAAAAACCAGAAGACAGTGATTTTGCCTCTTCAGAATGATTCAATTTTTCTTAAATCTCTGTAAAAGTATTCCTGATTTTTCTTAAAACTCATAACACTGCATAACTACCAGTAGCAGAAGCTCCCAATGTAGCAGAGTATCCTTTACATCAATGAGGTTTCCTTTGTGCTAGTGTTTCACTCCTTTATCTGCCTGCTTCCAATCTGCTCTAAATTTAGCAGGTAGAGATCAGTTGAAGAGTGTGTAGGACACTTCATACTTGGCTATTAGCTAACCAATGGTTTAAGGGGTAGCTAATATACTAAAGATAAGGGCAAGATGTCAGCCTATCAAGAAAAAAGATGACTAGCATATTTCTGAATATAGGCTATGATTAAATACGTATCATATGTTTCTTGCTTATTGAACCCTCTAAAAACATAACTTCTGGGTAATCAAGTCACTTAGACCAACAGTAAAACAATAATTATTTTCTTAAGTATAGCAGTCTATAAATTGCTCTAAAGAAAATAGTTTAAACTACTTTTTCCATTGACTGTGTTTATCCTACACTCTCATTTCTTTCACCTGGTCAGACAAATATTTTAAAAAGATGCTTTCATGGGCTGGAAAGGAAACAGCAAGATGGAGTAGGGAATTTTAGAAAAAAATCTTCATTTCACAACAACATTGGTGAGTGGGATAAAACGAATCCTTCTCCCTGCTTCCCACAAGGGAAACAAGAACCGCTCCTGCCTGCAGCAGCGTCCCCTCCTGACATAGGGAATGCAGAAAAGCCCCATGGCTCGCTCATGGCCCAGCCTAGGTGCCAAATCACCCTTTTCAACAGAGTGAAGCTGAAGAAGGTGAATGTCTGTGAGGCTGAAGGCATCTGCCACCAGCCCTGGGGACCTGCCCCTACTGCTGTGGAAACAGATTTTAAAGAATATGTTGGGTGACTGGAACATTATCAGCCAAAAAAAAAAAAAAGGCAGGGAAATAAGCAATAAAAATATCTCTGTCGTTCCCTGCCCTGCTCCCTGCACATCCTGTTTGCCTGGCTGGCTGCCTGCTGGCCACAGCATTCCCCGGACGCTCACCTGCGGGCAGTTGCGGGATACCTGTAGGCTGGGACAAACATGCCCACGGCTCAAAGCCATGAAGTCCTGCTGTCATTGTCGGGGCACTGCCCTCGGGGGAGCTCCCAGCCTGAGGCTGAGGCAGCAGCCAAGGGGCAGGCTTGTGTTAAAGAAAAAGGCAGTTCTTACCTGCAGAAGGGATTTTGGCCAGCGCTTTGGCAACTGCATGGAGAACATCCCAGGAGGGGCATGGCTACAAGCAACCGGGGCTGTGGGCACTGCTGCAGACTGAGCTGCTGCTCCCCAAATCCACCGTGTGCCCTGACTGAAAGGTTGATCTGACAACGAAAGATAGACAAAACATCTGCTCCCAGGAGGAATCTGTCCTATGAGGGAGGAACAAGGTCAGCATCATCAAATCCAGGGAAACTATCTCTGCAACAACAAAAGCGTTGTCGTTTTCCTCTCTTGCTTACACATGGGTTAAAAAAAAAAAAAAGAAAAAGAGTTCATTTCTAAAGAAAGAACCTGTCCTATTGATGGCTGAGACAGCAATCTGGCTCCAGGCATGGGAACCATGGTAGGCTTGACCAGCCTGGAGGTGCTGGACCACAGGGACTCTGTGCTTTGGGGACAAGGTTTCTGCAGGAGCTGCCAGGACTCTGCTCCTGGCTCCCATCTGGATAAACTGTGACACCTGACTCCTAAATCTGGAAAGAGCTGGCAGCTTGAAAGTGTCTTGTTTCTTCAGGATTATATGTGGGATGGCCAGTGTAACTGGTAGGGTATTATTTTATCTGAAAGAAGAGGAATCTTTGTTCTACCCTTCATCTTCTTTCCTACCTGCCTCCATAACTGGTACTTCAGAATGTCTCTTGCTTCTGGGACTCCAAACTTTCTCCTAAGTTAAACTGTGGATTTTCAGAATTCACCACCTCTGACAAAATGAAGATATTTTTAGAAGAACTTCCCCTGCTGTGTCATTCAACCTGTGCAACTAACCAAGTATTAAATGGGATTTCTCTAAGTATGTAGAAAATATATAAGTGGATAAATCCCTTTGGCCTCTGTTCCCACTGATTACACAGCTGTAATAGATGCCAGTGGAAGGTTTTCCTTGACATGAGTCAAGAGCAGGATTCTTCAAGACCAACGACAGACAACATCAGCCAAAGAGAAGCAGCAATACTGAAAAAACAGTCTATGCTTAATAGAGGGAAGGTTCTTCCTTAGGCAAGACTGTAGGACTTGGTAAAAATAATCTATAAACAGATGTTGTTAGTGAACTTATTACAGTGAGAAATTTATGTGCTGGAAACTGCCTTCAGGCAGTAGGGATTTACTGCTCTTACTGATTTTTATAGTATTTTTTTAAAACTTCACTGTTTGTGATATTATAAGATATTTGGATCCCTGCATGAAAGACCTACAAATTTTAGACAAAATACATATAACATACAGATTAAAAAAAGGACGTCGCAATTTGCTTGTGTATCTGGTCATACATATCTCTTAAAGAGATTCTGTCATGTGGTAATTAAAAAAAAAAAAGGCTTTCATTTTTAAATTGGATTCACGTTTGTACAGGCAGGGGCTGAGCCAGGCACAGCTGGATTTACCCAGACCCCATGGCAGCCACGCTGTCACCTGACAGTTGGTCGTCTCTGTAATGACTTCACACCACAGAGCTTAAATAAAGGTCCTCAGCAGCTACTGTTGATTAACAGAATGCTTCATCATTACAGTGAAGGAATTAAACATGGAAAGGAAAGGAGGGGAAGACGAGAACTGAGACTCAAGACCATTCTCCCTCCAGCCTGCTGTCATGTTGTGTAAAAATGTGACAGTGGCACCAGAAACGTGACTCGGTATATTGGAAGTGGAAACAGGAATATTTCTCAAATGCATAATGAGCTTGCTTTTATGTTATCTGTGTTTTTTTGCTCTTCTGCCTTCACACAACAACCTCCTCTTCCCTCCTCTGAGCAGATTACTGGTGTTTAGAAGACCTGTACCGGGAGCTGGTGAAGCGCTACGTGGATGCTGTGGACAAGCTCTCGGGCAGGCGGCCGGACCCCGCCACCATCGAAGGCTGCAGGGAGTTAAAACCAGACAACCACCTTCTGGCCTGGCACACGCCCTTCAATGAAAAGGGTACGGTACGGCTTTCCTTGTAGAGGGCCTGGCTAGAATAATGCATGCTCTCGCTGTTTGTGGCTGGATGGAAATTGTTTCCTTTCCCCCCCGACATCAAAGACCACTACCCCTGAAACGTTTCCATGTTCGCCTGAGGATGACAAGAGATCTGCCAAGAATTCCTTCTGTAGGGCACTGTGTCCTTTTGTAAGCAAACCCCTCCCTCTTTAACATCTATTTAAAGAGACTTTGTCCTTGGCTCTGTGCCTCAGGGTCCAGATCTTTGTCCTTGAGTTTAATGGCTATTTTAAGAAATATTTTCTGCCATTTTTCCTTTAAACATTTGTAGACTTGGATCTTTTCAGTGACACCAGATCTGAAACAAAATGCCAAGCCTGTAAATTGCTCTAAGCACCAACACGTTCACTGGAGGGAAAGCAGAGACTTTTCTCCATTTGGATGCCCTGCTTACAGCTATGATTGTTTTGTTGATAATCCCTAATATTCCTATCCTGTTTTACCTATGCCTGACCCTCTCTTTCTTTCCCTTTATGATCATTTACTTCTACAATTAATAAAATTTCCACTTCAAGTTAAATAACATGCACAGAGCTATGTGCACACACATACACACACGGTGCAATTCATCTTGAAAGCCTGTAGAGACACCCCATTATCAGAGATGGGGGACCCAGACAGCCACAAAACAGTGTCAGCTCACACTGATGGTGGCTGTGTCACTCAGCCACTGCAGAACACACTGCCTCAACAGAACTGCCTACTGATGCAACACCATGGCAAAGACCCGGTGGCACAATGCCACAGCTATTTCTGGGTCTCTGCAGCCAGTTTTCTCTGACAAAAAAAAGCATCTCTCACTTGTCTCCCACTCCTCACAACAGCTGCTGGGAGTGAAAAGGGTGTATTCTTCCCACCCTGCTATCAGCCAGCCAGAAAGCGCCCCTTTGGCAGTTGTCATGCATATTGTGACTGACAGTGGATAAATTTTAGGGAAAATAATTGTGGGAGCTGCTGTTGGCCCCAGGTAGCTCTTAACATTGTTAACAAGCAGTTGAGTATGTCTGTTGCCTGGCCCACTGCAGTGTTGGAGCTACCACTCTTCTTTCAGCCTTCCTCCTCCCCAGCTTTCCATGGACTACCTGCTTTGGGGATACTCTGGGCTAGAAGAATCTACAATTAATTCCTGCCTTGAGATCTGGCAGCTAAAAGCCACCTTCTCCATCTGGTCTGACAAATAAGCATTTGGAACATTTCAGGAAACCTTTTTATCACCCTGAGTGCAGAAGAACCTGAAGTGGAGATGTTTTGTCTTCTATGGGACCCAACACTGCTGTGGACATAATTAACTTTTAATTGAACTTGCACAAAATTCTTCTTGAGGCAAAAACATGCCACAGGCATTGAATGCCTGGGATTGAATGCCTAGCAGTCAGATTATATTTTGGATGGGCTGGAACCGAAAGGCTGATTTGCTGTGGGCATTGTATCTTATCTTGCTTCCAGCAATAATTCATGTGCCAGCATTCATGGACTTATCTTAGGTAATTTTGCATCACTTATGGATGCTTCTCTGCTCAAATTCTTGTGGGTTTAGCCAGCACACTGAATCCCTAAGTCAAACTGCCCTATGTGTCTCTGCCACCTCATGTCATGCTCATTGCCACACTCGTTGCAGAGATACCTGGGTTATGTTAGAAGCTGATGAGATTCCTGTGACCACCAGAAAACCTGCCCAAGATTGTCTAACACCTTCCATTTTAAGAGATTGTTTACAATTTACAGCATTGATAAGCACAAGGCTAAAATTCTCTCCATTAAGTGTTTGCTTCTGTTTGTCTGTAAGTACTTGTTTAATGTTTTGATGCAGATGAGTTTGCTGTTTCTGAGACATGGTAAAAATGTTTTGACCCATTGCCAAAACTTCAAATTGTTTGGAAGAGAATTGTTGATGTTGTAGAACTGGAACCAAAATCTGAGTAAGGTAGTACCCCTTAAGCCAGATACTTGCTTTTGGAGTGACTGCAAAAGGCCAGTCAAATGGTGGGTCAAATTGCTGGGCTCTACCTCTATCATGTGTATTTCAGGCTGAGACTGCAGCATCCAAGCAGATCTTTATTTGCAGCTGTGGAAACAACTTCTCGGCCTCCTAGAAGCATTTGAGAATGTTTTGCAAGTGGTATTGGCAGAGGAGCATGAGGGAAAAGTGTGAGGAAAAATGAGGAAAGTGAGGGGAAAGTTGAAGAGAAGGTTAAGCTGCAGATGCACTGGAGATAAAGGTGCTGGGCTCTAAGTTTTCATGCAGAATGATCTGTAGTCACAAAAGGCACATCCTCTTCAGGGCTTAGCAGCCTTTACCCTAATCTTTGTTATTCTACAGGTGTAGAGTGAAGAAAATCACACTGAGGTATGACATACTAAAAAAGAATAATGTAGTGCATGAAGGAAAAGGAAAATAACTGGGAAACATGGATAGGTACAGCAAAAATTCACTGTCTCCTCCAGGACAGCAACTAGGGACTTCTAATGAAACTAGGAGGTCATGAGCTCAAAGCAAGACAAAAAAAAGGACTTCTTCACACAACAGCGACGTAAGCTGCATAATTATTTTCCAGTGCCAATTTGCAGATGCTACAGTTCATGTGAGTTCGAAAATGAGCTGGGCAAATTCACTCAGGGGAAATCCTTCAAGGGTTTTTAAGCAGGAAGATGAATAGCCAGCTGCCTCCTGGATCAGGGAGACAAATTGTCAGCAGCTTAGTTAATACAAAGGGATAATGTCATTTTACTTCTCTTTTACTCTTTCTTGAATATCCTCTTCATTGTCAGACATGATGAGTTGGCTTGACCTTTGGTCTGATAATGGAGGACTGTCCTTATGTTGTCACATGTGTCACTCCTATTGCTTGGACTAGTCTTGCTGTCCCTTGTGTCCTTAGTTCAAATGGTAGATGTGAGACATGGGAATTAGCTCCCTGAAGCTCTGTCTGGGTTTAATGTTACTCCATGTGATGGAATTTTTTGTTACCAAATTTACTTGTCTAATTCTGTAGAAGGTTTTAATGGAACTTCCCAGACTGTAGGAACGCAATGAAGTGGGAAAGACAAGATCCTCCAGACCAGCAGCCAGATTACTGTAGTACATCTTCCACTTCAGATATACTGAGGGATGTTATTTAATTAGCAATGTAGTGCAAGAGCCTCCCTTCTTGGATAACCAGCATGGACTGCGTTCTTTGGTGAAACCAGGTCTGCATAGTGAAGACTCTCATCTGCTACTCTATGGCAGCAGATGATTTAATGAAGAGTTTGGTCTTGCAAGCAGGAGATATTTCTCCCAGCTGAGTGGTGCCCTGGAAGACTAGATTTCCTTCCTGACTCTTCCTTGTGATTTCTATGTGATCTATGAGCTAGGCACACAGTTTTATCTGCTCCTGGATAGCTGCTCTAAGGGAGAGGAAGAACTCTTTTCCTAAGAGGGAAATTCAGATATTGCACCTGGAAATGCCAGTAGGTGGTTTATGTTAGTTTGGCTCAGACTTCAGTTTGGTTTGAAGTAGATCTCACTGCCACCCCCACTACTCCACTTGGATCACACTCATAATCTTATGACATTGGAGCTGGAGCCACTTGGCATGAGACTTGATGGCAAGAGGTGCTCCAAAAGAGCTCCTGCTGCTGTCACAGCAGACAAACCCAGTGGACCAGCTGAGAGCTCTTCTCCAGGTAAGTGACTGAAAGCTGTGACCCTGGCTCCTTGGCATCTGCTGCTTCAATTCACTCTGGCCCCTGAGTTGCTCCTACTATGCCATCGTACACACTAATGGACATACTGCCTTTCTCCATGCTGCCTGCCTGGGAAAGACAAGGAGATTGGGCTCCTAATGCAGGTTCACATAAGCTAAAATTAGGTAGCATAAATATGCCCCTTATCTTCCAGGAACCTAAAAGAGAAATGCTGATTGCTCTCAGCTATTCCCAAGGTCACTGGGAAGTGTGAGTGAGCAAAGACAGTGCTGAAAAATGCCAAGTACCTTGAAAAACAGAAGCCTATCCATCTCAGGGTGGTTGCCTGCAATGAGTTAATGCTTTTTTGGGCATTGGCTCACCAGCTGCAAAGAGAAGATAATCACCTCACTGGTGCCTGGTGAAGATAAGCTCATTAAAACTTCTCTGGGATTCTAAAATTACTGTGATAAGTACTGCAGAGAAACTCATTAGTGAGTTTAACTCCATTCAATGAAGAGTTTAAAAGTTGAACACCTGGGATCACACATTCAATGCTAAGGAGTAAAAGAAATTCTGAATTAGCTCTTCAATAAACAAATTCTGTGCTACTTGGGGGTGGAGGTTCCCAAGACTATGCTTGGTAAGTGTAGGCTGTAGCACAACAAGCACTGATTTCAGGTTGCATGGGAAACGTCAGTTCTGACGTTGCCTAACTTTGTAGGATTTGACTTAGTAGCCTTTATTTTCTTTTGGACACATTTTTTTTGTATGTAGCAGAAACTGGTGAGGCTCTCCAGGATGAAACATGCATTAAAATTGAAAGGTGAACTGTGAAGCTCATATAAAGTGTTTTCATTGTGTGTTTACAACTATTAAATAAGGGTGCAGGAAAATGTATCTGTTTCTCAAAGTTCTGTTTCTGGTGTGGGTACTCGGAGCAAGCAAAACAGCAGTGTCAGCCAAAAATGAGTGAAGATGGGATGAGAGTTTGGGTCAAACAAATCCTGTGAACAAGAGAGCACACGGCTTTCTGAACCCACTATGGTCTTCATAGCACTTGATTATATTGGAATATACCTGTAAAACCAGAATAACTATGTAGGAGCAGAATTCCTTGCAAGAAACTTTCAAAACTTGTAACTCATTTTGCATGGTAATTTCCCATTCCCTGAGGAGTTCCTTCCCACACATGAGCTGATTTAATGAAGTGTGCTTGTCTCACATTTTATCAACATATTTGTGTGAAATCAGTCTCCTTCTAAATGCATGGTGTTATCCTTTTATTTAGGTTCTGGATTTGGAGCTTCCACAAAAGCCATGTGCTTAGGGATGCGATACTGGAAGCCAGAAAGGCTGGAGTCACTTATTGAAGTGAGCATTGAGTGTGGACGAATGACTCATAACCATCCCACAGGTAATGCCTGCACGCTGCCATCCCCTAAGGCAGCTTTGCTCTTCTGCAGGGACTACCATGGCTCCTGTGAACTCCCCTGGTTAAACCACTTCTGCTTTGCAGGCTTCAAGGCCTCAGTTTGAACTTTGCTTGGTTAATGCATACATGTGTATATTACTTATATAGGCTTATATATTCCTTGTATATTATGCTGACAGCATCCTCAAGCATAGTTGTTTTCTCTCCTAAAATCCCAATATGTAAGCATAACCTGCCTTGTCCAAAGCATAGTCATATTAGTTGCCCTGATCAAATTTTAGAATTCATGTATATCTAGATGACTCACTACTATCACACAAATTTATGGTTCAGGAGATAACAACATTTCTCTCTTGGCAGGTTTTGTCATATCCAATCACTGTAGGTAAAGGTAGTAAGCCAAAAAAACCTAACTCCACATATTTTAGGATACAATCTGAAACATTTTCTAAACAAAACCTAAATAAGCAGATTTAATGTTGTTTTTAAAATATTAAAATGACAGGTCTGACATTTTGATAATTTTATGCTATGTAAACATGTATTCACTCTGTTTTAAACAGCAATAAATAAAACCATAATGAATGGTGACATATTCAATACACTCAGTGCTATGAAGCAGTCAGAAAAGCCATCAGGATGCCATAAAATTAGGGAAAAACATTCAAAACAAAGCAGAAAATTAGGCTGGTATGTAAAGTCAGTGATGCATTAGCAGCCATAAGACTGATTGTAGTCTGTGTCCATCATGTCAGAAAGGGCTTATGAGACCCAGAAAATGGCAGCAAGGAGGACCCAAGTTGTCAGACACCTTCCATACAATGAGAAATTACATCTAAAAGGAGTTTTCAGCTGGGAAAAGAAACAAGTAGCACAGCAGGGAGGCAGGAACGAGAGGGGTGGAAGGGCCACATGCACCTCACTGCCATCCCGAAATGTGTCAGGGAAATGCCAGTTATGATCCTCATAACTCAGACTCAGAAAACCCAACCAGCATGTCAGTTGGGACTGAAACAAGCAGACAAAGGAAATACTTGCCCATGTTATGCACACTGAAGCCTCAGACCCTGATGCTACAGGCAGCTGCAAAGTCCCTGGGTATGCCTGGGGTCAAAGGAGACCAGGCGAGGAGGCTGTCTTGTCAAAATCAAACAAGCTGTGTAATTAGAATGGCCCCTAAAACTAGCCTTGTTGCTCTGGGGAATGGAGAAGCCAAACCACTCCATTCTGGGGTTCCCTCTGTCTTGCAGAGGCAGACAGCTTGGCCGGGTGTGCTTTCTTCCCCAGTGAGGAGCAGCAGGCTGTGTGAGGGCTGCCATGAGCAGGGGCAGCAGGGCAACAGCAGCAGTGGGTGGGCAGGCTGGGGAGTGAGCAGGAGGAGACTGCCAGCCCCTGGAAAACCTTCAGGGCACACCCCAGCCTCTGCCACCCTCTGAGTGAGCTGTCCCACTGCCCCTTGCTAGCCCTTTGATTCACACTCTAAACCCTCTGCTGCTACCTTCATAGTAAATGTGGCCCTCAAGGATCTTTGTGGCATCTGGGCTAGATGCTGTCTATCTGAGTGAGACCCTTTGTGCTGGGTCTACACGGGCTGTTATCCTTTACAGAAACATCTATGGGACTCAAGCTGGATGTGCCTTGGGCCTGACCCAGTATTGCAAGTCTTGTGGCAGAGGGAGTTACCAGACACTTCATCTGGGCTTGTCACCTCCAAAGATAATTTTGTTTTACCTTCAGCAAAACACACAAAACTCATGATTACCTCTATGCATGAGTGAACGCTTTTGGACCCATGCACTGAGAGAAGCACCTGCATCAATACTTCGCTCAGCTTGGATTTATTTAAATGACTGGCTGTTTTTCTTAAGCATCTTTTGCACGCTGCACCAGGTTGTTTTTTTGCCCTTGACAGAATGCCAAGAGCACAAGTAAATACAAGAAATGAGCTCACTGTTTGTGGTGTCATGGAAGTATTGAGTGCCCATCAACAGTTACAATATTTGTAATATTTAAAATGTTGAAATATTTGTAACCAAAGTAGAAAACAAGCATGTCTTTCTGGACAATTTCTTCTTTCTTCTAAGGGGACATGGGTTTGTACCCTTAGAGTCAAATGAGCCAGAAATAGCCAGAATAGATCTAGCAATCACCTCTCTGGGGCTGGATGATGCTGTAAACAAGCTGATATAGCCTGTAATTGAATCACTTTGTACAAGTCAATTATTTCATGTGACTTCAATTAGAAGATTTTCAGTATCCCATTGGTAGATGATGTTTATTTTTGACCCCTACCTCAATTTCTATCACCTTACACCACTGAGAACAGAAGCTCCCTTCTATGTAAGATAAGTTGCAAACCAACGGGCAGCACTCATTAGCCAATAATCTCGACATGCCACAAGTCAGACAGAGATGGGTTGTGTACATTTGTTAATCTACCTGACAGCCACGAGGCATTCCACTGGTGATTTAAGAGGAAAAACAAGGACAAAAAAGATGGTACCAGCACAGATGCACACTGGTAATCCTCGTTATTTGTGAATTCCAGGTTTTCTAGGGTCCCTTTGCACAGCCCTCTTTGTGGCATACGCAATACAAGGGAAACCCCTTGCGCAGTGGGGAAGAGAGATGATGAAGGTTGTGCCCATGGCTGAAGAATACTGTAAGAAGACCATTCGTCACATGGCAGGTACCGAGTCTGGATCAAATGTTTATTTTCTTAAAGCTATCTTTAGCTGGAAAGGCACTGAAGAAATGTCACTCCTATTCTTTACATCTTGCTGCTTTCCCCCCTCTCCTCCCTCCAGAGCTTGTCCTCCTGCTATCGCTGCTCAGAGAAGTAAGTGCCACCTTCTTCTACCACCAGTTAGTTGCCTGGTGTATTGGTGGCAAAAATATAAAGCAGAATAGCAATGACTGTGCCCAACTGCACAGTTTTATTTTTAAGGAATCTTCAGAGATTGCTGGGCAGGGGGGAGGAAGGAAATTATATTTAGCAGGTTATTAGGCAAACTAACTGCTGAGATTAATTATTTAGCTGCCTTCCCTCAATTAGTGCAGTTCAGCATCTTCATTAAGGAAAACCACTGACACTCCCCATCTTGCCAGGAAAATTTCACCTGCAGATGCCTCTTGACCAAGAGTTAGCTTTTGACCACAATTCAGATTTGACTTGTTGCTTTTCTGAACAAATATTTAAGCTACAACCTGTTGTATCCTTGTTTTAAACAACTGTCACCCAACTACTGAACTTGATACTACTACTTTATTATTGCTGTGCGTGTGGTCTGTGGGGCAAAGGTACTTTAGTCCCCCCTTGCCAGGAAGTGATATTTGTGATGGTGAGACCTGCTGTGGACAGACAAGTATCATTACATTGAAACATCAAGGTAAGAGATTAAGGGACAGCTGTTGAGAAAGACTGAATTCTATAGAAATCTTTACTCAAGAGCACTCAGAAATTAAAACTTACCCTTGAAGAAAAGCTGCTGCTTTAAAATCTGAAAGGAGCCCCAGGAAGGCTTTCTGAAAGACCCTGTGTTTTCATCTGTGCCTCATTGCACACCAGGATTTTTTTAGCAGAGACCCAAGAGGAGCAGGTGCAGGATTAATGTGATCAAGAGTCTCTCTGAGTGGCTTTGCAGCAGGTCCCTGTCACTCCACCCGAGCAGAACCCCTCGTGTGGAGGTATGTGTGCTGGGCTCCTGAGGCATGCCCTCCAGCCAGTGCCCGTATTGTTGAGCTTCATCCTATTTTGGTAACGGGAAAAGTGTCCCGCATTAAAGTTAAGCTCCTTGGCTGCTGAGATGTGCTGCAAAGAAATCCTGCCAAACAGAGTCCTCCAGTTTTAGAAAATCCTATTTTAGCTATATTATCCCCCATGGATAACAAACAGAGAGTTTGTTATCCATGTCACAGAGAGTTCGACTCTACAGCCCTCTCTGATATGCAGTTGCAATTACTGGCCAGATCATTCCATGGACCTGAATGTGACCATCACCTCGGCTGGGCTCAAGGGATGGTGCAGAGCCTTGCTAGGGTTAGTGGCATGGGATTCTGACAATGCTACAGGTCCACCCAACAAAAATATCCTTCAGTGGCTTGATCCCTCAATTTCTGAAACTGTGGAATAAGCACCTTGCTTGTTAAGGTGCTACATAGAAAACATTCAGTTTTGAGGCATTTCTGGTTTATTGTCATGGGGGAATTAGGGGAAAAACCCCCACAAAAAAACAAACAAACAAAAAGCCAACAGAAAAGAAAGAGACAGGTCGGGTCACTCACATTTCTAAAAACTGTCATAACCAGGTGCTGTAGTGGATGTTGATAGTTTACATTTGCTTTGCTTACATTTGTTTTCCTCTAGATGCTATACATACATCTAGATGCTCTCCTTGGCCTGCTGGCTGTAAATGCCCTTTCAATCTGATTTTGTAAACACCTCTCCTTTTTAGGGTTCTGGTGAATGGTTTCTTTGAATTGAGGCCAAACAGGGTCATAGACTCAGAAAAAGGGCAGCTGGACACTTCCAGGTGCCTTGGGCACGTGGTTGAATGCTCATCACTGTCTAGGGCTGGGGCACTGTCAGCCGACAACTTTGTAAAGTATCAGGTCCTACAAAGCAGCTTGGATTTTTACAAAAAAGCCCCTTAAAGATCTTAAGTGCCAAAGAAAGTCACCACTGTGGCATTTTAGAAAAAGAAGCAAAATCAGATTACATCCTTCAGGTGAATGGTTTGGTTGTGCTTTGTGTGTGCTTCTCAGCCACTTGCAGCACACACCACCGAGCAGCCAAGCAGGAGAGACAGGGAAAAAGTGCGAATGTTAAATTTTATTTTACACCCATAGTCCCATCCCAAATTGCTAGTTTGCCTTGGCATACTTAGCCATCTGGGCTACCTTCACTGTTCTCTAACTCCTGACCCCCCTCAGCTTGGCAGCAGGGCTTCCCTCAGGCCTCAGTTCTGCAGGCAGGTGCATGTGTATGTGCTTAACAGTCCTGACTTAGGTGCCTTTTTAAGCCTTTATAAAAAGGGTGAACCAGAGCACTGGCTTGAAAATAAACTAATTTTGATAAGTTTATTTACATGGGGAACAT
Source organism: Ploceus nigricollis (assembly GCA_013399945.1). Classification (NCBI taxonomy): domain Eukaryota; kingdom Metazoa; phylum Chordata; class Aves; order Passeriformes; family Ploceidae; genus Ploceus; species Ploceus nigricollis. The sequence continues at coordinate 274,945 of VXBC01011388.1, forward strand.
TAAGCATGATTAGAGATCACTTCCCAAAGTGATAGAAAAAAAGGAGAAAGATATATGGTTATTAAAAAAGGCTTATTTCTATGGGCACAGGTAGCAGATGTGTGTGTAATTTATCCCTTTGCTACATTTGATATGTATTATAATATATGCAAATGAGAATTTTGGACTTTCCTATCTGTTTTTTCTGAATGATCACACAATAAATGCGATGAAAAGAGAAGAGAAATACTGGAGAATTTATGCAATTAAAAATTGATAACTGAGGTAGGTGGCGAACTGTATTTAGGATGTGGAAGCATTTTTAGATATTCTTTAATCATAGTAAAGGAATAAAAACCGACAAAGAATTGATCGTTTTCTTTTTGTTGACTCTTACTTTTTTTCCTTGGAGTGCTCTTCAGTAAATTCTTGTAAAATTTCATCTTGATATATCTTAAATGACATTAAAATAGCACAAAATTCTGAAAGTATTTTCTTCATTGCATCCTCCGTTTTCAATTAGATGTCCCACTCCATACACAGTATATATGCAGTACATTACTGTAAAATACCTGGGGTTTCATGTCAGTCAAAACTGTCACTACCCTTAAAATATGTTAAAGTAGAACTGAAAATGTTCTTGAAATGAAATACTACATCATTAATTTCTTTTGCCTTTAGAATATCAGGAGCACTGGTTTTACTTTGAAGCCAAGTGGCAGTTTTATTTGGAGGAGAGAGAAATCAATGAGGAAAATCAGAATCAACCTGTCTTTCCAGCCAACTATGATGCAGAGGAGAGAGAAAAGGTAACTGCAACTTCCAAAAGTTCTTGGGATGGCTCTGAACCAACAGAGGTATTTTCAAAGAGACACACCACTATTTTTCAACTGATTCCACTGCCAGAGTAGTCAGGATTTTTTTTTTTTTAATTTGAAATTTTTAATTTTTTTTTATTTCAAGAAAGAAAAAAAACAACTGTCATCCTCAACTCAGGTATATGTTAGCTTAAAAGAAAAGCAGTTACCACCAGTCCTGTGTTTGCTGCAATGGGAGAAAACAGTGCAGAGAGGCAGGCTTAATGGTCTGGTACCCAGAGCAGGCACAAAATATGGGCCATGACTATCTGAGGGTGGAAAAGGCAGACGTCCTGTCTGGGGCTCTCATCCTAATGGAGCTGTGGCCAGAGTCTAACAAAAATACCCCCAGGTATTAGAAGCTGGATTTGGCCATGTTTAGTAGAAGGTGTCCCAGCTCATGGCAGGGGATTGGAACTCAGTGGTCTTTAAAGGTCTCTTCCAATCCAAACCAATCTATGATTGTTTGGTCCTTCGAGCAGAAGAGACATCCCAAGTGATTGATTCGCTGCCAACCTGGGCTGTGCCAAGCTAGTTTTAAATGTCTTGAGAGATGGTGTTTCACCACATTCCATGAGATACTATTTTATAATGTACATGATATTTTCTTTGCTGGTTATATCTTCTTAACTCGAGAGAAATAATGTGTCTTCTTCCCTGCTGTTTACAGCTATCTGATATGGGCTGGCACCCCCCAAAGCTCTCCACTTAGCAGCTAAGCAATAAGTATGTGGCTCTTGACACCTTTTGCCATAAATCAATCCCTTTTTTCCAGATTATGTAAGCATAGTTCTATGCTTACAAGTCACTTCGTGTATTTTTAGCTGATTATCTGTGCAGTGAAAGGTGCCTATGGAAGTCCGATTGACTGTGGATAATAAGAAATTGCTCACTCTAAATATAAAGAATATTCCCTTCCAGGTTTATTTTACTAATTCAGTGTCATGAATTTGCTACTAGTTTTATCTTCTTTCCAGTAATACTGGAGTCTCTGCAAAGCTTTAGGAGAGATTAAGCCAAACAGTAATTTCCCATGATCATTTCAAGAGAGAATTGTATGCACTTCTAATGCAGAAGCAAAATTTACCTTCATTACCCTAGCCCAACTATTTTGGCCTATGAGCTATGTATTTTGACAAGAAAGGAAAAATGAACAAGAAAGGAAAAGTGGTGCTTGACCCTCAAACTCCCCCATCTGCAGAGATCATAGCCTGGCGAAGTCAAGACACTTGATTAGCGTGCTAACAGCCCTGGAAAGAATAGATGAGGAGAAGGTAACCATTCTGGCTGCCTTTTTCCCGGGAGTGCCCTCCTTTTGCCTTCCCTCCAGACTAGCTGTCCCGTTGTGTTTGGGAATACAGCCAGTTGCCTTTGACATGCAGTTAAAAGAGCACCAGTATCTGGCACAACCCTTGCCCAGGTCACCACATGCATGTTCCTGCTTGGCCAGGTGTACCCTTCTGCAGGGCACAGTGCCAGCTGTATGTGAAAGTGAAGCCCTCAAATGTGGCTTGGATTGATCCAAGCATGTTTCAAAGGCAATTTCCCTCCCAAAAAGAAATCACATCTTGAAATGCTTAGCAGCAAAGGCCACATTCTCTATAAGCTGGTATATATAATTTTTCAGTGATGTGCCTTTGGAAGATGTTAGATACACAGTCAATGGGCAGACATTGCTCAACACATGGGATCAGCTTTGGTTCTGCAAACAAAATACTCGCCTGACTTGCTTTCCTGTGATGGACACAATATGCTACAAAACAAGGGAGGAACAAAACCAAAGTCATCCAGGACAATTAGACTATAAGGACTTTGTTCCCTTAAGATGGAGTTGCTTAAACCAGCAGTGAGAAAGAACCCGAAAGGAAGAGGAAAAAAAAGAATGGTAAAGGAGTGCTAGCCAGCAGGGGGTCAGCTCCTGAAGGGTGGGGAAGTCAGAGGCAGCTGTAATTACTGGTAGCAGGGGTCGACAGCAAGGAGGGGACATGTGAATTACCTCCTGGGCTTGGCAGCAGCTCAGTGTCTTCAGCAGGAGAGTGCACGCTAATACCCCATCCCAGTCCTAGCTCCTTGCTGGCCCACTCAAGGGAAGCTGGGCTGGTGCCACAGCGCAGCACAGGGCTGCACAAAGGTGCTGGAGCTGAAAGGAGAATGAAGCAGTTTGGGAAGTGCTGCCTTGGGGCAGTTAAGTCCCGCCAGGTTCAGTCCCAGGACAGCTATCTGCAATGTAAAGCTGTTTCAGCAAGGCGAGATGACATCGGACGTGTGCAGAGCATCAGGGATGAGGAGGAATAACTGGAGTGACACTTGAGCAGCCTGGCTGCACACCCAGAATAGCCCCTCCGTGCTGAGCCCTCCTGCCTTTGGTAGCATTGAAAGTGTGTCTGTGCTGCTCCGCCAGCATCCAAACTGCAGCAATAGGGCTGGAAATTCTCATGGGGCAGAGGATGGCATAAAGGCATAAATGATCTCTCTAAACTGTAAAAAAAAAAAAAAGAAAGAAAGAAAGCATAGAGTGAAGCTGTTGTCCAACTCTGCCACATTTGATGTATGTGTAGATAAACCTCAACCAAGTATGAAATAGCTCAGGTGAAAGTGAACAGAGAGAAATGCCAACCCTTCACACATGTTGCAGAAACTAAGAGCCAGCCAACCAGCAACATTCAACTTGCCATGATGTAAGTTAAACTTCAGGAAATAAAGCTGCCCATTTCTTAATAGGATGATATTTTTAAACTATAAATTTATTTGTGTTGAGATAATTTGGGGATTTGGGGCTGGAGGTATCTGCTCTAGAGACAATCCAATTTTCTTTTGCAAATCTCCAAACTGTGGATTTGGAGTTCTTTCGTCTGCCTTCTTCTCCTGGGGAAGAACTGTTTCTTACATTTACAAATTATTTTCCCTTTTGTTCAACAACTGCTTTTAGAAGAGGAGAGAAAAGGCTTGGCAATAAAAAGACAGAGAAAGGGGCTTGAATTACATAGTCTGAAACTAAGGCCCTAAAGAAATTACTGGATCAGAACATTTTCACCCCCCATGAAAATTTGGCTAATTGAAACATTTGCAAACATGTGACAAGGGGAGCTGAGAATATTCCCAGAGGCAGTAAGAGGATTGATGAAGTATGTCCTTACCAACCATAATTTTTTATATGATAAGGAATTTCTAGGATGTGAACTTGAAATCTGTCTTGATCTACTTTTTGGCATTTCTGGCTTGCTTAAACCAGCCTCTTGGCCTGGTGCTTTAAGCTGGAGTGCAGGCTTATACCAGCACCTCAGGCATCACCAGGACTACTGGAGGTGCCACTATGGCTCGTCCCATGCCGCACCAGAGGAGCCACAGCACAGCCCCTGCTGCCCTTTCCCAGCTGAATAAGCTATTCCCACTCAGCAGGGGAGATGCCAGCCTGGCGTGGCCAATGCCCCACGCCTGCAGCTCCAGTGCCATGGCCTGCCCTGCCAGTGCTGTCTCTCCCACAGACGTACCGGCGCTGGAGCTCCGAAGGCCGGGGCGGAAGACGAGGCCACGACGCCCCCATGATCGCGTACGATGCCCTGATGGGCTGTGGTGGGGACTGGACAGAGCTCTGCAACCGCTCCATGTTCCACGGAGGTGAGGGTCCCCTGTGCCTCCCACCCCTGCTCCCTTGCCAGGGCCAAGACAGAGCCCTCCTGGCTGTCAGCTGCCTCTGTTAGCCAATCTGCCATGTTGTCTGTAACATTCTCATGTCTGGTTTTAGCCTCTAAACCCCATTCTTCTGGCAGCAGCTGCCACACAAGCCATTTACAGCGCTTTTCAAATGCTGCTCCATCTACATCTCATGGTTCTGCCAGAGGTGCATGAGGAGAAAGTCCAGTACAGCTTTCTAAAGGGCTGGCAGAACCTGACAGAACATGAGCACCTTTGGCAAAACAACCTTTTAGCTGCATGTAATGATGCCCAGTAAGGGAGAAAAATAATGCAGCACCCAAACAAGTGCCAGCCAAATAAAATCCAGCACTTGGAGGCGCACAGTTAAGTACTTCTACAGCTTTGTGAGAGGGAACTTTCTCATTAGCAGACAAATCTTGCTGGGCTTTTGGGAGAGCCAGGATAGCTGGGGGGTAGGACCCCAGCCCTGAATCACCCACTCCCTCCCTATGTGGTGTAGGCCCTTTGCAGAGGCTCTGGCTCTCTCACCTGCCCCAATACAGTGGTGAGAGCTCACAGTCCCCCCACTGCAGACCCTGGCAGGCACAAACCCACAGGCACTGCATGCACAGAGCATCAGTGCTCCTCAGCAAGGCTGAGTGTTTTAGAGCCTGCACTGTGCTGTGTTGTGCTGTGAGGAGGGAAGGGACACTCTCCAGTCCAGAACCTTTGTTGTGTAGTAGACACCTCTAGAACTATTATTCCCTGCTTTGTTCTTAGCAATGGCTAGCTGCCTGCAAGAGCTGCTGTGCTGGGGTAGATTTTCCAAAAACCAAGTGAGCTCCCAGCCCAGGAGTGCACACCACAGTGGCATCTCCACATGCTTGCCTTGGCATCGCTCTCTTACTTTAGGCATCCTTAGCCTTTAGGACTGACCCAACACGCCCCCACCGTGCTCCATCAGTGTGGAATGCTCCTCCTCCACGCAGGGCAGTTTTTGGTTGTGTGTGTGAAGGTGACACTAAGAGACCACTGCAATTGTGCTTAAACCTGCAGGGGAGAGCGCGGCGACTGGCTCCATCGCTGGCTGCCTGTTCGGCCTGGTTTACGGCCTGAGCAAGGTGCCCAAGGGCTTGTACCAGGACCTGGAACAAAGGGAGAGGCTCGAGTTCTTGGGCGAGAATCTTTACCGACTATCCATGGAGGAAAAGTAAAGCAGTTTCTGCCATTTTCTCTTTCTATAAAGATTATATCAAACCCTGTAGATATCTGACTGGCATTCATAGTGAAGGAAGTAACCCTGAGTTAGTCTGAAGAGCTCTATGTACATTGCGTGCAAGTGAAGATAGCTGAGTTATTAGACTGATTAGAATCATTAGACTGATTAGATATACGTGATATTTGTGGGTTTTTTACAGATGTAGGGATTTCTAAATATAAGGAGTGCTGCTTAAACCTCAAATGGCAAAAAATAAATAAAACATCTTTTGACTGATTTCAGTCTAACTTGCTATAATACCACTTCCTAAACAGCTGTTTCCAGTAATTACACATATGAAATTAATTTTCAGAACTAATGCTTTCTTGCAAAACTAATGGTAGTACCCACTCACAGGGATATTCTCTGTATATTTGACAATCCTTTCACCACTGTGTCCTGCCTTGTTCTCAAATCTAATGTGGCTGTGACACTTGTAAACCTAATGTCTCATGGATTAGCTTTTAATGAATCACTGATCCCTGTATCAGCACTGTGGTGTAAGGTATTGTTACATTAGAAGCTTCCAAAAAAGGAAAAGCCAACACTAAAAATACCTCCAAGGAACAAGCAAAGCATCAGTGTGTCTAAAATTTCTGATCAATGTGTCTAAAATATTCGAATTATGTTTTTATTCTTCTTCAGTCTTCAGAACAAAAGTTTCTCTAAAATATAACTGGCTGAAATATTTGTAAATAAATTAATCTTGCACTATATTCTAAGTATCAGTCTTTATTTTTAGATTGAACAGATTATATGTTGCTGTATCAGTATCAGAATTTTTGGCTGAGGTCTTCAAGCAGTTGTAATAGGTCAGCAGTTAGGCTGTGATACATTTCACAAGTCCGAGCACCATGAAAATCCCAAGAAGAAAAGTTACAACTACTTTATCTTTTTCCTTTTTTCCCTCCCCTTCATTTTATTATCTTTTTTGCCTTTCCTTGTCTGGCTTCATCTCACCTTTCCTTTCCAAGTTATTTTTCAACGTTTCTTTTCTTTTTTCTTCTTTCTTTTTTCTTTTTTCTTTTTTCTTTTTTCTTTTTTCTTTTTTCTTTTTTCTTTTTTCTTTTTTCTTTTTTTTTTTTCTTTTTTCTTTCTTTTTTCTTTCTTTTTCTTTTTTCATTTTCATTTTTTCTTGTCATTTTTTTCATCTTTTTTTCTTTTCCTTTCCCTTTGCCTTTCCCTTTTTTTCCCCCTTCTTTTCATTTTTTCTTTTTCTTTTATTTTCTCATTTTTCAAGAAAACCAGCAAAATACAATTGGGTTAGAAGTTGCATACCACAAACAAAGCAAACAGTGGGCCTTGATGAAGGACATCCTAATGCCCCCACAGAGCAGCACAGGCACAAATATGGAATCCCCAATGAAATAACGCAGATTTGAGCTCAAAATTTGTTCCCACATTTAACCTCATGTTTTACTTTAGAAGTTCAGAAAGTGAGGTTTACCTAATACTTTCTAATTTCCGCCATGTGTGATTGCCTACGTGGTGTTGGTTTCTCCTGTCTTTCTCCAGCTGCTGAACTGTGTTTTAAAAAGATAGCTAAAAATACATGAGTACTTTCCTACGCCTTTTTCCATGTAAGCCATTGCTGGAATCGTCACTGGGATGTTATGTGGCAGACACAGGAGCAGGTGATGCCTGTCAGTAGGAATAGCAGCCTGCATGACAATGTCCGTATGAGAAGGTTTTCCGTACTACGCGTTACCTCTCGCTCTGTTGTTGTAGCATGTTTTCTCTTGGCAGCTTCGCAAGGTGCTTTCGTGTTTGCTTTGGAGATGTGTTAAGCCAAAGGCAGCAATTGTGTCAGTAGCTTTTGGTGCCAGAGAATACCAAGACTTTCTGAAAACATTGCTTCTAGTTTAGGATGCCTCTAGCACTCCTGTAATAAATTCAGCAATAGAGAAGAGAGAAGAACATATTCTGCATAAGGTAGGACTTCTTCTAGTACTTTGGCTTTTCTTCTTCCTTTAGTTAAAAAATAATCACTGACAAATATTAAGGGGATTCATAATTTTTCACACTTTACCTTCTATCCAACCTGGGCAGGACCAAGTTGTGTTTCAGAGATCAGTAAGAGAATCTCATTGAAAAAAAGGACTGAACCTCTAAAGCATCATTTCTGCAGCTGTTGGGGTGAGCAGTGCCTAGGCCATCATTTCACTGAACACACTCAAAAGGCCTGTGCATCGTTTTGAATGGGCAGAGCTGCTCCTGGTTTTCTTCCTTATCTAGGGGCAGGTCGTTGGACCAAACACCACACAGAGCCAGGTAGAGATGCCCAGGGATGAGGGAGGCCATGAGATGCAGCACTTTGCACACTCCAGCTCATGGCCATTTCCCCAGAGCCTACCAACAGTAAGGCAGACCAATCTCATTGATCTCTGATGGTTTTTGCAGGACAGTGTTTTTCAATTTGTTTCTTGTTTTTTGATGAGGCCTCCATAGTGCTGTTTTCTTCTGCCCATGCCACTGTCCCTGCAACAGCCAGTCCTTTGGGCTGCCAGAGTGTCTAAAATGGTGATCAGATATTTAGCATGAAATTCAGGATCAGGAGATAGGGCCTTCTCTTTTCCATGCCAGAGACACTAAACCAGAAAATCCTACAAATGTATCCTTTTAGCAAATGCCATGGGATGCCACCATGCCCTGCTACTAAGCAGCATCTGGACCCCTAACTGAATGGAAAGGCTGGAGGGCACTGGTACAAGAGGCAGCGGGCAGGTTTGGGTGAGAGTGCCAGTTCATTCCTGTCCCTTCTCCTTGGCACCTCGGCTCTCCTCTGCTCACAACACAGGAGTATCCACTGCAGAGGTTTCTCTGGGACAGGCTGGCCAGTGGGATAGGGTTGCACTGCTGCCCATTAGCATATTAGCCTGTTACCACTCTGATGCTGCCTGTGATAAGTGTCCCCAAAGAACCTATAAATAAGTGACTAAGCAGCCTGTCTTATGCATCTTAATTATTTGTAGGCCAAGAAGACAGGAAACTATTGAAGGTGGCCTTGCCTCCTCTACAGGTCCAAGCAGTCTGTCCTCCAGACACTGAAAACCATGCAGCAGCATAAACCAGCTTCCATAACCAGCAGCACACTGAGGCACATCACAGTCACTAAAAAGAGTGGAAACCAGTGTCTCCAGGGGAAGAGAGGGGTGAGGGAGATAAAGCACATGTTATGCCATTTTGCAGGATCAGGGAGGAGCCCAAGTATCTGCCTTGTCATATGGCATAGCTCACAGTGCTGGGAAGTGAATTCTGCTGGCACGGGGTTCCCCCTGTGCATGGGGACTACCTGTCTGGATACTCCCAATGGGATTAGAATTGACCGTCTGCAGTTGATATAGAGGTGACTATATTTCATTGATAGATGACATAGTTTAGGAGCAGCAGGATGCAACTTGGGAAAAGACAGTAAGGAAAAATTAGGGATGATGACTTAGCCTTTTGAGAATGGTGGTCATGCTCCCAAACATGAGAAGCCTCTTACTTAGGCCTCCTTCCTTGAGGGGAAACCATGGTGTTTCCCAAACACTAGGTTAAAGCAGACTCATCACTACCTCCATGTTTTGTGGTGGTCTCAGAATTCAGTGTCATTGTACCACTGCCCTTGCACAGAATGCATTTCAGGTTTACATGGTCACGATGGTCATTTGCAGGTGACGTCATCTTGGAAGAACTGCAGATGCCCTAAATAGGTGCCATAGCTGTTTGTTCATTTTCTGCTGCTGGCTGGTGAATATGGATCAAACACTCAACCCATGCAACATGTCTTGGTACTTAAGGCAATGCAGTATTCCCACAAATGCTACATTTCAGATGGCATTCTATAATAACACTCTAACATGGAAAAGGAAATCATTGAATAGAGCTCACTTATAGTATATTTTAACAAAGCTGTTTGAATTTCATAGCTCATAGAAATATTCCAAGCAGAGAGGGCCTGATCTCCTTCCCTTCAAAATCAATAGTAGTTTGGCTATGCCGAAAGCAAGACTAGTCTGTATTTTACTGTGGCCATTTATAGCAACCAAAGCAGTCCAGAAGGGAGAGGTAAGCAGGGCATCTGGTTCCACTGCTGTTCTGAGAGATCAGAGGTGACCCTGAAGCACGTGGGTTGATGGCCCCACATGTTTTTCTGAATATACCAAACACTAGTTAGGGAGGAGAGGGATGGTAAGCTTGCAGTTAAAATATCAGCAGACTTGCAAGGAGAGGGAATGAACCTGGATATTATTAGCCAATTGTACTCTGAATTCTGGTTCTTTCTTTATTCTGAAAATTCCCATAGTTGGGATGAATTGGCTTCTTGGTGTAACATAGAAGATTTGCCTCTTTGGCTGTGGTCAATTTGGTAAGGGAAAGGGTGGATGATACCACCTGTGCTATGCTGAAATGTGGTTATTCCCTATCAAAACCTAGGAGATATTGTCACGTTAGACATGGGCCAGTTGTCAGGCTTTTTGATTTTATTGGCCTTTAAAAATACCTACCAAGTCATTATAAATAGACCTTCTTCCATTCAAGATGGCAAATGCATCCCTCTGCTGAGGGATGTAATTTTCAATATGTGCACTTGAAATGCAGCCAAGTGGAATCCAAATATCACAACCCAACTGGACAAGGACCAGCCCTTCACTTTGCAAACAGCCTCCATAATATTGCAGTGGGGGGCCGGGTCCAGTTTCTTTCAGAGACCACAGTGTGCCAGCTGCTGGGGCACAGCTGGGCCTTCCCCAACTTTTTGAGCTTGACACTCACTAAAGGATGACCCTCTTTGCAGCCTTTCTTCATTTTCTACATGTGGATTTAATTTAAAGAAGTTTTTTATTCCACTTCTGCTCATAAAAATTAATCCCCTGCGGGGATGCAGGCTGCATTCTGTGCATGAAGGTATTTCACTGCACGATGAAGTAACCTTCCAGCTTTTCATGGTGTCAGAAAGATGACACTTCTCGATTTTTCCCTCCTAGACCCATCTATTGTTATTGACTTCAAGCTCCAGCTTTTGTGCTGAGTTCAGTATTTTATTTAGTAACTGATCCACACCAATTAAAGCATTGCCTAAATCCCCAGCTGCCTGATTCTTCAAACAAGCAAAGGTCCAACATACCATCCTTCTTCCTCTAGATTAAAAGAGGTTGTAGTCAAGGGACATTGCCAGGGTTGTTGTTGTGGTGATAGCCTTCACAAAGCAGATTTAAGAGCATAGTCCTGATGTGGGATTTGAGTGCTATCAAAAAGCAAATAACAGCAACTCTGTTGTGTTTTTTTTTAATTTTGGGGAGGTATCTACTGACTTCTAACCTATACCAATATTAAAAATCATCGGTGGCGCATTTGGGCCCCTTAGCCTTGATATTTTGTTTTAATGGTTATAAACCAGAGACAGAACCATGGTTTCATGCTAACTGCAATCTCATCATATTTATCTTTGCCTACACTTTACCTAGCAGGAAAGGAAAATGCCTTCAGTGTTGCCCTCACTTTAGGACATGGTAATTCTAAATGAGGGACTAGTAGCACAGAGGGAATGTAGTGACCTTGACTAGCATTGCTTGCTTCCCTAAGTGCTTCCACTGCCCACAAAACACAGAAGAAAGAGCTGACAATGCCGTGTGGGACAATGTGAAGCCCTGAAACTCCTGCTACACCATGCCTCATGAAGTTTGTTGAGCACTTTGCATGCTTTTTAACAGGCCACTAACACCAACGCTCTTGAGAAGTTCTAAATTTAAGTGGTTTTTTTTCCATTTCATGCGTAGCAGCATGCCATTAAAGCAAAGTAAGAAGGTAGTGACAATGCTGACAACTTGAAAAGACATTTATGTTTTCTCTTGCACAGCACCAAAAGCGCACACTTCTGTGGAGAGAATAAGATGCTTATAGACCCTCTGGTGCTGAAGAAGAAGCTCAATAGGATGGCAACAGAGCAAGGAGCCTTTGCTGTTCTCAGCAGCCTTCTGCTATATGTCACCGAGCTCGCAGCCGGCGATCCACAGATCAGCAACAAGAGGACAAAATGGGCAGAAGGTAAAGAAAACCAGGTGAGCTCTAACCAGCCATGTCCAGATCCAGTCAGGGTTCAGTATCCAACCAGATTTCAGCTCTTGCGGTCCAGGTTTCTAAACAACAATCGTGAGCCATACACCAAGAAGAGAAGAGAAGTTGGCAAACTGGTCATTAAAGAGAAGATGTGGTTGAGCAGGGCTGGTAACAAGCTGGACAGAAGTAGAGACAGGAAGGGAGATGGAAAAGCAGTGGAGGAGGATGCAGACACAGCACCCAGTGAGAGGGCAAGGTGGACTAGTGTGACTGGAAAAAACACAGTGAAGAACATCCTGAAGAAATTTTTAGCTGCTGAAGAAAAAGAAGCCAAGGAGAAGTCTCCCAGCTGGAAAAAGAAGGGAGCAAACAGCAGTTTGCCAAAAATAGTCAACAAGAATTCAGTCTTGTCCAAACTGAAGGAGAAGTTTGAACAAAGCACTCTCTGCTCAGCTGCAGAGGTGAAAGCATCACTCTTGCGCAAAGGTGAGAGAAAGACTAAAAGTTTCCCCAGCAGAAAAGCTATTCATAAGCCTGAGGTCAGAGTGCTGCGCATGGCAGCAATGACAGCCACAGGTATAAAGAGTCCAGAGTCCCAAAATTTAGTATGCTCCATGGTCCCAGTGCCCAGATTCAGCATGGCTACCAAAATTAACCATCCCTGGAGCTGGTTGAAAAATAATGCCGCAAAGCAGCCTTTTGGTCATGGCACACTACTGAAGGAAAAAGAGGGATTCAACAGAGACCACAGAGAAAACAAAACCCTGGGGAATGCAGCACAGGACAGGGAGGACAAAGAAGAGTTACTGGTGGCACCAGAGGCCATGTCAGATGCAAAGGACTGTGCTAAGGCTAAAATAGATTCCACAAAACAGGGACCCAACTTTCATCCTGTTCTAAATAACTCTTCAACTACTCATAAAAACAAAGCTCTTGCAGACTGCATTCCCCCCTTACCTGAATGTGGTCTAGATTGTGACAGGACTAACATGCCAGCTGGGCCTGACACATCTTCACTATTGGGAATTACCAATGCTCTGCAACATGTTAAGGAAGATGGCCCAGCTTCTGACTCACCTGACTCTAGCGCAGCTGAAAGATCCCATGAACAAAGTCCTCAGGATACTAAACCAGGAGAGATTCCTGAAATATCTCTGTATGTATACGGTTCAGATGAAGATGACACAGAGCTCACAGAGCCAGAAAAAGATCCTTTCTTTGCAGGCCAAAAATGTGTTCCAGAGCAGAAAGCACTGGAAAACATACTGTCATTTTACTCTCCAAAATTTTCAGCATCTTGTGAAGTTGAGCCTTCAATGTATGATCGACAGCTAACTGTCCTAATACCAGCTTCTGGCACAAAGCCACCAATAGAGGCACTGGATTTAAGAGGCAAATGTTCTAAGGAAGCCAAAAAAGAAGCAACATTTCACAGTGAAGACAAAATGTCTTCTAGCAAAAATGATAGTGATGTCCCAAATATAGAGGAGGAAAATAAGACACCTAACAGCCAAATGCAAAATGAATTAAAAACCATGCAGCCTCAGCCTCCTCAAATGAATTTTAGCTCACAAAATAACTTTAATGTTTCCAATGGGGACATGCAAGTTCCAGATGCAAATCAGTACAAACCTACATTCTCCTCAAACGAGAGCCTGGAGCCAAAGCCTGGTGCTGCAGCAGAGGAGGACACCCCTTCTCCTTTGGAAAAAACACAAAGCCCTTTGCCAGGTGACCTTGTGAAGCACAGTTCCTTTATTTTAGAAGAAGATTTTGGGAAGGACAAATTATTGTCATCAAATGAAGTGATGAATCACTCAAACAATCAAGCCCTGCAAAGGAGTTCCTTCACTGACCTGGAGACCTGCCACAAGCTATCTGTATCTGTCATTGAGCATGAAGAGGACACTGCAGATGAGATGCCCTGGCCTGACTCTGAGGCATGGCAGTCATCCTTGTCAACCCCTTTACCAATATTGATGAGTGGGATTGCAGGACAAAGTATCCATCGCACTCTTGGAAATCCTCTGGCACATCTGCCTCTAAATTTGGCGGGACAGGGAGCTGGTGCTGTGGAACATGAGCATGACAGCCATGGCTGTGAGAAGCATCCATACCCCACTTCAGATGAGTTGACAAATGGTGGGAATGACACAATGGGGGAGAAGAAAACCATGTGTGATTTTAAGAACCAAGCACTATTCCCAGATCATGCAACAGAAAATAAAAACTCGACAGACAAAGAGACAAATACATGTCAGAGACATGAGAACTGTCTTTCACATTCAACCACAAAGCCAGGAAAACATGAAAATAAAACCACACTAGCAGAAAATCCCCTGTTACCCTTGGAGAAGAGCCAAACACCAATATTAGATGATACCAAAAAGCAAGGATGTGGTATGCTAGAAGAGAACCCGATTCCTTCGTCAACTGAATTGGTCTCAGACCAAAAGAAGGATGCAAAAAGTAGAAATAAAATATCTGAACACACAAGGGATAAGCTCTTCTCCTCAGATGATGACATGAAGCATGAAATTGAGATGGAGACAGAGGAGAAAGAAGAGAGAAATGCCTTGCATAAATTTGAGCAGGAACCAGTATTCACACCAAATGATACTGTGGACCGTGATAATAACTCTTCAAAGGAGAATGATGCTCATAGTCTTCAAACATCCCAGTTACCTTCCTCAGAGCATGATACCAACATTCAAGGAGTGAAAAATACTGGACAGAGTTTGGAGAATTTAGCATCTCCAAGAGATTTTGTGAAACACAAGCATGATGTGACAGGAGATGAAAACACCAATTACAACAACAGGAAAAACCAGCTGAACTCACCAGATGAGCCAATGAAACATACAAATGACAGTGAAGGGCTTGAAAACATCAAGTCAGACTTCAACAATTATTCAATGCCACCAAGACATACAAGAAGTCAGGACAATAAGATGGCTGATGGGGACAATACTGCTCTAGAGACACAGAAACAGAAGTCACCAGGTGACCTCGTAAAGCCTGAAACTAAGCCAGACAAAAAAGAGACTAAACATACCTCTGAGAAGTTCCAGTCACCTTCTTCAAACAAAGTGCCAAATTGTCAAGACAGCAGCTTTTCAGGAGAGAGGAAGCAAAAGACACCAGCAGCAGAAGACACTGGATCACCTGAAACAGAGGTAGTAAAAGAGGATATTGAGCAGCAGTTTTCTGGGAAGCACCAGCTACTTCCATCAAGAAGATCAGAAATGCATGAGGAAAATATTCCAGGAGACAAACAGCAAATGAGATTTGAAGATTTTCTGACACCTGATACAAATACTGCAAAAGAGAAAGACAAACTTCTAAGTTCCAGGAAGTGTCCATCAATACCGCCAGAAACATTGGTTAAGCCTCAAGAAAAAATTACTCCAGAACAAAAGCAAAAAACATCAGATTCTTCAGGTTTTAAGAAGCCTGGTACTAATTCTGTAGAAGAAAAGGATGGACATCCAGATTCTGAGAAGCCTTCTTTAAACAAAATGCTGAAGCCTCAAGAAAAAAGCGCTTCAGAAGAGAGGAAGCAAAAGACACCAGCAGAAGAGGACACCAGGTCACCTGAAGAAAAGGCTGCAAAAGAGAAAGATAAATGCCAAGGTTCTGGTAACCATCCATTACCTCCTTCAAGTAAATTATTGAAGCCTGAGAAAAATATTCCAGGAGGAGAAAAACCACAAACTATATCCGAAAGTTTCACAAAGCCTGATGCAAATGCTGTAAAAGATAAAGGCAAAGATCCAGCTTCTGGGATGTGCCAGTCCCCATACTCAAATTTGCCTGTGAAGTCTCAAGAAAATAATTCCACAGTCAAAAAGGAGCATTTGCCACCACTACATGATGAAAAACCAATGTATAAAACTGGTAGTCCAGAAAAGAAGAGTGAACCTGAGAGAAGAGAGAAATATCAGCTAGGCTCTTCAGCTCAGTCAGAGGGGCACAGCAATGATGGCCCAGGAGAGGAGGGCCCTGTGGGTGATTTCAGAAGCTATCAAGCTCCATCACCAAGCAATGGCCTAAACTGTAAAAGCAGTGCTGTCCCAAAAGAGACCAGTTTGTCTAATACAGAGAAATCCCCCAAATCATTCTCATCATTACATGTTGCATCAAAAGACGAGGCAAATCCTGCTGGAAACAGAGAAAAGCAGCCTGGATTTAAGAAGTACAAAGCGCTCTCGTCAAAGACTTTGGTGAGGCATGAGAAAGATGCTGCTGAAATGGAGGGGAGTGGGCAGGCAGCTGGCAAAACAAGTGAGAAAAAGGCAGAGCTGGAGGACTGCTCTAAAGCAATGCCATTCTCAAAATACACAGTGGAAAGCTACAGTGAAGGATCCTTAGATTCAGCTTTCAAACCATTGATCATTAGAGTAAATGACACATTTAAACATCACAGCTAAAAATTACGGCTACAGCTTAGGCAAGAACTTACAACAGATCATGCTACCGACTCGATCTTTCTTTTCTCCTTTTTTCTCCAGGGCATTATATTATCATTTTTTAATCACAAGGACATTGATGTGCATCTATCAGAGCTAGGGTTTTTTTCTTTCTTAAACATTAGCCTGAAGACATGAATTAAATTAATCACTGCAAGTGAATTAGCTAATCACTGAATTAATCATCAGTTTATAAATTAAATATGAGAAGGGCTTTGAGATCAGTGTGAATTCAGCCCTGCTTCAAATTCTCCTTGCTAACTAATGGGCTTTGTTTGTAACAAAGACAACTGTTCAGGCTGAACTCTATTTGTATTTACTTGTTCTAATGAAACTCTGCTAGTACTTCTTGCAGGAATAGTGGTAGGCAGTGTAGCTTTAATTATGTCAAAAAGCACTTGTTCTAAGCTCTGCCTTTTCACAGATTAGCAGGAACTGTTGATCTATTGCTGCACTGAGTGACACTATTAGCAGATGTAGTGAGGGAAGGAGGAGAATGCTCCATTTATCTGCAGAAAAATCCTCAAAGGACATTGATGCTACAAGGGGATTTACCGCAAATGCAAATGGTCAGCCTCATTAATATTAACATAGGAAAAATTGTGATTTAACCTCCTTGGAAGGTATTTGCACTTTGGCCATACACACTGTATGCATTATTGTTGTAAAGGTACCCCATTTCAAGGGGTTCTTAATTACTGCAAATGAATATGCAACAAGTGTAAGAGCTCAAAAAAGCTCAACGCTGAAAGGCCATGAAGACAAGGTAAGCCAGAGGGGCTCAGTACTTTGACATAGCAATTCAGCTTTTCCTGGGACATCTGTCCCACTCTAAATGCTGGGGCACACAGACATGAGGCAGGTGTCTCAGCTCACATTTAAAGTCTTAGGAAGTTTTTATTTTACAATGCAATGTGAAACAGAGAAGTAAAAAGCAGCCAGTGTCACTGAATCCTAAAAAAGGGGTAAATTTTTGTGTTTACAATAATAGCATCTTCTGCAAAAGGTTTGTGTGTGATGAATGTTGTTTTGGAGAAGTGAGGGCAGGGTTGCTGCCTGGGGTGTCTCAGTAAAGCTGTGACAGACAGAACATCTCACTGCGCCAACTCTCCCATACAGGAGTTTAGCTTAGCATTGTAACTGCACATTTGTATTACAACTTACTGTGGAGGAGCCCTAAAGGCATATCCTAAGGACTCAACTTCAGCAGGACAGAGGGTTCACACAAACAGGGCCCTGCTTCCCTGTGGCAGTGAATCCATTTTTATGATGCTCTCCATGACCACACTCTGCAGCTGAGGGCAGGCTGTTCCTTAAGCACAGGTAGGCAGAATGCCCCCACCCACTGCCATCAAGAGACTGAGGACAAGAACAGGCTGGCAGCAAGCTGAGATCAAACCCATTTGCCATCACAATATACGAGTCACATACATGACAACTGGGCTGGCCCAGCTGGGGACATTGCTGGGAGGAAGTGGGAATGCGAACATTGTGTCTCCTGACCACTGAGGAGGCTTAAATTTTGACTTCTTTTTCCTTCCCAACCTGCCAAGAATTAGGCCTTCTGGCATGTGGAGGGTCACAAAGTGAAAATTTTATTTATGTATCACACCAGTCCTCAAAAACTAAAATAGATTTTATTGGAAATACAACACTGCCCTTACACACAGGGTTTACTTCACCCACCAAACTTTTATAAGCTGGCAACAATAAAGGCCACTTTGTACTAAACCAAAAGCATAATTTACTTTTTATTGTGCATGATTTCATTTCACATTTGAGAAAGGTCCTTAAAGCATAGAGCATTTGCATCAGACTTGAAGAATAAATTCTCTATTAGCTGGCTTCTTCTGCCTGTACAGGAAAATCACAGAATCATAGAATTGTTGTGGTTGGGAAAGATTTCTAAGACTGTTCTGTCCACCCATTACCCAGCACCACCAAGTCCACCACTAAACCATGTCCCTAAGCATCACATTCACATATTTTTTAACACTTCCAGAGATGGTGGCTCCACCATTTCCCTGGGCAGCCTGTGCCAATGCCTGACACTCATTTTGGTGAAGAAAGTTTTCCTAATATCCAATCTAAATCTCCCCCAGCACAACTTGAGACCACCTCCCCTTGTCTACTGCTTGTTACCTGGGAGAAGAGACCAACACAAACCTCACTACAACTTTCTTTCAAGTAGTTGTAGAGAGTGATGGGGTCCCTCCTCAGTTTCCTTTTCTCCAGGCTAAACACCCACAGCAGGTCCTCATCAGACTTGTGCTCCAGACCCTTCACCAGCTCCGTTGCTCTTCTCTGGACACCCTCAGCCCCACAATGTCCTTCTTGCAGCAAGAAGCCCAAAACTGAGCACAGGATTTGAGGTGTGGTCTCACCAGTGCTGAGTACAGGGGACAATCACTGCCGTCATCCTGCTGGCCACACTGTTGCTGATACAGGCCTAGATGCCATTGGCCTTCTTGGCCATCTGGGCACTGCTGGCTCCTGTTCACCCCCAGGGCCTTTTCTTCCAGGCACCTTTCCAGCTTCTCTGTCCTGTAGCACTGCCTGGGGCTATTGTGACCCAAAGGCAGGACTCAGCATTTGTGAGGCCTTGTTGAACCTCACACCACTGATCTCGGCCTATCGATCCAGCCTGTCCAGACCCCTCTGCAGAGCCTTCCTGCTCTCCAGCAGATCAACACTCCTGCCCAGCTTGGTGGCACCCATGAACTGACTGACACCAGGCTCAATCCTCTTGTCCAGATCATTGATAAAGGTATTAAACAGGACTGGACCCAGTACTGAGCCCTGGGGAACATCACCGGTGACCAGACAACAGATGGATGCAGCTCCATTCACCCTCACCCTTTGGGCCTGGTCATCCATCTGGTTTTTTACCCAGCAAACAGTTCACCCTTCCTAGCCATGAGCAGCCAATTCCTCCAGGTCAGTGCTGTGGAAAACAGTGTCAAAGACTTTATTAAGGTCTAGTTAGACAACATACTCAGCCTTTCCCTTATCCACTAGACAGGTCACCTTCTCATAGAGGGAGTTTTAATTAATCTAATTAGAATTTAATTATTCTAATTAGAAGCCATCTCAGTTATTCTTTTGCTACCTTTTAAAAGAAATTGGGGGGGACGTTGCCCCTTTTTCGCACGTAGAAATATTACTACTCTGTAACAAATTGAAGGAGTTCTTGACTCTGCCAGAAAGTTAGACAAATATTAAACAGATGCTTCCCAGCAGAGCTTGTCCTTGGGCACCAAGAAGCCTGTAAGGCTTTCAGTTTACACCTGCCTTGTTTGCTTTTCTCAATAGGGATGCAACACTAGCAGACTAAGATGCAGCATCCTGTGTTCAGGGTAAGCCAGGCAGAGTCATCTTGTGGGCGTCAGCTTTTAGGTTGTTGTATGCCTTAATCTCTGCTGGTAAAATAAAACATCCATCCAAGTCAAATGATCCTCCCCAAAGTACACTTAAAACCTGACATAGATTTGCATGAAATGCATCCTTATGGGTAAAGCCTCACTTAAGGAAATCACTTCATTCTGAGAGTTAGCACACTTAATCCTTCAGAAAAGAAGGGAGCAAGGCCATAAAAATTCCAGTCATGATGGAGCAGTAGAAGACTGGTGTGCCTTGCAGTAAACAAGTCACTCCAGACCATGTGGGCAGAAAATTTAGCACTGGTGATAAGCAAAGAAATGCCAGAAATTAGTATTTCAGAAAAAAAGAGTTTTAGGAGTGATATATTCATCTATGCAAATGATGTCAGGTGTGCAAATGGCCAGGCTTGAACTCTGATGAGACCCTTTCTGACACAACAGAAAACAGTTTCATTCCCAGTATCCAATAGTCCTTCACAAATTTTTTACCCCCAGGAGCAGAGGCCTTCTGCCCCTGCTATCCTTTAGGCACATCTCCCACTCCATTATAGGAGAGGCAGTGAACAGAGCCCTCCCAGCTGCTGTTTCAACACCTCTGACCTAATAACACATATTTTTGAGGCATCTGCCAGCACAACTCTTTGCTTTTGGGTTTCTGGACAATGGGTGTAATTTTCTGCAGTTCTGTTCCTTTTCCATACTACAGCCCTCTGTTTTACTAATATACAGTTCTCAAGGCAAGCATCTCTCAAGGTCACTGGAGGAATTAGATCCTTAGTCTATACTAAATGTAGCAGGAATTTTTTTTAGTAATGATTCCTTAAAGTCCTGGCTTAGCTATGGACACAGATACACAATCACAACCAGGCCAAGAACAGGGAATATAAAAACCCCAAAGCCCAGATAGAAAAGGTTTTTCAAGGTTCCCCCTCTATGGTGACATATTTTGAAATTTCATATTCTTACGGAATCAGACTCTCATGGAAAGAGATTTTTTTAAGGACACTGGGCAAAATTAATGACAATATTACTGCCTCAAGCACAGTCCATTTCTTTGGAGTCTCCAAAGTGAAGCTTTCCAGTTTTTGAAACCCTGAATAAAAGAGGCATTTAAGGGGAGTCCAGACTCTGAGCTGGAGCTGGGGTACCTGAAGGGTTCCATCTGCAGAAGCAGGTCTGAGGGGGCTCAGTAGTTAGTGGTGCCTAGAGATTGAGGCAACAGAGAAGCGAGGCAGGCTCCCAGTACCAGCCATCAGTAAAGTGCTTCAGACTTTTTATGTCCTCTCTAATTAGGCCATAGTCAAATCTCCCCTAGCCCTTCTTCTTGGCAGGTCACCTGCCAGATGGGCTTAGTAATACAGAAATCCCAAAAGGATTGGTTTGGGGCGATTTGGATAGTCAAGCTTGGACCTGGCACATCACTATGATAGTACAGTCTCCTTCACAGTGCTGAACAAGTGCCCACCAGCTCCAGCAGCCCCAGTCATCCTCCCACATTTCTGACTGAAGGACAAACCTCTGCCTTTGGGGCCCTCTCCAGGTCCCCAAACTCAGAACAAGTTCAACTGTCCTCTGGATGTGCCTCTTCCTCCATCTCCTGCAGCAACGCAGTCCTTGATTAAAGCACTCGGGGCTGATTGGAACAAGCCCAGGCCTCAGAATTCTGAGTTTGCAAAGAGCCCATCACTTTCTCCAAATGTTTCATGAAGTGAAAGTGATGCCTATATTTCTGGGACTTCAGGTCCTAGGAGAGCCCAGAGGGCCATAGGAGAGTTCCCTCTCCCCCCTGGTTCAGAAAGGGCTGCTCAGCCATGCTGGATGAGTATTGTCTCTATATAAATATAACAAAGAGTTCCTCATTGATTTTTTTTTTTCAAATTTAAAAAGGGCACATAAAGAATAGCTATTCCCAGCAAAAGAAGCCCAAACCCTGTGAAGGTTTACCCCATGGAAGAACAGAGGCCAGTGCTGTATCATAAGACACAACTGGTCCACTGCAGTGTCAGGAAATGTGTTCACTGCTTTTACCCAGACATCGAAACCAGGAAGAAATAGTTGTCCTGAAAGTGCTGTCTGATTCCAAATTGTTCAAATGAAATGAAAAAAAATGAATGAGTGCACACTTTTGGCTGTGAACTGCATAACTTAGTAATTGGTCATCTTCTTCAGTTGGATAACATTTAACACATCACACATGACAAAAAAAGACAGAGACTAAGACCAAGACCATTAAGTAACCATTTGACTCAGGTTTCCCCCTTTGTACTATTTTGGATATCAATGGAGCTGATAAAAGAAGAAAGCACTAAAGATAACAGAAGAGACCTCATATCCCAGCACTATTCAGCATCTGTCCCAGGCACAAGATGCTGCAGATGAAATCTGGGCTGCTGACAGTAGAAATGCCCCACCTAATGGTTGAATTTGTAAAGCAGGATGCAGGCAAGCAGTGGTGAAAGCAGATGAAAAACAGTGCAGGAATAGTAGGAAAATTTAGGGAAACATTTATTCTCTTATTCCTCTGCCACTATGGACACCATCCAAAAGAAGTTTGTCTAGTTGATCAGAGAAACCTGACAAGTAAGAGCTGGGATCCTTACAGATTTTGGGGCAGGGGGTTTCTCTGGAACACTAGAGTATATCTCTCTTACCTGAGAAATGAGCACAGGGATATGTATTATCAACAAAACAATTTCAACTATTGCACTCACTATGTGGTTTCCAAAATGTATTATGTCCTGTGAGCTTTATTTCTCATTTTCATTTCCATAAACATCTTTCTATAGAACTGAAACATTTTTCAGTCTTTGATGAGAATTTAGGAAAAACAGGGGAGGAACAAGCTTGCTAGGTATCTACTTTCCTGCCAACTAAAAGACTTTTTGTATACTGAATAACCAAAGAATCAGCAGGTCAGTATTTTACCTCTTAGACCTGAAGGACCTGAAAGAGTTCAGGGAATTGCTATACAACTCCTGTTACTGCACTTGGTAGTAGCCTCAACTGTGTCCTCAGTTGTAGGTACAAGAACAACTGTGTAAGATGTGGGATTTTCATTTGGCAAACAAGCACTACAGCAGGCTCTCAATAGTGCTTGTCATCCAACAGCAGAAATGTACTGCCAGAGGGAAAAATCACTGGGAAATAAAGCCATAAAAATCTATAATTCACTGAACTGGTTATCCTCAAAAAGCCACCAAATAGCTTTGGGCTCTCTTTTAAAAAATTGATAGTGACTCTGAATATCCAAAAAGGGGCATCTTATCACAGATCTGATTTTTGGGGAATGTGCTCAGCATTTGCTCTCTGAAAATAAAGATTTCTTTTGTAAGATGCCTCATGTTAGGCAACCAAAGCCCCTTCTAAATAAAGTGTCCCAGATTCCAGAAATACCAGGATCTCCTGGTAATTCCAGGAGAGTTTCACGGGCACCTATTTCCCCTGCACCTACAAAAGAAAAGCATGTGAGCAAAAGAATTGGCATGGCATGGCCAGCTCCCTGCAGCCCTGTAGGTGAATGCAGCCAGTGCCTGCCTTTACCACAAAGAATTTCAACTACTTTCTGCAGGCTGCACACCATTTTGACCTGCACAACACCATTTGCTGCAGTTGCTGGTTGAGATGTAGTCTAAATAGTAGGTGAGTCCTTTCCATCGCTGTACTTCCCAAGATTTCTGGAAGGAATCAAAGAAGCCTTCTGGACACTTTAGAGCCAGCCCATCCTTCTCAAGAAACAACTGTGCAGTCGAATTACACCATCAGAGTGAAATCCTTGTGCCCCTTGGGATTTGTACCAATACAATGGACTATCAAAAGGCAGCTCTGGATTGCTAACCTGGTTACTGAGATCTTTGATTCTTCTCAGGAATGGGAACAGTGCAGGCAGCAGTGTTCCAAACACCCAAATAAGGTCCCACCAAATGTATCTCAACTCTGTCTCCAAGCTCCAGAAGACCAGAAATCCCCAAAAGACATCTTCTTTATTAACTCACTTAAATTACACACATCATGTGACAAGAAAGTCTGTACCATTGTCATGCCATGCAGATTTCTTAATAAAACTGTTTTCCTTCTCAGAGGGTTCCTTATTTGTACCACTGAGTCTTATTTGTGTGTTGAGAAGATTCAAATAGTAAAAGCATATAAAATAACAACCTGGTATTCATTCTGTCATTATCAGGGAAGGAGCATGAGAAATAAAGACAAACAGCACCTGTAAATGTCTCATCAGTATACAAACTGTTTTCCTTACGCCCAAGAGAGCTGACACATGCCAAGTTTCATGTGACAGCTGGGAATAGGTAGAAAATATAGAACATTAAATATGCAAATGGCATGGCTTTGAAAAGACCCCAGCAAACTACATTTTCTGTAGCTTGTTCCCTGCTGTCTTTTCCCTTCTGGCTCCTCAGACACGGGCAAAGGGAAAACTGTGTGTCAGGGAAGTGCCTCTGGCTACTGAAATAGGAGCAGTAATGGGCTAAGGACCAGGTTGGTTGGACCAACTTCCTCTTGTGCTGCCCATAGAAGGGGTGGCTGGCCAGGGCTGCACAACCTGAGATGACTGCCTGTCTTGCTTTTGCTTGGTGAGGGCAGTTTTTAAATGCACACCTGAAACAAACCCGGTGCTGTGGCAGGGCTGGATCAGGTTTGGCTACCTGTGGTTCAAGGCAGGCCGAAGAAGTCAGCAATCTGGTGACCAAATCAATATGTTAGAACTGTGGAAAGGCCTCAGGCAGCTACTCCTTCACATATAACCTTTGAGAAAAACAGCTTTTACTGTTGAGATTGTTCTCCTCCCAGAACAGGAGACTCCAGCAAAACTGAACCTTTGAACATGGACATACAGTTACCCACTGAGTAGTCCAGTATGACCAGCTAGCATTCCAGCCCTGCCTGCTGCTCAGCCAGAGCATTTGGGCAAACCTGGGGCTTGTCTGTGAGGAGCAAACCCTGGGGAGACCCCTGACACTTGCTCTGGGCCTTTGTTCTGCTTCCATAAATGCCAGTGAAGGAAAGAGAAGGATCTTGCTGAGGCTTCACCTTGCCCCATCTGAAGATATTTTGGAGAACCCAACTTCAATTCTGCTCTTTCTTGTCACAAACTGTCTGTGAAATCATTGGTAATTAATCCATCCATGCATCCTCCCTGCAAGACAGCAGATGTACTTCACAGGCAACAGGGAGCTGAGATGGCAGCTGTGGGCAGGCTCCAGCAGCCACCCAGCCTAGAGCCACTGCCTGGATGCAAGCAGCACAGGGAAACCAGGACCATTCACCATTTTGCATCCAATTCCTTTTCCAAAACAACCACCACTGATCCTCACCTCCCCTTCAGCTTTTCCAGTGCTATTTTTCCAGGAGACATACATAGGTGGCACTGAGTGGGACAAGTGTGGTGGAGAGTTGTGGCAGCAGCTCTCTGGCCACAGAGAACAGACACAGACTTTCTCACGATTTTTCCTGAGAGAAGCAGAGAAGAGAATCACAACAATTCTTATCTCTACTCGTTGTTATACACATGTAGAATGTGTTCTAAAGATTGTTTACCCAAAGTGATTACTTGATTAAATTCTAGTGATAGTGTTTAAATTCATTGACCTATTAAATTCACAACTGTGTCAGGACTCTCAGAGAGAATCACAAGTTTTCTAGTAAGTAATTAATGAGAGCTCTTACTACTGTAATATAGTGTAATATAAGTATAATAAAATATACTATAAGATAATATAATAAAACAATTTATTACCCAGCTGGGGGCCTACAACAACAGAGAGTGAACAGAGTTATGGGGGGAGACAGCCCACATGAGCACACAGGTCATCAGA
>VXBC01011388.1:300467-369138 GCA_013399945.1 Ploceus nigricollis
ATTAAATTCACAACTGTGTCAGGACTCTCAGAGAGAATCACAAGTTTTCTAGTAAGTAATTAATGAGAGCTCTTCCTACTGTAATATAGTGTAATATAAGTATAATAAAATATACTATAAGATAATATAATAAAACAATTTATTACCCAGCTGGGGGCCTACAACAACAGAGAGTGAACAGAGTTATGGGGGGAGACAGCCCACATGAGCACACAGGTCATCAGACCAACCCCCTACAAAGGCAGCACTTTTTCAGCTTTAGGTTTAGCTGAGTTACAGCTCCCCTGCTTTTACCCAAACCAATGCCAGCAGTTGCTCAGGGACTTCTGATGCTCTCTGGTGTTTTTCTTCACAGACTATACAACCCATATTTGAAAAAGGTACAAAGAGTGTGTGTAAACTCTATGGGAACACAATTCCCAGAAGCAGTATGTATGAAGCTGAATGTCACTGAGAATTGAAAGAAACAGACTTGTGTAAGTATCCCATGAAACCAAACACTTAAGCCCAATGGGATCCTAAGAAAATATAATGAAAATACAGTTAAATCTTGATTTTGCCCCCCTGGTGCAGTAAGGCTTTCTGATGTCAGAAGAATCAGCCTTGGTCTATGCCTTGCTTCTCCCCCTGTGTCAGGGGAATGGATGACTCTTCCCTTCACCATGTCTCTTAAGTTCCTTGGGTCATGGCAGTCTGCAACAAGAGTATGTATGCAGAGTAAGACCCTTCTGACTGCAACCAAGAGCTCACTTGATGTTTCCAGGCAATGTGAAAACTTAGTCTGAATACTATTTTCTATTAATTTCAGTCCCCTGCTTTCAGAATTCACCTGGAAACAGATACATGGCAGAGGTACAACCTCTGGGTGCTTCCCTTTCAAACAAGCTAACACTGGGGCTTAGTTTTGAATTAAAAATTTGTTTCACTCTTCTTTAAATATTTTTTTATAAAGAAGTAGACACTGCTCTCCAATGTATACCACCACTGCCCAACTCTAGGCAGACAGAAATGCAAAATCAGGTCTTTCTTTATGCTTTCTTCTTTAGAAACCCAGGTTTAAATGAAAAATCATCTCAGCTTAGAGATAATTTTTATTCAAAATGGGGGGAAACTGAGGTTGCTTCAGTTTCCTTTTTTTTTTTTTTCTTTTTTGAGGGCTGAGTGGAAACATTATGAAAATGAAACATTTTCTTTAGATTTTGACTTTCTATGGTTAATTGAATGCAACTGACATTCAAGAGCACTACAAAATAACAACTGAAATAAGGTAAATATCCTCCTTAAGATTTATTTCAAATAGAAAAATGCATTCCAATAATATCCTTCCAGCCTGACAAAGAAAGCTCAAACTTCCTGAAACACTATGTTTTAGTATTATTTTTAAAAAATGTTCTCATGGCAAAAATATGCTTATGAAACAATGTGTTCTAATCAAAACTGTGTTTCATGGGATGAAACAGTGCTGATTTGTAGTAGCTGGGGGAGGGTATAGAGGCCTGGGCTGGGAAGCCATGCTCGCTCCTTGCAGCTGAGACCAGACCTGAGTTAATAAGGGCAGAAAAAGCCTGCTGCAGAAGAACATCAAATCTAATTTTTTTTTACATTTTTAAGCAATATACTGGGATAGGATTAAGCTCCAGAGACAGACACTCTAAACTTCTTTGGGATAATACCCAGGGAGTGATTTCCTTTTGTTAAATGGGACACAAAAGAGGAGGAAATCGTAAGACCACCGTAAGCAAGGTGTCCCTGAGCTTGTGGGGCTGCTTCTTCCCCGCCGCTGGCGAGTTGTCCTACTGGCCTGCAGATGGCGAGTTTGCCATGTGGAGATGTGTCTTTTTGCTGACAAAGAAAAGCCCTACATCCTTAAGGGAGTCGGGAAAACAAATTCTGCCCGAAGATGATAGCTCAGAGTTAACTCTTCACCCTGCCCAACAGTTCTCCCACAACGCTTCGTTTTGTGTGCATGAGCAGCTGTTTGCCAGGCATGAGGATATTGCCCCGAAGATGGTAATATCAATATTTCAGCTGATCATTAAACATCACTCTTTGTAATGGAAATAGGGATCTTTACCCCCACTTCAGCAGCAGCCACAGTCCCCAGCACAAAATCATTAAAACTGCTCTTCCAGGAGGTGAAGCAACAGTATGTGATGATTATCTGATCATTTTCTGGTCCCCCCTATAGTCTTTAGGGGGGACCTAAAGACATGAATTAAGAGATACCCACATTGACTTACTCCAAAGGACCCACAGCAAGGTCCAAGATTAAGACTCAAGCAATGATTTGCAGTGTTACTGATCTCTGTGCCACAATGAGTTAAATTCTCTAGAGTTCAAAAATTTTCAGTCTGGGCCCCACTGAATCATGAAGTCTTTCTAAGAAAATATGTTTTTCATATCTATTTTTTCAAAGTCCATATTTGTGCTTAAAACTCATCTGGATTCCTTCACCAATTCACAAAAGAAAAATTATGAATGCTTCACAAAAGTAACAATAAGATGTTGCAAAGAGTCGTTTTAATAGACAAAAGAATAAATGTTTTTCCCTCACTGCTCTTATGGAAATTCTCCTAAGCTCATCCTGTGACACATGAGGGCTTCCCCCTCTTCCTTTCCATTTTCCTACTTTTCCCCTTACATTTTTGTCTTGTTCAAGGGCTACAAAATGAGACTGGAACATGAATCATGTGTTTCCAAGAAACATAGAGAACTTGCTCTCTGGGTCAAATTTTCCAGTTATTGTTCAATAAAGACTCCTGAGCCCTCCCAAGAGCCTCATGAGAAAGAATTTCTTTCCAACATGCAGCTGCTCATTAATTCCTGGGAAAACCCCGAAAACAGAGTTTTCAGTAACATAGTAATCTTTCCATTCTGAAGTTTCACTGCTATTTTTTTAAAGAAAGCAGTCACAGACATCAAAAAAACTCCAACATTTTGAACATGCCATTTTGATCAGCTACACAGATGCACACATAAACTGCATTCTGGCAGCAGATCTCAAATTTGGTGACAATTGGGCGCTCAAATAACTAAAATACTGGGAGAAGCAGAGAAAGCATTTCCACCCCTCCTTGTGTTCTAGGGCAGTACCCACTCATCCTTGGATACCTTGGGATTTTACCCTCTGCCACCACCCCAGCTGCAGGAGGAGCCTGGTAAGGAAGGCCAAGTCCTCTGTACCTTGGATCCCTGGGCAGCACAAGGGACAGGCAGCAGGTGCTACTGCTGCAAAGCAGGTACAGCACCCCCTCTGACATTTCCAGCATGGCAGAAGGATATCTGGCACTCAGCTATCAGACCACAAATGCACAGCAAACAACAGGCCTGTTATATTTTTACCAGGGCTAAGCTCTGCCATTGTCTTCATCTCTACAAGCCACAAGACGAAAAGAGCTGTGTTCTGTAATGCAGCCCTGATCCAAAACCTTGTACAAACACCAGCCTCCTCTTGCTCTGCCACTGCCACCACTGTCCCCCACTTGCCCATGGGAATGGGTGGGCTGTGCAAGAAACTCAAGGCATCACCTGGACACATACATGAATGTATTTGCCCATGGCTTTGCCTCTGCTCATCCAATTCCAAGGGCTGCTGGGCTGCTGTCATGACAGGAGCTGTCTTGGGGCTGCTGCAGGGCTGCCCTCCATGACTAAACCTCCTTTCCTTGCTGCAAGACCTTTTATGTTATTACCTCTGCCTTTCCTATGCATACAGGGCTTCCAGGCTCAGTTGACAGTGAAGCTGTGACAGGGACTTAGGAGTACCAGACTCCTAAGTCTGGGAGGTCTTAAAGCCCTATTACCACTTGGCACAGAGTGTACTTTTATATTTTATGGGATGGAAAGCCTTCAACTGCTTTTCCAGATTACTGTGGACAAAACTAATCCCAGGGTTTGTTGTCATTTAGATGATGTAGTTGTGCAGGACTGAAAGGAATATTACAACACTGGCAATCTCTCTCTAAGAAGAGCACTGGCTCCTTCACCTCACACAAGCCATTTTTGGAGCCTCTCCCTCTTCCTCCCCACCCCATTTCTGCCGCTTCAGGGAAAAAGGTGAAGTTGGCAGTGCTGGGTTAATGGTTGGACTCAATGATCTTAAAGGTCATTAACAGAAATGATGCTCTGATACTATTGTCATGTGTGGATGGAAGGATTTTCATTGCACACCCTGGCCAGAATAAAGTAGTGACTGATTCTCTAATACTTAGAAGATGGCCTTGGAGAGTTTCTTTGATTCCCTTGGTTTTGGTGACACTAAGATTCTGCGATTCTATGTTGTGTCTGCACTGGGCTTGGTACCTGCACTGAGCACAAAGCCACAGCTGAGTGGCTTTGCCTAATTGGAGCCCTCACATTTTGTAGGCTCTGATTCTTTCTTTCCATTTTCCACACCTAACAAGGTTTGGATGGTATTTTGCTGAGATCAACAATCAAATCCTCCACTATTTACTTCAAGACCCTTTTGACATTCATTGATAGTGTCTGCACAGTGATTTCTTTGGGTGTTATTCTGATGCAAGCACAGCTCAAAGTGCTCCCTCTGACTCCCCACTGCTTGCCACTCAACTTGCATTCTCCAGCCACCACAGCCAGTTGGAAACTTTTTTAATGAGGCTGCTTTATCACTTATGAACATTATCATTCAGCACTGTGGGTAGACCTGTGAGTGAACAGCTTGCTAGTAGTAAATGGTGATAAGAAAGATGCCCTTGGCAAAGGCAGACAGGATTTTGCCCTGCAATAGCTCCCTTATTCCGGGCCAGCTCAGGATGCTCCTCTTATAAATGTGGGTCTATATGGCAAATGTGTTCACGTGTCTCCTGCCAGAGATTACAGAGTCTTCTTCTCTGCTTCTCTCACTGTTCAGTGATGGGGGAGACAGGTTTCTTTGTAGGGATTATTTGCTTCCCAAAATCTTAGAAGGATCAAAGAATAGCAATAAAATTAAGGCAATGGGAAATCATGGTTTCCATCCATAACACAAAAAGTCTGAATTTTGTAGAAAAGTAATTTACTCCATTAAATAGTATGAACTAAAGGCTGCAAAATTACTCTCAAGACTAACTTCTAAAAGAAAAATAGAGGCAAAATAAAAGCATATTTCAATTTGATGGAAACAAAAATAATTTTATCACTATTTGCCAAACACATGCTTTAGTTAAATCTTGAGAGCTGCACGTGATGTCACTGGCTTTAGGAATATGGTTGTCTCATCTGGCAGTTATTAGTGTTGTTGGTATGTACAACAGGTCTTCTAAAAATAGTCATGTTCGAATTAGAGCTGCAAAAACCCTGATGCAGTGATTCTCTGTGGTGTCCTGCCTCATCTCTCCTCACATTTGTCAAAGACAGATTCTGTCTCTTCTAAACATTTTTACCCATCTTTAATAGTACAGACCATCAACACAATTACTCTATTGCAGTATGTATGTTCAGGGAGGAGATCCAAGATGCCTTTGTTTTCAGTTTAGTTAAAGGTAAGTGGTAAAATGGAAGTGAAAAGATAAGCATCTTGCATGTCCTTATTGTCAATATTTCAGCATTCACAGGTTTGCTGCTTGAAATCATCTCCTGCAAATTTCTCAAATATTATTTTATGTTACTCCACTCGTTTTCAAAATTGTTTCGCAAGAAATGTTAAATGCAGGCTGGACCCAGACAACTGAAGGTAGCTCTGTAGGTCAGGGGAGTGCAAGTTGCCAATAAGTGCACAGGAGGA
Organism: Ploceus nigricollis; assembly: GCA_013399945.1. Lineage (NCBI taxonomy): Eukaryota > Metazoa > Chordata > Aves > Passeriformes > Ploceidae > Ploceus > Ploceus nigricollis. Next base: position 306,190 of record VXBC01011388.1, read on the forward strand.
TGTATTTACAAAAGGTACTGAAGGATGCTGGAGCAGTAAACCAGACCACTAAAAAGCTAAAGCCAGACATTGATTCTTATGTAAGTGTTAACTAATTGTTATTTCTTCCTTGAAATCAGTCCACCAGAGCTGTCTTGTGTTTCATTGCAAATGACCCTTTGTAAGGACCCTTGACAGCAACTGTGAAGGGTCTAAGCACTGTTTATTAAGTTTTTAAGCACTGTTTATTATCACTACATAAGCTTAACTGCAAGGACCAGCATTAGCTTTCTCTCCTGGGAATATGAAATGTATTGTCAGGGACACACTATCATTGCTGTGGGAGATACAACACCTTGCTAATCCTGCATTTGTTTGGAGCTAGAACCTACACTGTGAACTCTGGCCACCCCTTGTAGTAACCACACAGCAGTACTCTAGAATACAGCCAGTGCAATCAAAAGAACTACAGTGTTTTTCCACGCAGAATAAGTCCCATTCATGCTCATGAATACTGTGTGCACTTTGAAAGCTGTTCTCCCTAGAAGAGGACTTCCAAGAGTCCCCTCTTTATTTTTTCCCTTTTATTTTCTTTTTTTTTTTCTTTTTTTCTTTTTTTTTTCCTCTTCTTTTTTTTCTTACCTGAAGCACTGGGTGAATCTGAGGAAGTTCTCAGCAAGGCGTCCATCTTCCCAGACCATTTGATTCTCAGCTTGCATAGAGTTGCTAGACTTGCAACTTTGCTGTGAGCAATAATTGATCCTGTAATGTTCAGGGGGGAAATTCTGCATTGTTCTGCACAATATCCAATGCACCAGCAGATTTTTTTTTACCAGATGGAAGGCTGAACTTGCTTTTGTTCTACTTGCAGCTCCTTCATGTTTACTTTCCCTGAGTGGCCAGATGTGAAGTAAAACTGTGACTACACCTTCACATTTATGATCTGCTTGCTGTAATGTGTAGCCCCCGCCTCTACTTTTTGTAACACAAGCAAAGAAATGCCATGTGAGAGACAGAGCAGCCACATGTAATATATTTCACAAGAGACAGTTGGTTCCTTCAAGCAGACTGGATCTTTCTGGCTAGGAGGAGCACTAGATCTTCCCAGCACTGCTCCTTCTGGATCAGCAACTCTCTGTTGCACCTTGGAAGGCTCTAAGTCTTGGGTGGATTTCAGAGCTGGGCACTGGAGCTGGAGAGAGAAACCACCTTTTTTTCTTGAGTGAAGGCCTGAGTGACAGATTTTCACACTGGAGGAGAATCATCTCTTCTTGAGTGATTCATGCACTCTCTCCGATCCTCAACTCCTCAGCTGCTTGAACCCCAGGGGCTAGGACAGGATGAAATAAAGAACTGAAAATTATTTAGAGGCGTGAAGAACACTCAGCCCATTCCACTGACTTCTGTGGGATTGAATCTGAGCTTTCTTTGCTGAAAAATGTTTCATTTATACAAACTAATCTGTTGCCCACATATAAAGAAACATTAAATTCTCAAAGTCTGTAATTCTCAACAAATTTTATACAGGGCATTTATGCTGCCATCAAAATACAAAAAGCTTTGTCTGAGAGAAGACAGTGAAGTTAAGAGAATTGCAGATGGAATTACTTATACAGTCATTCTTTAGAATTCCAAATGGTTTCATCACATGTAGATATCATGTGCTAAACTGCATCTGAGTGTGGCAGAGAATCAGGGCCCCTACAAGGCATGTCCACAACTCTAATGGTCTAATGTAAATTCTAAATATTACTTATGTATTTTGGTGAGTTGATTTGCATCTCCATGTAGATTATGACTACAGTCAATTTTTCATCAACAATTTTCCATCAACGTCTAATAAGATGATTGCACTTTTGCAACCATATGAAAAAAATTACTTTGCATAGATCAGGAAAGATAATTATCATAAAGCTTACTTGACTGTGTTCAGAAAATTAGCAACTGCTCTTGGAGTATTGTCAGTGAAAAGATGTCATGTAAAAGGAAATTATAAAAATTAGACATTTGGAGTTTCTGAGAAGAAAATTTTTGAAAAATATGTTTTTGAGAAATAAGAAAACAGAAATAGTACCTGTTGCAGAAGCAATAAAAATGTGCAGCACTGTCACACTCAGTGATTGCTATGGCTCCCTGAATAATTACATCAAATTAAGTTCTGTAATTTTCTTTAACTCATACACAGCTAAAGTAAAATTTCTCAGTTGAAAATAACAAACTGGTGTTTTGTTGACAAAAGAGTTACACTTTGAATGGAAAAAAAGATCAAACAGTGGACTGAGAACATATTATTTTTGTATCTAATTGTGCAGCAAACCATGGAAATACCAAAATGTTGCTGCTGGTTTTCAATGTTATGCTAAGATGGAAAAGAACAGTGTCAGAAATACCTGAAATATGAAAAAGAAAAATTAAATTATTTCAATTTTGATAATGTACCAGTTTATCATAGTACTAGGAACACTTACCTGCAAATTAACACAAAATGAGAACGACATTTTTCCTCCAGTATTAGTCATGTGATGTAATTTGTAACCTGACAAAGTAAGCCAGAAGAAACTAATAATTTGATCCTAGATGTTGCAATCACAGTTTCTTCCCTTCCAAAGGAATTTAAAAACATGATACTTCAGCTGATATCCTGATCCCATGTAAGTACTGAGGCATGTCTGTACTGATGGTTGTTGCTACAACCTTGCAGTTCCAAGAAGCTTCACTCACTCTTGCTGTCAAACCCAGTTTTAGGTTTTCGCGAAACTTCTTTTTCTTTCAGGCTGTGAGTTTGAAAAATGTGTAGGGGATAAACATGCAGAAAGCTATGGTGAAGAACAACTTCCTTGGGAGCACATTACCTTTTGCAGAGTTCAGCAATCCAAAGCTTGGAACTCACAGAAAGTGAATTTGCTGATCTAACTTAAACTAAGTACCCCTGTATGTATGCATTATAAAATAGTATTTAATTACAGAAACTTTACATCTGTAAAATGTACGAAACTCATCCTTATTCCTTGTGTGAAATTGATGTCTGTTCCTGAGTGGGTAGACATACCTTCTTCCCTTTACACCAAATCATGTTGTTACTTTAAGGGAGTGTTTTTAATTTAATGGATTATTTTTAGAGAAACCCCTTACTGCACAGAGACAACTAAGTGAAATAGCTAATGTTATTCACAGCTAAGACTATGTATTTATATGCAAATACTGTATTTAAAAACCCGTAATTATAACTCTTCCTGTTTCTTACCAGCTGGGATACTACTTGAGACAACTGAAATGACAGTCATTGTGGAGGAATCCTAATGCAGAAGCCATCAAAGGCCAGAAGAAGGTTTGCCTTAACTTTTCTCAACTAGGAACAAATGTGAAGTCATAGTAGACAGAGAACATCCACATTAAACCCCATCCCTAATCAGTAGATATTTGAGCTACCAGATTTGCTAGGTAGGGTACCTTCACAACTGGGGATAAGAAAGAAAAGGGGATGGGACAAGTAAGGAGTTAATAATCTCCAATCTTGCCTACCATCTCTCCCTATGAAATTTCAAAGTTCAGTTATAGGCCTTGTACTCATGCAGCCAGGAAAGTAAACATCATCAGCATGATTTAGAGGGCTTTCAGCACATCCCTCATGATCATTCAAGTAGATAAGGAAAAACAGATAAACAGAACAAAGCCATCTAGAAAATACTTCACTTTGGCAGCTGAATAACAAAAATGTTTTACAGAGTTGCAGCTTGACCTAAGGCAGATTCATTAATTTCTCTCCTGCTCCACTCAGTTCCACACTGCTGGGTTACTGATCTGTGATAGCTACTGACCTTTTTCCTAAGGACACCCTTGTCCCTGCCTTAGGAACGCTTCCTGCTAATAATGTTTAAGTGTCTTTCCCATATCATTTTTGACATATAATTTTGCTGTGTTTTTCACACCAAGGGCATTACCGTATAATTTCTCTTCCCCTGCTGCTTCCAGTATTATCACTTATAGCCTTGAAGCCTTCTTTTCTGATGCAGCTGGAGGATGGCAGCTGGGTGCAGAAACCCTTCTGCAGAGGTTTCCATGGGTAATGTTGATTCTCCAGGCAGCTGCAGTGCTATGCAGCAAGCTTTAGAGCTCCTTTTTATAGATGCTGTTATCAGTATGCTTTGACTCCCGAGGCCACAGCCATACCGAGAATAATCAAAATACTGGCGGTTCCCAGACTACACGTGCATGTAACTTGTCCTTACAGCTAGTAACCTTCATAGACATAGAAGCTGTGAAGCCTCTAGGAAATAGTGGAAATTAACTTTAAAAATACATTTCTGTCCTTGCTATGCAGTCTGTTCTAAAGTTCAGTGAATGCTGATGGAACAATTCATGTGAACAGGTTTAATCAGGCCTGCAGACTACAATTACGTAAGCATGATGCAATTTGCTGGGACAAAAACATGGAACAAGTTCAGCATTTCATTACATTTCATTATGGATTGAGAGCCTTAATCCATATGTAGGTGAGGATTGACTAAACTTGGTAGGTAGCTGGTTGTAAAGGTGTCTGGATGTGATGGTTATATATATGGTATACACACACACGCACACACACACACACACATGCACATGTGTTTACTTCTTACTGGATATTCTATACTGCCAAATCTACTTAACCTTAACTGTTTTCTTCAAGTATGGAGCAGCAGACTTATTTCAGGTCATGGGAAAGTAGCTCCAGCCAAAGAGTAGAGCTCCAAGGAAGCAGGGTGGCGTGGTTAACTAAGTACAGACACAAAGATGAGTAGTGTATGGAAAATCACATGAGCTAGGGAAGCCACATATGCTGTGGGTTTTTCATCCCTTACTTAGGATACTACATCACCCAGTCTGTAGTGAGAATTTTCTTTTTATCTCTTCTTCAGTTCTGATGCATTCATATTTTTTAAAAGGGGCTATTAAGCTATCTTGTAAGCAGTTAAAGTTTTTTTTAAAATTTAAATTCCTCGGAGTATCTGAAAAAGCAGAGCTGCTGCCTTTGCTGAAAATGGTGTTTCTCACTGGTATTTCTTATTAACAGATTCACCCATGCTGTTTTAAAAATATTAGGTACACTATATCCATGTACACTTATATTCACACACACCTCATTCTTTCTCGATCCTATAGTGCTTTTCTTTCCCCTAACAATTTCTCTTCTTTGGTCTTCCTGAAGCCAGCAAAAAAGAACTTCAGGGGAAAAAAAACCCAGACACATATCTGATATTCAAAATAATAAATAAATTTCTTCCATTCTTGAATAGATGAAGAATCCTTATGGTCCCCACAGGCAGTCAAAGAAATACTTCCAGCACAAATATTATAAGGAATTTCTCCTGGTGCTTCTCCACTTCTGGCCTTAAGAGCAACAATGCCTGTGAGGTGGTATATGAGGAGCTGAACCACATTTCAGCACTGCTGATACATCAAACATAGATGATGTAGCACACATGTCACAATGTTAGGAAGCATAAAGCCACTCCAGAATAATTCCTGATAATGCTGAGAATCATCCTGGTATTTAGCAACTGCTCTGCAAACACAAGAAGGGAAGGCTTGCTCACTAAAATGCAGGGTATGAGACAAGCAAAGGTCTGAATGCCTTGGGCTGTGAAATGCTCATCTGCTGTCTTCATCTGCCTTTGTAGGGAACACGTCTAAATGCCTACCCTTAAAGGAAAGTCACTATTTTAAGGGAGTCACTATTTTGCTCTGGGAGCAGAACGATGAGAATTTCTACCAAACACGTTCATCATAACATAAAAACTTCAGTGATAAGGTTCAGATGCATAAAGGGCGTGGGGAGAAGTTATATAAAGTGTATTTCCTTTTGCACCAGATGGCAGATAGGAAGGCTGTGAGCTTCACTGGTCTGAACGTGAACTAAGCCTACCCTTTTGCACTCTGCCACTGTCACCAGCTCCTTCAGAAGTAAAGGATCAAGAGTAAATAGTATCTTTTTCCGCCGAAGACACCACCAAGGCAGTTTTCAGATTCGAGGGTTCATATATTAGTTTCTTTGGATGCCTCTAAAAGCAAGATGATATCATCTGCCCAGAAAAGAGCAGCATTGATACCCTGGGAAGGACAACCAAGGTATTCTCTCTTGCCAGACAGTGGGCTGGCTCGTATTATCAGACAAAATATGGGGATCTAATTATTATGCTGAAATTTAGGAATTATTTATATTAATCTATTAATAACCTAAGCATTGTTAATGGGAGTTTTTGTGTGTAACAGGCATAAATCTGAGTCAGCCACACAGTTGTGTTTGTGTTAGAGCAACAGAAGCTGTTCATAACATTTGAGGCTTGAGTAAAAGTACACTGTGTAATAGACAAGGCTGCCCTTGATGCACAGCAGATGTACCTTAATTAATCACAGAAACAATCTGCTGTTTGCAGGGAACTTTTGATGCATCCATTTTAAAGGGCATACGCACCAAAGAGCCTGATGTTGACAGATGAAGTATAACTGTTACCTAAAAAGCCTGTGCCTTCATGATTTAGAGGAGATGATGATATTCTGCTTAACTGAGGCTTCCTTTTCTTCCGTGGGACAACGTTCCCTCCTACTCACATCTCTGCCAAGGATTTTCTGTGAGACCGTGGCCATCTCGCAGGGCAGAGCTGTTTGCTGAGTGGGCCTCTGCCCACGCTCCGCCAAGGCAACGCTGGCGGCGAGTCAAGCCCGGCTTGGCACAGGCCCCGGGCGGCTCTCCCCGGGCTGCGCTGCAATCACGCTCCAGTTCTGCCAGTACCCGAGCGAGTTCGTGATGCCGCACAGTAATTTGAGCAGGACCACCCTCCCGCAGGAGCAGCCCTATGCCCGCTGAAGCACAGAATTCCCTTCCGTCCTCCCGCACAAAAAAGGTAATCATTACGTTTTGCTGAACAATCACAAATTTTCACAGCACTGCAGAGTCAGTTAAACCAAGCACAAACCTCTTTATTTTCTTTTCCTTGCCATTGGAGCCGAACTGCTTTTATATTTCTGTGTGGGTGATTGCCTGTGATCCCGCAGAGGGAAGGTAGCTTTCCTGAAGAGCGTGCTGGAACAACTGTTGATCTCCCTTGTGAAATCCCATCTGTTGTCTGCAGCAACTCTTACTTGCTGGCTGAACAAGATAATGTTTCCCCAGCAGTAGCTGTAATTTTCCAAGCACTTTGCCGGGTACAAAGTCAGAACTTTATTCAAAAAAGGACAAGCAGGGATATAATTTTGCTCTCTTCCTTCTGTTTTGCAGTGTGTTATGAATTAAAGTGCTGGCAGTCAGGTAGGGCTGAGTCCTTGTGGGCTTCAGGCTTTGTTCAAGACCACTAAAGATGAAGAACAGTGTGCTAATTTTAGAGGTGGATTCTGGAAATGGGGAAGCCAGTTTTTTAATATAATTTTCTGTATTATTACACAACATTTTTTACAATCTGCCATTTATTATTTAAATAATCTCTAAATGAATGTTAGTTTACAGGGGAAACTAATCAGCAGAAGCTGAAGTTGGGAATATTTCAGTGTATTAGAAAAAGGTTCTTCACCCGGAGTATGGCTGGGCACTGGAACAGGCTCCCCAGGGAAGTGGTCTCAGCACCAAGCCTGACAGATTTCAAGATGCATTTGGACAATGCTCTCAGGCTCATGGTGTGCCTCTTGGGGTGTCCTCTCCAGGGTCAGGAGTTGGGCTTTGATGATGCTTGTGGGTCCATTTCAACTCAGAATATTCTCTGATTATGACTGTAATGAGTAATCTGGGGAAATTAAAAAGAAGATTGTGATGATTTGGGGAAAAAAATTTCCCAAACCAACCAAGTGAACTTAAATAATAACACAACCATCTCTTCTTCCTGGTTATGGAGAAATTCCTTGGGTTTGAAGAGCTGTACCTGAAACCACTCTCCCCCCGTACCAGTGAGACATTTCCCTCGTGCTAAAACATTTGAATTTTTTTTTCCCCCCCAANAGCTCGGACCGCGCCAGCCGCGCACGGAGGGCGAGCTGCGCCTCCCCGAGCGCTCGGAGCCGGCCCTGCCGGGGGCTGCGGCCGGGGGAAGNGACTGTAATGAGTAATCTGGGGAAATTAAAAAGAAGATTGTGATGATTTGGGGAAAAAAATTTCCCAAACCAACCAAGTGAACTTAAATAATAACACAACCATCTCTTCTTCCTGGTTATGGAGAAATTCCTTGGGTTTGAAGAGCTGTACCTGAAACCACTCTCCCCCCGTACCAGTGAGACATTTCCCTCGTGCTAAAACATTTGAATTTTTTTTTCCCCCCCAAGATGTGAGCGAAATGTGAAATGCACAAATATAAGCCGGGATCAGCATCAGACCCGCGTCTCCCTGCCGGGCGGGCCGGGCAGAGAAGGCGGCCCAGCGCCGCGGGCGCGGAGCTGTCCTGTCCTGCCCTTCTCTGCCCTGNTGCCGGGGGCTGCGGCCGGGGGAAGCCCCCACGGACCGGCCCAGGCGCGGCTGGTGGCTGAGGGCACCGAGCGGCCACCGCAACCTTCCCTGCCCGAGGGCAGCCGGGGAAGGTGGCTTCCCTAAAACCCTGCGTCCTCCCTCTTTGTTTTCCCTTTCTACCTTAGAAATGTTGTGGAACATGAAATTAATCTGTACTTGCTGCCTGGACAGTTGCGTTCGTAAATAAGAGATGTGTGTTGATGGACGTGTGAGGGGGTTTTGTGTGTGTGTGTGTGTGTGTGTGTGTGTGTGTATGGTTTCATGCTCCGTGTCTTCAGAGAAACCTGTGTCGGAGGTCTCGGTGCTTTTTACACCTATGGGTTTTGCGTCCGATTTGAGGAGTACATGAATATTAAGCTGCTCTTCTAAAAAGCCAACAGTGTAATAACGATTTGGGGTCTGAGTATTTAATTGTTCCTCATCTGATTCATGCTTTGCTACCTGTGATGCTCCCGTGAGCCAGTTTTCCCAAGGCTGTGCCAGTGCTTCTCCGTGGCCAAATTCCTTCGCTATGAATGAAACAGGCAGTGTTTTGGGAATTTAAATCCTGAAGTCTGTCTTGAAACCTTGTCTGACTGGACAGATCCCTCTGCCTGTTTAACTTCTGCGAAGCCCATTAGTGTCCTGTACTCAGGTAATAATTTGCAGGTATGGAGCACCCTGGGAAGTTGCCATAAATGTAATTTAGCCGGGTGAGTTGATATATTAGAACAGAATCAGCCGTGCAGTTCTGATACTCTGTCATTATTGTGCTGTCTGAGATAATGTGCTGTAACTTTGAACAATTGTAAAAGATAGTAAAATAAGCATTTTGGTACTACACATGAAGAAGGTAGCTTGACACAAGGATTTGTCTTTTTCCATCTTGTATATTTTCATAAAGATAATTTCAGAAGTTACCTGTTTAAAAAATAACCTTTGTAACTTGTTACACATGTACTTTCTGTTGTCATTTTTCTGCACAGACCTGTCTGGAAAGAGAATTCAGGCCATATTGGAGCTGTTGTACTGTACTTCATACTTTTCAACTGTTCGCCTGTGTTGTGGAGAAAAATACCTCCCAGACTTTTATGTGGCCATAATTTTGTGTCAGTTTTGCACACAATGCTCCAAAAACTCCTTACTTAAAAAAAACCAGTGAAATCTGTGAAACTGACTGAACAGTGCATGTTTAAGTTAATTTATTTAAACAGCTTTGATATGCTAAGTAGAGTGTAACAGTTTGTGTAAAGTAGGCTTTTGCTGGGAGGAGGGAGTCTTGAGCTGCTTTTAGAAATAGCAGCTGGAAGTTATTTAAAGCATACTTGCTTTTATTTTTTTTCTTCAGCTGTAGGTATGTAGAAACAGTCTTACAGGAATTATTTTTATTTTGTAGAGTTGATCCATATGGGTTTGAAAGGCCAGAAGACTTTGATTATGCATCCTATGAAGCATTCTTTTCCAGATACCTAGTGGTACTCACTAGAAGAGCAATAAAGTGGTCCAAGCTCCTAAAGGGGAATAACAGTATACAGAAGAGTTTAAAAGGTGAGCTTCGTGTCTCTTTGTAGGTGAAAGTGCATTGTGTTAGGATTCAATAGGTTTGGGTTTTTAATTGTTGAATACTATTTCTGTCTTCAAATGAAAACCAGCAATATAAACAGTAATAATTCATAAATAATTCTATCAATATGCTATTGTTAGAGGGATTTCATTTAAACCTTCCAAAAGAGTAATCCCTCTTCAGCGCGGGAATATCTTGTTACATCTGTAACCCAGCTATTGTGGCCACTGGCACTCCAAGATGCCGTTTTGCAGCTGTTGGCTGTATTGTACTCTGTGCTCTATTTAAAAAGACATGAGATTATGTAGAAGATGCTGTCTTGAACCCCAGGGATCAGAATGTTAGAACTCTCAGTTGCTGCCTCTTTAACAGTTCCTTAGGCTGCTGAGATTTTCTAGCTCTCCTTATCCTCCTTTTGTAAAATGACGTGTACCATGCAGCTAAAAAGCTGTGTGCTAAGAACTGATGATAAATGCCTTATGAAGTGAAGAAAGTAAGATTAATGCTGGGGCTAATGCAACATTGGATAAAATGATGATGGAAGTGTTAATGTCTGCTTCAAAGAGCATGAAAACCTCTAGTAATGTTTTATCTTGCAAGAGATACAGGTAGAAATAAATGCAGAGAGTCAGAAGGTGTTAGGGAATCCTGTGAAACTAAAGGATGGTGTTTCCTCCCACTCTCTCTCTGGGTTATGTTTTCATATAGGCATCTAAATTTTCCTGTTTGCTGTAAACAGTGCTTATCAGGTTGCTTTCTCTTTGGGTGTCTTTTGGAGTTGGGCAGAGTTCTCTGAAGAATGTTAGGGAAAAATTGAGTAAAATTTAGAGCTGTGCTCCAGATGCAGCCTTTAGCTGGTGATTCTGATGGTTTTGGAGTTTTTTTTCCTTGGCACCAGAAATGAGATGATAACAAGTGAGACATTTTAAATATAACCGTGTATTTTGTGTACAGATGTCTGTTTTATGGGTGAGAAGTTCCAGAAAATGTAGGTTTGAGCTATAACTGCTAGATCGTATGCTGCTAACTAGAAAGTATCTACTTCTACTATATTATTTTTTCTTAGAAATGTAAAGATGCTTTTGTTTGGGGTGTCAAGTTTGAATGTAGTGAGAACTTCATGCCATTTTGAATTAGTGAGGATTTTGAGGTTTTGCAGAACTTAGTCTTCTAGTTGGGGAAAAATCATCTCAGTTTTGACTCATACCCTTCTCTTAATGTGTGAGTGGTAACAGTAGCAGCTTTTAGCAATTTCTGTGAGTTCATTTCATTTCTCTTTGTGTTCCCAGTTCTAGCATTTTAGGAACAGAATGTTACTGTGATACTAACAGTGGGAATGCCTTTAGTCTTATTTTGAAGCTAAAACTTTGACCAAATCTCTCAACTTGTCCACCAGGCTTCAGAACCAATGGTCATGCTGCCTCATTGGGCACATAATAGCAGCAGCCTTTACTGTGGCTTTGATTGTCTCCAACAGGTTGCTCATTGTGGAAACTGGGGTTCTATAAATCCACTGAGGGGACACAGGCAATGGCTCTGGACTGTCACAAGTCCTGTGGGCTGGTGCATCATCTTTGATGCTACTGACTTTTGCTAAAGATACCTGGATTTCTAGGCTATGGATTCTCACATATGCATGTAATTCCAGGGAGAATGATAGGAAAAAGTAATACTGAGGAAATGTAGTCTGAGTGTAGATTCAGAATTGTTACAAAAAGCTTTCTGTATTAGCCTCATCTGATACCTCAGAGGAGGAGAGTGAAAGCTTAACCTGTGCAATTACTGATTTTTAAATACTTTCCTTCTCATTTCAGTACTAAGATTGAGTTCTGTGACATGCACATGGAATTGTGTAAGCAGGTGTGTGCTTTATCCTGAAGATGATTATGCAGTGATTTCCTTGCAGAAGCTCTGCTGGTTATTCACTGAATTTCCCTCCTCCAGGACCTGACTTCATTGCTATGAAGCTTTGTCAGAGCTGCTGGCTCTGCCATAAGCTAGAACTGAGAAGAATATTTGATTTGCCACTTCCCTCCCCAAACACAGTAGCTGTGAACCAATGTTGTGTGTCCTGCTGTGAGTAGATAGGAGAGAGGCAGTGTATGTGTGGTATCTCAGTAGTTCCACACCCACTTGTCTACACACAGAGAAGCTCATAATTTCTGCCCAGGCGAACAGGAAGAAGTGATGACTTGTGTTAATTTTCCAGTTTGGAAATGTGGCATGTTCACATGCTACTGGGTTTGCCTCATATCCAGGGTGGTTTTTATGTGTGTTCTGTTCTGTTCCACTATAAAGAAAAATAATTAGACTACATTTTAACAGTGGTAATTAAGTAGTGCATTCTGTTGTTCTGCGTTGCAGCCTACTGGTAGGGTAGGTCATGGGAATTTGGCTAACAGTTCCTTTCACTCATTCTCCAGTCTCTTCCTTTTTGTTATTTTTCTGGTATTTCATTTTTCCCTCTCACCCTTATCTTCACCTTGTTTCCACTGCACATGAGAGTTTATAGTCATTGTTTGTCACTTGCCTTCTTTCTGTCTCTCCCTCTGCTGCTACTGAGATCCTCCAAATTATTTCCTTCTTTCGTTCAGCTCTATCTTTATGGGACCAAAATACAGCTTTCTGCTTTGTTTTGTTTACAGGTTGGCAACAAACTCTCTGACATAATTGCTCAAACTATCCTAATTCTGACCAAAATCATGCTACACAAAAGAATTTGGCTGTTGGGTATACTAGTCAAAAGTGACCAGTAGGAGAAGACACTTTCTGATCTTTGATAAAATACAGTGAAAGGGAAAAGTAAATGTATTAAACAGTGGTTATAACACGAGCATTTCTGTTCCAGCCCAGGGCTTGGCAGAAGGAAAGTCAGTTTGACTGGAACTTTATTACAGCACTTATGTGCTCGGTTTTTTTCTGTTATGTATTCATGAAATAAAGCTTTCATTTCCTTGTATGCTGTTTCCAGCTCTTCTACAGAATTTTTCTTCTAGGGCCCAAGTGTATTTCCTCAACATTCAATTGTTAGTACCTGAAAAAGTAGAAGTGCAGATGCTTCTCAAAAAGTATTTTTAAGATGAGATAATTTTGGTTTTAAATGTTCGGGGTTTTTTTTGCTATGTAAACTTGAGTCTATGCTGTGGAGTGAAATGATGTTAATGGGGGGAAAAAGGCAATGCAACACTTGCCTTGAAGCAGAAGTCTCCAAAATTCTCATATTCTACCATCAAACAAGGACAGGCAGGTTGAAATTACTTATTTTTACATCTTGTTACTGTAAGTAGTGTACAGTATTAGAGAAGTGTTATTTTCTGCATATTTTTCTCTTGAAAGTTACTTTGGGTATTTATCATCACTTTTAGACTGCTACCCTATCAGGTAGCTGTTTTTTCTTGTAAAAAGGAAACCACATTCATAAAGTGTGACTCTACTTGTGAAACTGGCATTAAGTGTCAGAGGCAATTGAATTATTAAGGGGGGGGGAGAGTTTCCTAAAAATTGATGGTTCCTATTTTTTTAATGAACAGAGGCAAAAATTTAATGTAAAGATATTTCTTACCTATGTATGGTCTAGAATTTAGACCACATACTGTGATTCTCCTGGGAGTGATTCTGTGTGCAGTCCTTGAGGGTACTCAACAGTGCTACTTTTGAGATCAAGCCTTTGGTTTACAGCTGGCATTGGTTGTGTGGGTGGAGACCCATGCATGATCTGGCTTTGTCTGGGAAAGCTTCTCACATGTTACAGTGGGAGGGTATTCTGCAGTGCATAGAATATTGTGGGCATCTTAGTTCCCAAGGATGATGTGGAAGAGAACTTATATATATATATACATATTTGTATAAACAAAATTCTGTTTATAGAATATGATAGATCTATGTCTATCTACAGATATAAATGATATCTATTAAACTGCAGCTGTCCTCCTTTTCAAAACTATTTTACTGCTTCTGAATGCCAGTTTGCAGATCCTAGCAAGTATTACAGTGGTGTGAGGAAAAAAAGCACAATGTAAAGGGCTTTTGCATTCCTCAGGGAGTGAGGGAGCTGGGTCAGTAGTCACTTGGGGTGATACAAGCCCCTGGCTGTCAATTGCCATGAGAACGATGACACTGAGGAATAATGGTGTGTGCTGTGCTGCAGGCTGCTTTCCCCTTGTGCCACTGTCAAAAGCTTGTCCATGCTTCTCTTGAATTTAATGTGTATAGTTGGATATCAGTGTTGGCTATGCTTCCAGAATTTACAGTTGTTCCAGAAAAAAATGCCATTGGGATTATGTACTAAAATGCTATGATCCAATATTTAAGGCAGTAAGTTTGTAATGTCCCTTGTTAACCTGAATGGGACTGGTTCTTGATAGTCATTACTGTATTTGCTATGTCAATTTATAGGATTTCTTGGGCATTAGAGTTCAAAATCTTGTAAAAAAGGTGAAGTGGGGATTATTAAACCACCATGGAAACAAGTGAATTATTTCCAGTCTAAAAGAAGGTTGTAGTTAAGGTAACTTTACAGCTAGAACTGTAGAGTCTGTAACCTGTAATATAAATCCTCATTGAAAAGCTAAACAAAAACTGCACCCTGCAGACCAGGCATTTATTACAAATATGTTTCTTTGAGAGAAAACACCAGATTTTAGGTGGGTGAAATGCTCATTATACGTGCATCTTTATGTTGGGTGTCATGGGGGAAGCAGCTTTGGGTCCGAAAGGATAGGCAGCTGTAATTAGGTGGAATGTATTTAGAAGGTGTCTGCCTGAGTTGTACAACCTTGCTTCACTCTGCTGTTTTTAAGGCCTTTAATTTAGGCAGCATTTATTACAGAACAGTGTGATTCAATAAAACCTGGCTAGGTAATGTTACTGTGTGTGGTAGTGTGTGGGTGGAATAAAAATCCCCACTGAGATTTGAGTCCCATAACATTTAAAGAGGAGAAGTTGATGCTTTTATTGATACAACATGATTCATTTAGTACAAAATGTCTGTTTCATTTGTTATTTTCTTCTCTGCAAAAAAAAAGAAGACTCTCAAGCATTCAGCTGTCTTTTTGGGTCAGAAAAGGTAAAGCTGATTTAGGATTATGTACCCATAAGCAGCACTGACTCTTTATTAATATTTTTCATACCATTCCCAGGAGGAAGCTGCTTTTGTTGTCATTAGCTTGATGCTTCTTCCTGTAATTTTGCATCATAGTTATTTACACTGAATCATCTGCTTAAAAAAAACCCTGAAGCACACCCTTGTGATGAAAATGATGCAGGAGATAAGAGCTACTTTATATTTGAAAAAACTTCCATGGTTATTCTAGGAAAAAGTCAGCTGCTGCTCACTCACATCACTCTAGTTCTTCAAGGGCTCATTTAGACAGGAGGCACATATTTCATATTCCTCAGTTTCTGCTGTATTTCAGTGGTCAGGTGCTGTGCTGAAGCCCTAGGGTTATGGTAACATGGCCATTGAAGTTAGAGCTGAATGGGCAGAGCCATCGTGTCGGAGGCCACTGGTGATGTAGGAAAAGTCAAGTCAGTGCTTGTCTGAGTGAAAAAGGACAAAGATCAAAGGGGAAGCTTTGCTGTTTGTAGCTCCATCCAAAAAAGCAGAAGAAGAGGAAAGGATTCAAAATTCTAACAAGGGAAGAGAGGAAGAAGGAAAACCTGAGTCTGAAGATCTGAGGGGGGAGTCTGAGTGACAAAAACTTAGGAGTGAATCTAAAATATACTATGCAGCTGAGAAGTAAATGCTTATCCTAAAATGGTAGCATAGGAGAGAAAATATAATAATATCCAGTCAAGAGTTTTCCTGTGACTTCTTAACTTCAGGCTGCTCATTTAAAAAAGAATAATAAAGTTGGATTTTTTTTTATTTATTTAAAAATGAACAAACAAAACCAAACTTCTTGTCTTGCAGTGAAGAGATATATCAGGAAAGGCATCCCCAATGAACACCGTGCATTGGTCTGGATGATTGTGAGTGGGGCCCAAACCAACATGGAACAAAATCCTGGGTATTACCACAGACTGCTTGAAGGAGAGAAGAATGCCAAGCTGCTTGAAGCAATCAAAACAGGTTATTTTCTTGATAGTGCTGTTTATCTGCATTTATCCATCCTATGGCCTTAAGTGTTAGAGATCAAGTTATGTCATGGAAAACTTAATGTTTCTGTAGTAGTGGTTTAAGTGCTGAATTAACACTTAAATTAGATTAGCCATAAGCTCTTTAACAGCACAGATCTTTTCAGGTTCATCATGTGGTTAAAAGCATTAAGGAATGCTTTTAAGGAAGATGAGAAATTATTTGAGAAGGAATAAACTAGAAAACATTACAGTGTCATCTAAGTGATTGGAGAGTTATAACTTTGAGCCATGACACCTGGCTTTGAGTCTGTTTCTCCTTAATTCTGTCCCATAGGACACTGGAGCAGGGATGGTTGAAGATGTGGCACAGAGGCCAATATGAGGCAGGTGAAGTATGCTAGGATTTCAGGTTGAGTAAGAAGACTGATAAGAAAAAGCTGTTGATGGATTTATATGAATTATAAATGGTGCAAAGAGGGTGAATGAGGAGCAATTGTTATTTGTTTCTTGTAACATAAGAACCAAGGACACTGAATGAAATTTGCTGTGCTGCAGGTTTAGAAGAATTGTGGCACTTGTTACTGTGCTGCCGAGGTTAGAAGTACGAACTAGTTTAAAAAGGAATTTGATAAACTGAGAGGTGGGAGAAATCCACTTGGTGCATGAAATATTAAACACTAAATGTAAATCCCTGGGAGAAATGTAGGAGGTGAAACACCCCTCCTCTACTAATCCATTTTCATGTGTGCTTTCTGTGAACATTGATCAATGGTCAGTACTGATGGCAGGATATAAGGGCACCCAGACCTTAGGCTGGCCCACTGGGAGGAAAAAGGCAGTAGGTGAGGACAAACAAGTAGGAGGTTGATGTTACTGATACTCGTCCTGAAACCTGCTACAACAGGGCCTTTGTGGCCAAGCTGATACTGGCTGAATTGTCCAATTAAAAAGTCAAGAGGTTGGGCACTGCTGCGAAACAATGCTGAAGTCATTTGGTTAGAAAGGCAGGTTGTCCTTTTCCTCTTGCAAAAACCCAGGTACTTAAAGTTTGGGTGTTATGGATTTTTATTCAAGTTGGATAAGCATCCAAAACCATTTGGTTTATGCAGAGTTTCTCTGCCTTTCCCCGCAACAGCAATACTTTGGGCTTTTGAGACTACACGCCTTAGTAAGGTATTTTGGAGCATAAACTTCATGTTCCTGTAATACAGAGACTAGCCAGAAATCTGCAGGCTTATATCCTGCTCAGAACTAGAAACAGTAGAGCTCTTACTATGAATAATAAAGAGGGAGCTAGTAAGATGACTTTCTAAAGCCCACCTTGGTAAGGGTCTGAAGAAGCATCAAACTATTCAATTGGGGTAAAAGTGCTGCAAGAGAGAGTTGAAAACAACTTTTTTCCAGTACAAGACAAGAAGGGTCAGTAGGTGGCTTTCCCCACAGGTTAAAATGAAATAAAAATATTTTTTTAAGGGAGGAAAAATACTGGGAGATGATAAAGATCTATTTGTGAACTATGGAGGAAATAAAGTTTCAGAAGAGCTACTACATTGATTGGAAAACTGCAGAAGAGAAAATTAACATGGAGTAAGTGAGGGAAAAGATAAAGAAAAATGGCTTGGAAGATTTTGTTGGAGGGGAAAAAATATCATGAAGACCTCAGACACTCCTCCTTCAGAAAGGAAGAGCCAATGTGGACATAGGAGGGATGAAAGGAACAGAGTACTTAAGGTGAATGTAAACTTTGTGGTTAGTGTGTTTAATGAACTTACGCTCCTGTTGACTGGGCACATATTATAGTGGGCTTTGGCTGAGGACACTTTCAGTGTGAATTGTTGCCTGACTTTGCAGGTGTTGTTCTCCCATTACTGTAGTTGTTTTTAATAATAAAGCAAGGTAAGATGTGATTGTACTGCTGTTTGCTTTCATGTTTGCAGTTTCCAGAATTTTCGGGCAACTCTGCGGTATTTATTCCCACAGCTGTGAAGTTACAGCCCAGCACAGTGCTGGGGTTTATAAACAAGACAATGGCAATCACACTTTTTTCTTTTTTCCCAGGGGAGGGACAGGAGGACAAGGCCAACCAAAGACTTTAATTCAAATTCAGTTTAAAATGTGTAAGAGCCAATGTGTCCTCTTTCTTTCACATGCCCAGAAGCTACAAACAATTTTCATGTATGTTTGAAACTAGTTTTCATATGGGAAAGTCTTTGATGTGATATAATCAGGTTAAAAAGGGCAGCTAGACTGTGTGAAGAAATGGTTTAATCTTTAAAGAAAAATCTGATTAGTAATAGCAACAGAAGTCTTTCAGCTAATTAAATCTGTAATCTGTTCTTTCACCATTTTTGCCCTTTAACTTCCTGATTCTGAATTTATGAGCTTTATTGCTACTTTGTTTTATATGGTATTTGCTCTTCGAACATTTTTGGTTTTTTAAGAAAAATGTAGGAAGGAACAGGCTTCTTACTCTAACCATTAAAAAAGAGCTAAAAGAATGCAGGTGTCTAAATTTTCATGTCTTAGTTTATGTACATATTTAGAAGGGCATGCATTCCAACAACACTTTGTTTTTCATGCCCTATTACAGGAAAGTTTAGTAGGACAAACTATGTTGTAAGGTAAGAAGTGGCTGTCCTGCTAATGCAGAGGCTACATGCTGGGTGCAAAAAGACTGTAAGTTGTTGCTCCCTTGGGGTAAGCTCCCTTTAGGCTGGGCTGTTTTGAATTTTAGCTCTTGTATCTTGTCCTTTCTCTCCATTGAAAAACACACTGTTGAACAGAAGTGTGTCTGTGTCTGCAAGTGCTCAGGTGTGTAGATTCAGCTAATCTGTTTCAATTCTTGCATTTCATGAGGAGGAATTGTAGGTGCTGTGAAGGCTATGATTTTACACTTATCAGTCAGTACCAGAGTCTGAGCTGTGCTGTGTGACAGCTGGCATAAGGATCTGACTATGGATTGGGTGATAGTTGCAGGATGACAGGGTCAGAGAAGTAATTCAAACAATGGTCATTGCTATTTCACTGGAGACAGGGAATATTTTACTATCAAAGAAAGCACTGAGAAGCTTCTCCGAAGCATCTCTGAAATTGTGAGTGGAAGTTGGGAATTTTCAGGTGAGTTTAAAGCATTTAACCATGCAAGAGGAAGGGGAAGAGTCTTGTCAGCTCTTGTGGCTCTCTGTAAGAGGAGCCCTGTCAGGTCATATCCAAACAGCTGCCTCATGTGGTCTTTGGTCTACTAGAACAGCTGAAGGGAGAACTAGAGGAGATGAGTAAAGTGTGTAGTGACACTTCCTCAGAATGTTTTTCCTAGTCTCCAGTTATCTGCTGTTTCGAGAATTGCCAAGACATATGCTGCATGTTTGTACCTAATAATGCTGGATGGAAAAAAAATTTTAAAAAGCCTTCTAGTTGCTCCTTTTTCATGTTGTTTACCTTGCTCATGATTTTGCAGATTTGTGCTGTCTCAATGCTGTTAAGCATCTCCCTCTAAATTAAGGTACTTTTATCCACCTGGGTTTATGCTATGTATGGTAGCCATTTTATATCTGTGGTCTTCCTTGTTGCCATTCTTTTCTGTAATTTTTCTAATTCTGGTATCACTTTTGGAGATGAAGGGGACTGGAATTTATGCGTGTGCTTCTCAGATTTATACAGTGGCAATATTGTTCTTTTGTAGGAAATCCTAACCCTGTTGGCTTTCTTGATTGTTGAAAGCTCTTGAACTTTTACTTGGTAGTGGAGGTTATGAGGCTCAATTTTTCTGACCTTAGTTAATGAAAAATTTGGCCTTAACTTAAAACAAACAAATCCCCCAAGCCTCCAAAACAATTTATAGTTCCAGGTGTTGCAGGAAAAAGCTTGAGGATGACTGCTAAACACCCAGTTATAACAAATCTAAAATACCCTTTAAGTATACTGTTTTTACAAGTTGCAAATTTATCGTCTAACCTCATTATTCTGGATTTGCAGTGGAGTTTTTGAGTGCTTGTAGTAGGCAGTTGAAGTGAATTTTTGCTCTGCTCTCTACTGTGTAAAAAAAGAAAAAAAATCACCTGCCTGGAAGCTCTTCAGAGCAGATGCACATCACATATGTAGCAGTGGCAAAGAAATGACTGTAAGTGGAGTAGGATATGTTAGTTATAAAAATACTTGTGTAATTTACTGACCACTTGTGTCTTGAAGTGGGAAATACCAGGATATGAAAGTAAAAGTGCCGTGGTTTAGGAAATGTATTCTTCAATTTATCACTAAAACCGTGTGCCGGTTCCTCTCCCGGCCTCCAACTGGAGGAACAAAAGGCAAAGATCACAGGTTAGGATAAGAACAATTTACTGGAAACAGCAATGAGATATGAAAATTAACAGTAACAGCAACAGTATTAATAACAAAAGGTATATGAAACAATTCACAGAGAAGGAAAACAAATGATAACAGACAATACCAGGTGGCTCCCTGTGCAACTTTCTTAACTGGATGGAACCCCTTCTCCCTGGAAGACAGTCCCTTTCCCAGGCCCCTGGCAATGGGAGGTGGTATAGAACAACCTTCAGGCCCTATAGCCAAACCCCCTCCCAACTGCTGTAGAAATTAACTCTGTCCTGGCTGGGATCAGGACGAAAAGGAAGGATGAGGTGACAAGGTGAAGAAGGTTGTCTTGTAGATGCATGACTTTTGAAGTACCCTAAGTAGGAAAAGCACGAGACTGGTTCCAAAAGCATTGGTTTTCTGGACTGCACTTTCAAATCTCTTTGCTCCGGAAATAGCATCAATGACTGTGGTTCTTGGTACCAAAATAGACATCTGTTTTATAAACTGAGGCTAATGTATTCTGCCTGTTTGTGTTACTGAATGAGGTTGAAATACTGCAGACCCGTGAGAGGGAAGAAAGAATCCAGTGGTCTTCTCATGGTTGCTGCATAGAGATAAATCAGCAGGAAAGCAGGTGGTTGTTTTTGTTTTATAGCAGCATAAAACTGGCAGCTCAGAGAGCTGAAAGATTGTAAAAGAATTGCTACTGGGATTTAATCTGAATTTACTACAAAAGAGTAGCTAGTCTTTTCATTATGACCTCCTTCCTGGTTCTGTGCTCCCATACCTAGTTTATTTATAAGTATCAGATCTGTACATAATGAAAAGATAGTCATAATTTTGGGATTTATCTAGCAGTATAAGAGTCTAAAATTGCTGTTTGAAAAGAACCCTGATATTTTTTTTTTCTCCCAAAACTGGACTAGTTTGAGGCTGTGTTCCTTTGGACAGTAATGTCTATTAAGAGTGAAGTAGAGTAATGGAGAGTAGGTCAGAGGGTAGGCTGTGCAGAGCATGAGAAGGAGGTGTTTGTATGTGTCCCCTGGAACAGGTGTATTAAAGTGGATGTAAGTGGTGAAGCCAAATGAACAGCCCTTGCCTGCTCCTTCCATTTGCCTCAAGTCATCTCTGATCCTCATCTTGTAGCATGGTAAAACGTTGGCCTGTGTGTGCCTGTGGAGGGTTGAGTTCCCTCATCTTGAGTCAG
The DNA here is from genome assembly GCA_013399945.1 of Ploceus nigricollis. Taxonomy (NCBI): domain Eukaryota; kingdom Metazoa; phylum Chordata; class Aves; order Passeriformes; family Ploceidae; genus Ploceus; species Ploceus nigricollis. The sequence continues at coordinate 327,778 of VXBC01011388.1, forward strand.
AGGAGCCTCACAACTGAGGAGGAGGGAGAGCATGCAAATGGAGCAGAAAGGGCAGAATGGAGAGGGAATGGGATCCTCTGCTCTTGTGCTCAAAGGAATAATCTGGCACAAGGGGTCCTGTGAAACCATGCTCCACATCTGCTATTAAGGGTAAAGCTTTTTAGCTCTTATATCTTGTTTTTTCTCTCCATCCCGTCACCCTAAACTAAAATATTGTTACTAAATATAAAGGAAAGTTTTAAATCCTTCATAAAACTAGGGAAGGCTTCCCCCAGTCCTTACGGGGAAAAAACATGCTCTGCAATCAGAAAACAAGTTGCAGCTGATTTTCTCAATTGCAGGTTGTGAAGTTACAGATGAGTTCAGTTTGAGTAGTCCTTGTTTTGTATGTGATGGACTTTTCTTACTCTCCCCTCACCCTTTCTCTGCATAGCTGAGGAGAAGAGCCATGGCTAAAATTCAGCATTAATGTTTTCTGTAACATCCTGCATATACTTTATTAAAGAATAAATTCTGATTATGCAAATACTATGCTGCATAATCTTCCTACCAAGAAGAAACAAAAGAAATTTATTTATCCTGGAACTGTCTGTTGTTCAGGTCCTCTCAAAAATTATCTTTATCCTTGTGTTTTTCTTCTCATACACACGAGAGGTGAAGTGAAATATTTTCCTGCAAATGATTTGTTCCCTTTAAAAGGAAGAAATAGTAATTAGTGTGATAACTTCTTCATGCATGTGACTTCCACTACACTATTCATGATTTTGGGGAGCTTTCTTCCTTTGGTTGCTTATAGCTGAACTTTGTGTCAAAGCTGTAACAGGCTTCTTCCTGTATGCCAGAAAAGGCTGATAAAAAGTGATAATTCTTAGGACATGAAGATCTGTACAGAAGTGCTGTTACTGAAGTTTGTTTTTAACTTTAACCCAATTTTTGTTGTTAAATATAACCCAAACAACTACTCATATTTTATTAATAACTCTTGGGTTTTGAAAATCTGCAAAGTTACTTTTAGATGTTTAAGTTGGAGAGAAAAATTCTATTTAAAGATCAGATGCACAGCTCTGTGCAAGTGACCTTGGGTTTTCTCTTTATGGAGTGAAGCAGGCCAAAAATTAACTCTACCTGTTTTTTTCCAACAGCTAAGGGCTGGTTTTGGGTGACTAGCTCAAACTTGGATGTCTAATTTTTAGACCTTTGTAAGGAGAGATGAATCCTACTATTAATGTTTGGTCTGAAAGAAATTAATGGTTGGAAATGTCAGTAATTGCACACTCCTTACTTGGTTAAATATTGAGCTTGAAGCATGTGGGAATGTGCTCTGCTGCTTGGTTGTCAGAAACCACTCCCATTCGTGATGATCTTGTACCAGTGAAGACACAACTCTTCTCATGATCACATCATGGAGAAAGTTAAATTTTAAAAGGTGATTTTTAAGTGGAAGTCGGCAGCTGTGGGAACAGGTCTGGGGTTTTTTGGCTGCTACTGTTTGGTAGAAGTTCACTGAGTAAGTCAATTGAAAGTTCATCCGATTTGTTATGAGAATGTGCTTTCCTAGAGGCAGACTCATTTCATGACACTTGATATGTTTGACATGTCTTGTGTCTGTCAGTCTAAATACCTGGTTTGCTTTCATTTAAGCCTTTGCAGTCAGACATGGAGGGAAGTCCAATCTGCAGGAGAATTTCTTTAGGTCTGCTTGAAATTGGTTTCTGTACACTAATAAGATTATTCTTTCTAGGAATATATTATTCTTGAATGAAAGTGCCCTTTTAGCCAAAATGGAGGTAAAGCTGTTTCTTAACATTAATCCACCAAAACAACAGTTCAATGAACCATAGTGAAGCTTCAGTTGTACTTCAGGAGACCTATAAAAGTTTTTTTGGAAACTGACAATGAACAGCTCTGAATTTCGGTCTTTTTCCCTTTGTTTAGACATGAACAGAACATTTCCAGATAATGTAAAATTCCGCAAAACTGCTGATCCGTGTTTGCAACACGCACTCTACAATGTATTGGTAGCATATGGGCATCATAATAAAGCAGTAGGATATTGTCAGGTAGGTAATCATTGTTTTGTAAACAATGCTGCATTTCATCCGTGCTAACTGTTCTTGTCCGTTTGAATGTGTGTTTTTGGAAGCACACCCACAAACTATTTGGTTATAAACTGGCCCTGGGAGGTTGGGGCGGGGTATAAATATCTTCAGGCAAATTCAAATATCCTTCTGAATTTCTCAGTGGCTGTTCTTGTAGCCAGCTTGATCAGTTTGGTTCCATTTGTTAGCTGCAGCATAAGTAGTTGCTTTGGAGAGCAAGAGGAAGTGAGCTTGCCTTTCCCTCGTCCTGCCAGCTTTCCCCAAACAGGCCTTGGTATCTACAAGGCATCATGAGATCTCAATTTCCTGTGTTTTCACTGTCACATTTTTCAAAGTACAGAAAGACCAGCATTAATGTGGCATCATGTAGCTCAAGGGCTGGTAGCATTATTTAGTGCCATCTCCCAATATAGATAACACAAGTAGGAAGAAAATGTCTTTGAAATTCAACCTGATATTGCTTTGATGGCAGCTCAAGAAAGCTTCTGTTGTCACTGTCAAGTACTGTAAAGTTTCGTGTGGGACACAAAGAACATAAGTTGATTCATGATAGTCTGACAGTCAAGAAAAAAAGCATCTGTCTTTAAGGATCTTAAAGAAGCAGTCACTGTCATGAGCAAAATGTGTTTTCAGTTCACTTATTAAGTTCTCTCCTGTCTCCTCCGCTTCCTAAGCAAGAATGTGTGTGCTAACGTGTAGCTCATTTTAGCTGAGAAAGTCATGTAGTGAATACAATGACTCCAAAGTTGAAAGAATATGAACAGTATTTTTTTAAAGCTTGAGAGGAGACTTAAAGGGACTTAAACGTACACTGAAGTCTCTGAAAAACATTTTTTTTCTTGTGTACCCCAACTAGTTTTAGTACAGAAATTTACTCCCATTCTTCAAAAGAGGAATGATTTCTATTATTTTCAGTAATACATATTTATCAAAATATATTTTTAATATTTTGATAATAACAGAAGGGGTAGAATTATGAGTACTCAATTTTGCAAGTGTCAGGTTTCTATACAGAGGTGGTTAAACACAACATAACACACAACTTCTAAATCATAGTAGCTTCTACATGTCCAATTGTTAATAAAATACTTTGGTACCTTTACTGTTTAATGGACTAATGAAAGAAGAACACTCAAAAACCTTTGTGTGGATTCTTTGCACATCTGGTCTCCTCGCAGGATCAGTGCTATTATATGTATCTGTGGAAGAAAACGGTTTGTACACAGCCTTTGGATAAGTTAAGCAGCAAAAGCTTGTAAAAGCTGCTGGAACTGCAACATTTTACTTAATGTGTTTGGCTCAGACATTCTCCTCCTGCAGCTTCTCTATCTACCTGCAAGTTTGTTTTGTTTGTAGTGCTCATCTAATACAGCTGTGTTTGGATTCTGATCAAAGCAACTTTCAGTTGCATTGGGCTTTGGAATTAAAAAAAAAAAAAGCAAAATTGAAAGTATAGACTGCTAAGCCTTTTCTTTAAATTTTCCTCTCCTTGATCTTTGTTAATAATTCTTGTGTGCAGGTTTAGCAGGCTACTCAACCAGTGGCCTTCATTACTAGAATTGATTTAATATGCACACTTTGTAGAACTGTAGTAATTTAGCCCTTTATCAAAAGAAATAAGCTAGAAACTCTTAAGATAAGTGTATGCATCTCAAAACCTTTCTATTTCAGGGCATGAACTTCATTGCTGGATACCTGATTCTTATTACAAAGAATGAAGAGGAGTCCTTTTGGTTGCTAGATGCTCTTATTGGAAGAATATTGCCTGGTATGTTAAAAACATAGTTTTTATTCATATATTGGAGCTTGGTTTTTATCTTTACATTCTTCTCCAGCTGTAGACAATATCTGCATCTGGTCTGTTCAGTAGCTCTCTGAGTGCCCTTGCCTGGATCTCTGGGTTTGCAGGAGGTCTTTACACAATCAGTTTTGCCCCATGTATAAGCTGAACCTCACTGCACATGTGATGTAGTTTAAAACCAGAAGCAGACCAGGCACAGCTATATTTTTTACTCCTGTGAAATGCATTTGGGAATGTTTTTTCTTGGGATTTAATTATAGAGGGAGAATGGTTTTATCGTGAATTCGTATTAGCATTGCACAGGTCTGACTACAGATACACCTTTAATGTAGGTGGAAGGTCTCATTGGAAGACCAGTAGAAAATGGAGGACTGATTCCATATTGGCCTAGTTTTGCTTTTGTACAGATTTTTATCTCAAATGGTTGGAGGTGGAATTCAGTATTACACTGTCAACTAAGTACTGGTCAAGGTTGATTGAAACTTTCACTTTTCCTTCTCTCTGTTCATGTTTAAGATTAAGTAAAAAAAAATTTTGGTTCCCTATTGCATAGAAAGGAAAGAACTTGAGAAATAAAAAAGAATAGCTGAAAGATTCTTTTTATGCTTTGAATGACTGTAAGAAATTAAGAAATTATTTTACATAGAGAACACTATGTAGGAACTTGGATTTTCCTTGTGTAGAAACAGTGGTTGGACTTTGTTTCCAAACTGAAAGAGTAGAAACAGGCAGGGAATGCTATGAGTTGTTCAATCAGTCTGCAAATATTTAACGTTATGCAGCCTTGAAGTTTACTTTCAAGCTGTAAAAATAGTCTAAAGAAATCAGCTGGCTGTTGTTTTTCTTCAGCCTTGAGAGCTCTAAGCTGTGCAAACAGGTAGGAGACAGGGCTGCCGTCTGCCCTGGGACCTGCCACTGCCTTGAGTATTTGTCTGCTTTGACATCACTGTGTCAGGGATAAGGCACTTGGTAAAAGGCAGATTTATTGTGAAGTGGTGTGTGGAAACTCTTGCTGTTAATCCTTTCAATAGTCTTACACACTTTTTTTTTTGAGGGAAAGGAGGTAGAGTCAGATTTTTATGTTTGTTGTTTTTGGTAGGGAACCTAATTCACTTTATCAGAAAACCTTCATTTTTATATATCCTTCTACACTTTACTGGTACTTGTGGCAAAAGTTGTTCTTATTTTCCCCTCCTAGCTGTTGACTTTATCTTAAGCAGGTAGCACTGGTGATGAGAAGAAACTCATAACATGAAATGCAATTACTGTGCATAAAGTAGGTGTATATTTACTCAAGTTATAGGTATATTTTTACTTTTCTGTAACAAGATTTCAGTGAAATATTGTGTGTATATATATGAGAGAAAGAATCAGACAGACCATATTCATAAAGCAACTCACTCAGGTAAATAATTACTGCCTTTCTGTTAACAGTGCAAGGTACTGCACATTTCAGTTTTAAGCCCTATAATTATTTGTTAGGGAAGCAGAGAAGCACTGTACCTCTCAAGATCTTGTAGATCTTGAATGTTTTCCTGGTTTTCAGAGGGAAGACTAGGAATCAGTTTTGTTGGATCCTAACAGCTTGATTAGCCAACATTTTTCCATTAGTTTGGTTGCTGATTTGGTTTCCTTGATTTGTTTGTATTATAATATACATGTTTTCCCCCTGTCGTTGCACCAAATATGCCTCCAGGTCATGTCCTCATTTTTGATGTGTCCTGTCACTGCCAGTTAAATCAGTGGTGCTTTAGGACAATTTAGAAATCCATTCTCTGCCCTCTGCCGTGTCCCTGTGGGTGCTTCCTCCCCTGCCACACGCATTTAATTACATGAAACAGCCACTCCAGAACCGTGATGCTGACAGTGGTTTTCTTGGTCAGCAGCTGAACTAAGCCAGCCACAGATCAATGGCATTGATTGGAAAACGTACAGTGTGACAGATGGGAACATTCTGGGGAAGTGACAGAAAATGGGACTCCATCAGTAAAGGTTTTCTGGCTGAATTGTTCTGTTACATCCGAATGGAGATAATGCAGCTGGGAGAGAGAGCCAGTAAATTAGGCTTTGGTTGATTGGTAAGAGGAGTTTTGTGCATGCCTTTCATTTGGCTGAACTTTCATTTATCCAGCACTGCTGGATACAGCTGGGTGAGGCCAGAAAGTTCCTGCTTCTGCTGAGGGCAAGCCCGTGCATTTCTGCCTGTTGTCTGTCAGCGGCTCAGCCAGGGATTTGGAGGGATTATCATTTAAACACAGCAAGGGGGAAGAGAATTATCTGTTTAACTGAAGTTTTGGTGTTACCAAGTTTTTTTTTATTCCCAGGCTCATTCAGACAGGTGGCTGGAGCAGAGAGCATTGCCCACAAGAAGCAGTATAGATTCAATTCAAGCTCAGAGTGGATATGCCTACAGTTTGTACACAGCATAGCTCTGATGTTTCTGTTCTGTTCATCACTCTGATCCTCACTGAGAAGTTTTAGGGATTTTTTTTGTGCTGTTAAAGAAAGAGAGGGGAGATTGCTTTAGAAAGCATTGGGTAGGTAGGCCCTTTTAACTGGTACCTCAGTATCTAAGTAAAGGAGTATACTTGTCATATTTTACATATTTGTGGTTAAATGGTGAGATTATGAGAAGAAAAACTCAATTTGGTCTCACTTTAGCATGACAGTTATGCTTATATATAGAAGAATAATCCCCCTTCCCACCTTCAGTGGTTCTCAGTCTGGAAGCAATTGTGCATATCAATGTATACTCTAACAAATCTACTGGACTGTTATACTGGAGTTACTCTTACTGAAAACTAGTTGTACAGTACTTCTCCTGTGGTTAAGAGAGGAGTCATGAGTTCTGCACTACCTGGTTCCTGGCCAATTTGATATCCTTTTATTCTAGTGTCAGTGCCAACTTTTGGGGGTGAGAAAAGTCCCCCTCTCTTTTGTGCTTACTTTTCATGTATCTGTAGGATGCAGTCAGTTAATTTTGGAGGTTTTTTGTATGGATATGCTCCTTCAGTCAAACTCTTCTCTTGCATGAAACTTTTCTCTTTTCCTATTTTAGCCTAATAATTATTCTGTATGCTTGATTTCTTAATTTTTATTTTTGTAAACCTGATCACAATGGCACACTTTTATTTTCTGGTGGAGAATCAGCTAGTGCCTTGTGCAGTGGCTCTTTTCACAGTGGAAAGTGTTTTGTTTAAAAGAGAAAAGCTGTAGGATTTCCCTTGTCTTTTTTCCCTAGTGGCACTCTGGTTTTGATTTGTGATCTCTATCATAATGCATGTGCTGTTCCTTCTCTCTCATTGTCAACAGATGTTTTTTCTACAGCATTTAGGAATTCATAACACCTTTTTGCTGAACTTTATTTGCACATTCTTGTTATTTTAAATGTCATCACGTCTCTTACTCCAGTTTTTCCACTGTTACTTTGTTGTACTTTGTGTATAGTATCTCTTAGTTTAGTGTTGTCAAAAAATACCAGCTTTTTCTTTTTCTCCAATGTTCTTAATAAAAATCTTAAATGAGGTGTAGCATTCTTCAAGAATCAGTCTAAAGATCTTCCTTCAGTCTCATTACTTTTTAGCAGGTTCTTCTAAAATTTTTTTACCCGTGTGTACTGGCTGGTTGTTTATAAAAAATAAAAAGAGCAGAGTTTTGAATGATTAAATGGTCACCAAAGTAGTAGACTGCACTGAAGTAACTGGCATTAGCTGCAAGTGCACAAGGTGCAAAGCAAGGTGCCACTCTGCTATATAGTGTAGTGACTGCTGGTTAAGGCAAGTGGCTGCATGCTGAGATAACAGATATCTCCTATGTTTGTTCAGCTCTCTGTCTTGCAGTTGTATCAGCCAGAGACTTGCAGGTTGCACAAGAGATTAGGCATGGTAAGAGACATGAATATTTGAACTGAATGGCATCATAGCTACATATCAAACTCTTGAATATCCTTCTCTTTTGAGTGATTCATGTTATAACAATTTTTCGAGTCCCATCATACAGATTTCCAGGTTTGAAGGGAAGGATGACTTGGGAAATGCAGAAGGCTGTACTAAGCTGTAAAGTATTTCTCTTTAGACTGTTTGCTTTTAATTGCAGTTGAGCCTGTATTTATTTTGTTCTTGTGGCTGAATTTATTTAAATACCCTAATTGGGTATTGCCAGGGAACCTCTGAATGCAGAACTGGCTTGGCTGCTGCATCTTTTCAGATCTGCATCTCCAAAGGGAGTGGACCTCTTCACAGGAAGTGTTTTTATTTAGCTGTGCAGGTAGAAAACACTGCTAGATCTAAACTGAGCTGAATTTGCAGCCTAAGATGGGGACTGTTGTGATGAAAAGCATTTCCTTTCAGAGAGAAGACTTGAGCACCTCAAGCATGTGCTTTTGGTGTGGAAAGCTCCTTTCAAGGCTATGCGTGACACCATGTTTGCAAAGTTGTTTTTGACAACTGAGCTTTTTTTTTATAGTACCATCAACCCAGAAAATTTCAGCAGATTGGTCAGTTCTGGACTGCTTCTTTATCTTCGTCCTGTGGCAGCTCTCAGCTACAGATCTGTGAGTTGGCAGGATTCTCACTCATCCATTGAGTTCCTCTGTGATTGCATTTGAAGCCATAGTGGTGTGCCCCTCTGGCCTCCAACATCACATCTGGTACTCAGAGACAAGAGCATTTTGCTGGTCAGCTGAATAATTAAGAGTTTTGAAATATGTGACTCCATGTTCTACAATTAACCCCCAGCCACAATGAAAGCATTAATGTCTGAGCATTAGAGGTCAGTTGAATATACCTAGGAATTAAACATGCAGTGTCCTGTTAAGCTGAAGGTGGAATGAAGGAGTCATGTGCCTTTATTTAGAAACCATGATAAGCCTGAAATCCTCATTACTTACAAATCTGAACTGTGAGGGGATTTGTGAGACTTGAGCAAGCAGGAAGTAAGTAACCGATAGGTTTTTTTTTTCTTTAAAATTACACAGGTATTTATACATTTGAAATAATTTATTTACTTTCTGTATCATATCTCCCTCCCACCCAGTCCCAAACCTCATCAATAAAAGAACAGTTATTTAGTAGGTGTGTTTTAGGTGGCCAGGTAGAACTCTTACACCTCTGTGTGAAACAGAAGTTTGCTGTATGTGACAAGAATATCCATGCTGATAGCCTTACTTTTGTGAGGAAACATGCAGCAAAAGCACCCCTAGTGTTTAAAAACGCTGAAGAATATTGTGAAGAATGTTGTGAAGAATAATGTGTCTTTACACTACTGTATTTACACTGGAAGCAGGACCAGTTCCACCAAGGCAAAGTCAAGAATGCCTCCTTCATTCTGACAAGCAAGCCTTCATTGATATAATTTGATTATGTTGAACTTACAGTATCTTCAGTAGGCCATCCATGGCACTACTCTGTGGGACTGCAGCCTTTGGCTGTCTGTGCAGAGAGTGTTATTTGGTTATCTACCCAGTAAATCAAAGTTTCATCCCTTTCAAAAGCCATCAGCAAAATAACTTGTCAAATGAAATCTTAATTCAGCTAGGACTGATAAAAGGTAGAATTCCATGGCTGCATACAAAGGAGAAAGGTAGGTAGAGTGGCATAAACACAGACGTGTGGGTTTGGGAGAAAAGGTTTTTGGTTTTTTGTGACGTGGAAGAACCTATTAGTGGCCAAGCCTTAGCATGCAGCACAAGGCTAACTTAGTTTGTGCTTTATATTTTATTAGAGTAGCCATGTTGGAGGGAAGGTCTATTTTCTTTTTTAATGTTTATTTTTATCTAATGGCTTGAGTTGTGAAAGCACTCATATGCATGTGGTATTGAAATGATTCTTTTGACAGAGCCATCTCCATGCTAAAGGGACTGTGCTGTTATACCTGCAGCAAAGTCACAGAAGCTTTTTTTGATTTTTTGGTACTTTCTGATGGTCACTCAGGGCTCTGTATGTTCAGTTACAATTTTAATAAATGAACCTTCCTGAATATGTCACTTTGACAGTAAGAAGCATATCAGCTGACAAATGTATGATGGGTTATATGTGCTCAAAGCAAATCCCAGTATACAGTTTTGTGTTTTAACTTGTAAATCCCCATAAAATGTATTAATATGCTTGAAGTTATCTGTGTATTAAGTACCAAGATTCATAAAACTGGAAATGTAACTGGAAATCTAACTTTCCATACAAAAAGCCAGGTGAGGAAATAGTAGTAATTCTTCCCACTGCGGCCTTTCAGTACTTAAAGAGAACTTTAAAAAAAGGTGAAGAGCAACTTCTTACAGGAGCAGATAGTGATAGGACAAGGGGAATTGTTTTAAATCAAAATAGGGGACACTTAGATTAGATGTCAGGAGGAAATTTTTTACTCAGAGGGTAGTAAGGCAGTGGAACAGGCTGCCCAGAGAAGTTGTTGGTGCCCCGGCCCTGGAAGTGTTCAAGGCCAGGTCAGGATATCTGAGAAGTCTCAGACTTGGTTTGAAAGAGCAACCCTGCCACCACTGCTAGTAGTGTATTCACACTGTAAATCAGTCTTATTAAAAACACTTGCTATATTTTTTAATTGGAATTTGAGTTGTCCTAATTTGCAGGTATTGGGGTTTTATTTAAGACTTTCTCCTATTATATTAAAAGCCCACAATGCCTGGTGTGTTTTCTCTATGAAGTTGTTAACTTTACTTTTCATTTTTCTTGCATAAATGCTACAAATAAAGAGGTTCCTTACAGAACTCAGTCTTTCTAAATATGACCTTTTCTTTCATGTCTTTTCCAGTTCTTCAATTTTCTGCCTGGATTGTAAATATCAGAGCTGGGTGCAGTTTTCTAACCTCAGTTTTGCTAATGTCATAATCAGAGATTATATATTCTCTCTTCAGTAGTGAATATATCGAAGGATTGCTTTGGCTTTTTTGAGCTAAGATGTGCTTACTCTGGATTTATTGTATTTGCAACTTAAGATACTGCAAAATTGAGTTTTTTCAAAAGTTCAACTTTATTAAGTGTTGGGTTTTTTAAAATATGTCATAGTAGAAAGAAGCACTGACAGCAGGCTTTGATACTGTTTCAAAATATAGTATAATGAAGTGGCAACATAATCTGTTGGTGTAAGGAGATGTGCTTTGGGAGTAAAGGAAATTAAATGAAGAAAATCATGTACCATAGTAACTTTTGTCCACCTCAATGTACAAGATGTGAGTGTTTAGAGATATACTTAGAAAATGCAACCTTGGTTGCACTAGAACCGTATGTGTTGGTCCAGCTCTCTAAGGTGCTTCTGTCCCAGTCTCAAGTAGTGTGCTCAGTTGGCCCCATGCTGTGACTGTAGCATTCTTGTGAAGAGCTGATGAAAATGTAACACTGGGGTTCTTCTCAAGCATGATAGGATATCACTGCTGTGTTTTGTGCTGAAGTGTTAAGAATAACTTGTCAGTGTGGTCAACTGATAAAATACCTATTCTTCCTAATCCTGTGTAGGAGTTAAAAACACAGATCCAGGAATCCTTATTCAGCTGAAGTCATCAGTCATTAAGACTCATTATACAGTTGTAAGCTTTTTTTTTTTAAAGTTTGTTTCCTCAACAGGCATGATAAGCACTTGCAGTTTTCAATGCTTGTTCTTGAATTTCCTCTAGGTTTGAGGACATTGGTGATAAAAGTCTGTCAAAGGGTTTTGTGAGTTAAAAGCCTTGGCTCCTGGGTCAGCCCCATAAGCCGCAGACTTCTCCAAAGCATGCAGCTCTTTAGACAGGCACAATTCATGGGGTGCAATGACTGGAGTCAGGCCAGGCTATTTGGAAACAGCCGAGTGGGGAATATCTAATGTGTACTCTGTCTGTTGGTGCCTGTCAGCTCAGTGATACTGTGAAAAAACTGCTATGGACAAAGCCAGCCATTCCAATGGTAGTGGATACAAAGAGGGGAGAGAGGGAAGAGAGGAGAGCTGACCAACCGTATTTTGCTCAGTTATATCTAAGCTGTATGGGAGTGGTTTGATATCTATACCTTTAAGCTGGAGTAGTTTTAAATGATGCCAATGCCTCTACTGAGCAACACATAATAGAGCTGGTACATAAATAAATAATTAAAATAGCCAATTTCATTCTCTAACTAGAATGTCTGAAAGTTGCATTTGTGTTTTCCAAACACATGCTGCTAACTTCAGTTTGTTTCTCTGAGGGGTTACACATGAAGTCTTTGTTTCTTTGTTTTTCATCTCTGTCTTCTGTAATGTCTGGAAGGATGACATCCTTGCCTGCCTTTCCATTGTCTTTCTAATTAACAAGCATCCTTCTTCAGTTTCCAAATGGCAGGTACCTACTACATCTGCTCAGAATCCCAGTGTGCTCTGTGAAATGCAAATGGGAAACCAAAGGCTCTTTCAGCTCCCTGGGATCTATTTTCCAAGTTTGGGACTAGAAGCAAAAGATGAATACAGGCAGATGGCATTATGTAGAAACAAACACTGCCTTTTTGTGCTGCTGGAAAGGTGTTAATAGTAAGTCATTTCTCAAGATATATTACTCTAAATTCTGTGTAACCTTAGAGTAATTGATTACAATTACAGTTGTGTAATACCAGCCAATAAGGATCTATAAACTGCTTGCATTCCCATTTTTTAAGATAGTTCAGCCATCCAAAATAAATTTGATTTCCTTATATTTTCGTAAAGTCAATGTTCAGTTGTGAATGATACAGCTAATGCTGTTCGTGGTGTGAGTTCAGTACCCCAGGACAGAAGTTCAGTCAGTTTAGTTTGAAGGAAGAGATAAAATACAGCTTGATCCTGTTGCTTGGTTTGTTAGATTTTTTTTTTTTCCTGTTCCCTGAAAATTAGGAACTTGTGTTTTAAAAATAACGTAGTTAAGACGTTTTAGCTTGCCATTTAACCACATATCTGCAGGATATCACTCTGGCCAGGACACCTGCAGGGGTCACTCTGGCCTGATACTGCAAAAAGAATTGGCAGTACTCTTGGGTTTCCTCTTTTCCTATTGTGGCTTTCTGATTTCTTCCCAAATGTAGGTTGTTCAGCTTTTAATGTAAGGCTTATGATGTAGATACTTAGAAGACACAAAAGCTGGTATGTTTTAAGTGCTTCTGTATTTCCCCTACAAATGGACATGATGGAATCTGTTTTGAGTTTGACTTGAAACTCAAAACAGGAAATGTAGAACTGAGTGCTTTTCATGAAATCCTTTTCTTGGAAACCTCTGAATTTTCATGCCAGCCCTTAGGCCTGCTCTATTTCCCTCCCAGATTCCAGTGAGGTCTGGTAGCAAATGGTATCTCCAGCAAGGAGACATTCTTGATGGTGCTTGGTGGTATAAAAATGAACTATTTCTGCTACTATGGGAGAAGAGAGACCATTATCATCATCTCACACACACACACACCCACCCCAGTTCTCATGGACATTTATAAACATATTCTTGTGAATAAAATACTTTGCATTGTGTAGACTGTGAGAAAAGTTAAACCAGCCAGTTTTTAACTTTCCAGTTGGTTTGGATCTCCAAGACAAATCATTCTGTTCCAGGCTCGGCTGTGGAGGCTCTTGAAATAATAGAAATGCTGGAAGATAAGCAGCAGAGCTGAGGTCTTCTTTTGGGTATTTTTGTAACACTTATAAATATAGTTCCACTAGGAATATGTATATTTAACCTGACATATACACAACAGACTGGAAGGATTTTTTTTTTAACTTCTGTAGCTCTTGACTCCTAGAGATAATTTAAGACCATAAGAGTATTGCTTCTTAAACTTTTATTTTTGGAACCTCTTAATCTATTTGTAACTGAGAACAAGGTCATAGAGTCCCTACAAGCTTTATCCTTATTTCCTACAAATCTTATTACTGTTCTGGAGCACAAGCAGCCAGTTATGTCTTAGTCCTGGACATTCTAGTAAGATCCAGAGGTGCTAACTGTTGTGACAGGGAGACAATGAAATGTAGTGTTAGGAGTGCCTCTGCCAGGACAGGTTTCAAGCTCAGTGACTGCATGCCACAGGCAGTGCAGTGTTTGTAACAAAAAGCCCTTTGAACAAGGGAAAAAGTCCCTTCATGTTGTCACCTGTGTTGTACAGTAGCAATAAAGTGGCTGGCAGCTGGTGAAGCTGGCTTTTCCTGTTTGCTGCTTGACTCCAAGAAGAAGCAGCTGATGATCCCAACAGAGCCACAGGGCTACGCTGCTGTTCAGGGTCAGGATTTTGATGAGGAAGGAGCACTTAGCAGGATTAATTCCATGTGGGATGCTGCCCAGATTGCCCTCTGTTACACTCTCAAGCACTCCTAAACTTAGCAAGGCATCCAAAATCCATAGGCAGGTATTGGGAACAACAGACTGGGCAAAGCACAGGGGTAAGCAACAAAGGGAAAGCTGAGAGGAAAGTACAGAAAGCCTTTGATCAGTTTACAGAAGCACTTGAAAATGCCAAATTGCATACTGAGAAACTTGATTTTCATCTAGATGTTCTTCTGGAATAAATTAATAATACAATAATAATTTATAATGCAATATTTAATTTGTTGCCTTCCATAAAATGTGATGAAAAATAATGTAGTGTGTGATCACCTAAAAATCATCATTTCCATTTGACCATTTGAAGAAAAAAAGGAAACAACTTGCCTATGTGTTTTTTTCAGGGGAATGACATTTTATCAGAGGACATTCCTATAAACCACCTAGATCAACAGATATCAACAATATAATTAGACTATTTTTTTAATTAGTAAGTGGCAGATTGGGAGCAGTTACTGACTCAGGTTTGTTCTGGGTTATCAACTGCTCAGTATTTTGCCAGATTATTGAGAAGGGAGAAATAATTAAGATGCTAATTAAATGTGGATCATGCAAATCTAAAAAATGCAAACAATGTGTAAGATATGTAAGGAATATAAAGCTAATGTGTTTCACTGGTAGATGAGTAAAAATAATCGCCTGCGCTGTATTTTCTGAAAAACAGCTTTGTGGTGTGGGGGAGAGGTAGGCTTGTGTAGACTTGGTTATAAACAAGGATATTTTGACTTCTGGGCAGAGCAGCCAATTATAAAATATTAGGAATGTAGGGCACACAGTGAAGCATTTGCAGCAAGGGAGCACTGCAGGATTTTTGCTGAGGGGACATTTCCAGAAGGCTTAATGACTGGGAATCCCTAGTAAATAAGAAGGGAATAGAAGAGCCATGTAGGTTTAATGTTACCAAGCACTTAGGTACTGAACCAAGTTACAAAATCATTTTCCCTAGTGAAACCAGACATGGACTGTGAAAGGTGCTCCTTTTAAGTGATCTGTGGGTAAGTTTTGCACAAATATGAGGTCTTCCAGGAATGTTTCTGAAGGATTTGGAAATGTGGCTTTCCTAATTTGAGGAGCTAATTTTATATATGTACATTTATTTATAAAAGTATATATACAGGAAAAATAAATAGAAAATTGTAATTACATATTATGTGTAATAATTATAATTAATACCTGCATGAACTATAATTAACATACAATAATTACATGTAAATATGTCTTGAGTGTAGATTCTTTTAACCTAACTTCTGTTGTGAACTGGCACCTAGTATCCTAAAAACCCCTGCTACTCAGTTATTGGCATCTGCATAAATTGTTACTCACTCCTCCCACTGGTTCTGCAGCAGCGCTGGGCTGAACATTGCAGTGCTGTGTACCAGGGCACATGGGAGCTGCTCCTGCTCCACGAGGAACAGCAGGGAGCTGCCCCAGATAGATGAATAGTTCCTTTTTTCTTTCTGTCCAGCAGTACAATCTAGCAAACTTGAATGAAAGTTTAATTTACACCAAAGCTTCCTGGCTGCTTCAGTAATTTGTGGAGTGACGCATCCACGTTGCCTGCCTGTTAACTTTTTGCTCCCCAGCTCTCAAAGAGCTGGGTACGTGTCCAGTTCTGTTCCTGAGATCTTGACATTTACTTTGCTGTACAGATTAAAAATAGCAGCTGCTGTTGGTTTCAGCATATCAGATGATTGCAGCAGGGCGAGTGGGCTGCTGTCCTTCCTCCTGAGGACATTTGCCGGTGCTAACTTGAAGAAGTTTTCAGTACTCACGTGTTTCAGGAGCACAGATAAACAGGAGGAAAAATGGTTTGTGGATGTATGAGAGGAGGAAGGATAGGAAAGGGAAAGGGCTTGTTCTGTTGTTATTTGAGATGTGATTAGATTTCACTTGCATTAAAGCAGCATTTTAAAAAACATGTACTCAGCCAATTAATGTTACTGTTACTGCATTCCAGTTCAAAAATGAGCACAGCACTAATACAACATATGCAGAAAGAGAGGGTTTGTTGTTGGCTCTGAGGTCTTGGTGTGTTTTCAGTACACTTTTCCATGGGATTGCTTGTGTTTAAGCTGTTGGAGCTTTCCCTACAAGCAATTGAAAGGCAGATGGTTAAAGAATATATGTGAGTGGCAGTGACTCTTAGGTCTGTAGAGAAGTTTTACATCTCAGTCTTCAGGGGTAACAAAGGATCCCAGAGAGAAAGCTAGGTTCCTAAAGATTGATTGTGATGCTTTGTAGTACCGTTAAAAACTCCTGCAGATGTTCTAGAGTTTGGACAGAGCAAATGTAGAGCAAATAGCTCAAGGGGTGGGAAGTCAGTTCAGGAAAACCTTTGGCACAGGAAAGAGTGGAATATTAAACTGCTCTTGTGAAATTACAGAAATTTAAGTGGTTATAGATGTACTGCATAGTTTGGACGTATTTTTAAACTTACCTGTGGTACTGGGAGGTTTTATTAGAATTATTTCAGGCAAATAGACTTTGCTCTGATTCCTTCACCTTTATATGAACCATTGGCCTATGTTGTGTGTCTGGGGACATTGGCAGAAACCAGTTAAGACAGAGAAACCTGAATTGCAGCTTTCCAGAATCAGTGAAGGAAAGAAAGGCATAGAAAGGTGCTTGTGTTACCACTGGTTTCTTTCCATAAAAAAAAGTTAATAACATAGGTCTTGTCAGCAAAGTGCTTGTGAACTATCAAAAGTTGCTTCCCAGGACTGGAGTGGCCAAGTCCAGCTTAAATGTTTGTCTCAACATATAAACCCAAAATAGGAATTTCTTAAACATCTGTGTAATTCTTGTGTCATACTGGGGCATTTGAATACTTAGGAATTGAAACAACATCTTTTTCTTCCCTTAAATATACCCAAAGCTACTAATTTATAGAGCTGAGATGCTTGTTATTCAGGCTGCACCTTGGTAATGAAAATGCTTACCCTGGCAAACAGGCTGTGGACTGTGGACTGACAGCCACAGTGCTCTGTTGTTCTTAATTGTGAATTTACCAGTTACTGCAGTGACCACAAGTGCAGGAATGTAGGTCTTATTTCAGTCCCTGTCTTGCAGGTAAATTAAGTAGGAAGAGATGTTGCCTGAGGGATCTGTCATTCACTTCCTTTCAGAATTATTCTGTGAAAAGTGGGATTTTCTTGGCTCAGAGACAGGAGAGGAAAACTCCTACCTTAATGGCTAGGTCACACCTAGGAAGATGGGGAGTATCTGGCCTCCAGCACCCCTGCACAGCTGATGCTCTGGGGAATTTGCATTTCTAGTTTGACTGGACCTGGTCTAAAGGCTACAGGTTATTGTGGTGGTTTGGGTTTTTTGTTACCTCTCTGGATGTTGTGTGGACTGGGAGTTGTGCAGCCCCCCCCACAGGAAGGAGGTGGTGGTTATACTGAACTGTTTAAATATTAGTAGCACTTTTGTATTTTAAGCTAGCAGTCAAAAGCCACCTAAACAATCCTTCCTTGGGAAGGAAGAATGCATTGCCAAAAAACATCAGAGAGAAAGAAGATACTTCAGTAGGCATGAATGAAGTGTTTGTGTAGAGGGATCAGCTTGGCTGAAAGAGCAGCACTCTACAACCACAGTGCAGAGATCTTCGTGCTGTGGGTCAATTTACTTCACCTTGGGATTCCTAGGCTCAGCATGCCTTTATACATTCAGCTGCAGAGGACACTCTCTTCAATTTCATGAAAAGATCATGTGCACAGATTCCCGAGTTTTGATTTCTTCTCTCCAAGATTATTACAGTCCTGCAATGTTGGGCCTGAAAACTGATCAAGAAGTCCTTGGAGAACTTGTGAAAATGAAAGTTCCAGCTGTGGCAGAGCTGATGGAAAGACATGGAGTCATGTGGACCCTAGTGGTGTCACGCTGGTTTATATGCCTGTTCATTGACATTCTTCCAGTGGAGGTAACTGGTAACATAAAGTTCTCTTACTACACCCCTGATTATTTCACTTGTACTGCTTTACTAATAATTGCTTACTGGAAATAAAGGTTAATCTGAGTTCTCTCCTTTACTGCAGACTGTGCTCCGAATATGGGATTGTTTGTTCTATGAAGGGTCAAAGATCATCTTCCGTGTGGCCTTAACATTGATTAAGCAAAACCAAGCTTTTATTTTGGAAGCCACGAATTTCCCTGACATTTGTGATAAATTTAAGCAGATCACCAAAGGAACATTTGTAACAGAGTGTCACAGCTTCATGCAGGTAAATCCTCTGCAGCTTTCAGTCATTCCAAATTAAAACCAAGACTGACTTAGAAATGTTTTTCACTGAGCAAAAGGTGGATACAGCTGGGAGAAACATAGCTGTTAGGGTTGCTTTTTAAATAAGAAACGCAATATAATATATTTATTATTTCTAATAAACATATTAAATAGTTTATATTTAATAATTATTATCAATTAAATATTCTATTTAATAGTTGTTATCTAATTCTATATATAGAAATCCATCCACATTATCTGTCACACAGGGAAGAAAATTCTTTTTGCCCTTTTTATCAGTTAAGGCAGGAAGTCTGATGAGAAGATCATTTTAGTGCTTTTTTTCAGATGAACTGTAAATACAGTATTGTAGAATAAGCACAAAGTGATTTTTAAACTTGCATTGATAAATGGCTGTAGTTCCTGAACACACAGCATTCTGTTTAGAACAAGATGGTAGCAGCAGGTTCTTATTTCCAGACAAAAACCCATGAAGTTGAATGTCCAAGTGCTATGACAGTCTGCAATCTAAGAATTATTCTTTTAAATTATTAATACAATGAGTGCCACATCAGTATAAAACATTAGATTCAGGGCTTATCTCAGAAGATGGAAACATAAAAGATGGTAGCTGCAAAACAAGTAACAGGAGCACATCTGTGATAAATCACGTGGTCAACTCCACTATCCATTGCTCAGTGCGCACAAAACCACGTCCTGGAGGGTGACATTTACCCCCCGAAGTGTTTCATGCTCATGGCACATCTCTGTGCATAGGTCAGTCACAGTAGGATGTCATTTATACTAACTTTTATTATTGTTCATATAGAAGAAAAATTAAGTTTAACTTTCTGACACTTCTAAGTCTTTTAATTAAAGGAGCAAGAGAAAAATCACAGGTACAGCTTTAATTTAGAAGGGAGATATTTGAGGGGTTTTTCCATTCCATAAAAAGTTCAGAATAAGAATTTATTAAACATTAACTGCCTTAAGATGATG
This sequence comes from Ploceus nigricollis, assembly GCA_013399945.1. Taxonomy (NCBI): domain Eukaryota; kingdom Metazoa; phylum Chordata; class Aves; order Passeriformes; family Ploceidae; genus Ploceus; species Ploceus nigricollis. Next base: position 347,187 of record VXBC01011388.1, read on the forward strand.
CTAACACTTGTCCTTGAAGGACTTCCCTCCCCCATCTTTAATTGCGTTAAATTTTACACCAGCTATTTTTAGAAAATCAACCACCTTTTTCTTGCAGTTACCCTGAATAAAAGAATTTTAACTGTTATTTACTATAGTAATGGGGCTTTGAAGGCAGTTAGATAAACAATTTAGGTTAGATTCTTCTGTAACTTTGAAACATGTGCTTTTGTGCTTGAATGGTTGTTGGGCTGGGTTTTTTTTTTCAGCAGTACAGGTATTAGTAGCAGTAGAGGTAATCGCAAGTATCTTTATGCCTCCTTCTCCAGAAGAGAACCTTAGTTTTCAGTTTGAAGGCTTCTTTGCCAGAAAGCTGTTCTGAACTGGTTCAATTACAGTCTCATCTCTAGAGCTGTCATTTAACAGCTACAGAGAACTGAGGTGCCCACACACCTTAACTGTAACTTAAAGTGCATAAACCTGTAGCTTTGCTTCACAGTTTTGTTCACTCAGAAGTTCTAGGTGAAGTAGTGGAAACGAATGTATTGTTCTTGAACAACGAGTGAAAACAAAAGAAAAAAACCTAATTGAAGATGTGTGATGACATTCAGAATGCATTAAGTTCTTACACCTGTATTCATCTGGTAGAGAAGAGGAGCAAAGGTAGTGTTGTGAGGAATTAAAACTGATTTTTTGCAGTAGGAAGACACTGGTTTTTTTGTGTTCCAGAGTCTGAACCACCTCTGCCAGCACCACACAAGAAGTGCACTGGTGTTTTGTCACATTACCCCGGACAATTTAATACATTCTAAATATGCCACTTTCCACCACCTGCCATCTGAAATAATCTCAACTGGACACACATTCAAACCAAATTTTCTATTGCTGCTTTTGTGTAACTTACTGCACTTGTTATGAGCTGCAGGTTTACTGTGTGTTTACAGCTCAGTAGATGAAGATATTACCCTGTTACAGGAAGGCCAAAGAGCAGTGAGCAATTTCACAGAATGGACATTGAAACAGGGATTTCACACCTCAGAGAATTAAGTGAGAATTCTAGCATGCTGTCCAAAGCCAGCATTTTAACTAAGAATTTTCTTCTTTTGCCCTCAGAAAATATTCACCGATCCTGGAAGCTTATCCATGGCAACAATCAACAAACTCCGAGAGACCTGCAGGGAGAAATTGCTTTCTCAGGGATAACATGCCAGATGTAACCAGGTGGTCAGATACTACAGCAATTGACACATTCCTCTATTTGCACTGATTAAAGCACACTTTAAGCTTTCCATGAATTAATTGACACTTGACCAATTCTTCCTGCCTTTGGAAGTAAGCGTGTTAACACTTTGTACTGTATGTCAGATTTGATAACTGGAAGTGGTGGTTCTGTTATTGTTTGTTGGTGGTGTGTTGTTTTTATTTTTTAAGGATTAAGGTATCTTCAGACTAGAATGTGATCAATGTCAGGACCTTCCTTTAAAAAAAAATAGTCCCAGGGAATTTTGTAATATTAAAAGCAAACAGATGTATAAAACTATGTATTACTGTGTTAACTATGACACCATTACCATTTGTACAAAATAAATTAATTTAATTTGTCAGAACCTGTTTCGTGGTGTAGAGAGTAAATTATGTGATCTGAGTCCTGACTGCCAGTCACTGGATGGAATACACACATCTTTTTCCTCACTGCTCTCACTTAAGGAACTCAAATACAGCAAAGTGCAGGGCAAGAGAGCAATCAGTGATTGTCACTAGCAGCTGATCTATGCAGTGTGACAGAGCAGCTGTAGTGCAATTCTTCCACACCCGTGTCCCTAAAAATTTGAGGAGAAACACTTGTAAAGACATCTACAAGCAGACTTCTTTGATGGGGAAGACACTGCGTAGTTCCAAAGTCTGTATTGGCACTGGGCCACTTCCAGCCCTGCTGGGGCCAGGACTCTGGGAATTGCTTTCCTGTCCATACAGAGCCCTCTCGTGGCCAAATTCTCTCCTTCCAGCTGGGGAAAGGAAGAGAGACAACTGGAGCACTTTATGGGGTTTTATGTTCCATGTGCAACAACTACTTTGGAAAGCCTCACCTTTTAACAGCACAATCCTTTTCAGACTTTACTCCAAGCTCTCTTCATTCCTTGTAAATCATGGCTTCCCCCTATCCTGCAAATTGAGATTTTTTAATTCCTCAGCAGGAAAAAAAAAAAATCCTTTTTCAGAGGAAGTAGAGGAGTACTCTTCTAGACAACTAAAGAGTGCTACGCAACAGTGATTCTGAGCTATCCTATCCTTTACGGTACCAGACATACACCTTTTTCAAGTACTGAATTATAAGGACAGTAGCACTAACATCCTCCTAGTATGTCTGCAGGTATTGGGAAACACTATTCACTACTAGGAAAATTCATAGCTTCCAGTTACCTTCAAGATCACAGGGCATTGGTCCAAAGCCAGCCTTACTGCCCTGCATTGGGTTCTCATGGTCAGAAGTGTTCTGTGCAGTGTGGTGTGCCCCAGTTCCTGCCCTGCAGAGCTGGTACTGTTAACACCAAAGCTTTCCTTGCAGGAGGGAGTCAGGGAAGCTTTAAACACCAAGGCTCATTTCCAGCACATAATCAGGCACACAGCCCTCAGCAGATGTGCGTTTCCTACTTTGTGGTAAGAGGCCAACTTCAAAATCAAACATGAAATGTCATTTACTAAGAACCTCAGCAGCACTGTCAGAAAGTGAGGCTTAGGCAGGCAGACTGATGTACCAACATGTCTCAGGAAGTGACAGTTTAAAGAGTTAACTCCTCCAGGTCTCAGGTTACCAACACAGAGCTTTCCTTGTTTCCAAACACAAAGTGCAAAACGAACCTGATTCCAACACACACACAAATTAAGGTTTTCCTTTGTGCCACAAAGAAAAACTTGAGCACTTGTTTAACTCCACACTAAAGACTGTCTCAAGCTGCCCTAGCCAAACCATGACTTCAGCCCTTAATAAATGGTCAACAAATGGTTTTGAGTGATCCGCAATACTAAGAAATACAGAAAAAAAAGTGTCTTTATTAGCATTGTTACAGGCAATGCATACATAAGAACTGATCCTTGAAGTGTACAACCCCCCAGCCAAGTTTAAAGCAATAGAATCAGCAGATTGAGATCTATATTGTACACATGTGCAGTAACAGGATCTCTCTGAACCTTCCAACAGAACAGACTGAAATAACTTTACAAAAAAAAGTAAATAAAAATAACACCCATTTTAAAAAAGTACCAGCTCCTAACAAGCTGGCATAGCATCAAAAATATCAAACAGGGGAGTTGTCCAATCATAAAGAGTTCCTGTAAAGTTTGAGTATTGCGTCGTTCACACCCTGCATGTGCCAGGCATTGAGTTTAAAGCTTAGTAAAAAATACACACCTAAGAGACAAGGTGAAGTTCAGATTTTAGATTTCAATTTTGTCAGTTGTTACTAAATTTTTTCAAATGCATCATCAGTATACTTAACATCATCGCTCAATGGCAGCGGTGCAAATAATGAACCTTTTCCCTTTGTTAAGAGTTCTGAAATTGAGTCAGAGTTAGCAACATCCCTCTCTGGAATCTGTAGCTGACATAATCTTATGCCAATTCCAAAAAAGCACCCTTAAAAACTTTTAGCTTGTTTCTAAGTGGGTAAATATTAAAACTAGTTAGCAAAATTAAACACCAGAATCTTCAGAAGTTATTTTTGTGCATAGTTAAATGCTGCAAGATGATTTCACATTTAATAAAGCAGACTTTAAAGAAGCAATTTGCAAGAAAAGATGTTACCTTACAATATCAACCAGTTCAGGGGAGATGTAGGGGGATTTTTTTCCCCCAGCCTCTTGCAATTGCTTTTCATCTATGCTGGATTTTAGTGCAAGTAATTAAATTGTTTGATATCCAGCATGGCTCCTCTTTCTGCCAATCAGGTAAGCAATCAAGACAATTAGAACAAGACCAGCAAGGGCGGCACCAACTATTATAGGGATCAGCATGTTATTTTCATCCAGTTGACATTCTTCCACTGAAGAGAGAGAAAAAGATCCATGTTAGGTACTACTGCACCAACAGATGGCTACATCCAGAACTTCAGCATTCTGCTCTCAGCATGTCAATAAAACTGGCTCAGCTAGCTTGTCAACAATGAAAAGGAAGCCAAGTCCACTAACTATGATCATTCAGGATAATTTCTTTCTAGTACCAGCTGTATACACAATATGGAGATTATGCTGATTGTTTCCTCCTCAAGAGCTGTTAGCTACACACAAATTTAGCCATCATAAATATCCACGTGACCCTTCCCACAGTCATTTTGCTTTCATCATAGCCACAAGGGACAGGTTTGCCCCTTTCACACAACTGTCTGCACACAGTTTGGAGGGAAAGGTAGCACCCTTCCTTAACTCTTCTCTGGACCATCAGGAACAAGTCCAAGTTGTTTCACAGCTTTTTACATACTTCTCACACTAGCCGCAACTTGGACATCTTAATCAGCCCCCACATCATCTGTAGTGGGGCATGCAGAGGCTAAGCACAGCACCCACAAGCTGACATTTGACTACAGAATGTTATATTTATATCAAAGTATACTTCACAAATCTTGGATTTGACAGGGGCTGCCAAATGCAAACCTCTTACCTGGCCCAAATTTGTCTCCATCAATCTTGAAAATCTGGACCTGAACATTAAATACATTGACAAGGGCTTTGTCCGTGACCTGCAGATTCTCCTCCGAACTGCACTTGTAGGAGTTCCCTACTGAAGCTCTCAGCTCACTCATACTGTTGTTTGATGCTTCAAATTTTGGATCTGTGTAAGACAAAGTTTTATTACATAAATCTGAAGAGCAGGAGCTGTAAGCTCACAGAGCCACAATTTGATACACTCATCCCCAACATTTCTCATACATTATTTAATGCAGGCTACCCTTAATATTTAAAGAAGTAGTCACAGAGAGTAGATTTCTTAGAAGTCCTTACTTTTTGCTTCAGAAGGCAGGGTCGTGCTTACACTCACACCTTGCAGAAAGAATTTTTCAGCACTTGCATTCTTTAAAAAAAAACAAAAACCAACAAATCAATAGTTGTCATTTAAGATGATGATGTACAACATAAGCTGTTCATGTTCAGGTTCCATTCTGCATGCATTTTGAGAAGGGCTTTTAAAATGTAGACCACAAATGGGATTAGCACCCAGAGGAGGTGTTTAGTTGGACTTTAGGAGAGAAAAGCTACAGAAAGTATGCACCTTAAGGAAGATTATTTTGTGAGAGGGCAAAGAGGCAGAGAAAGGGGGCCTTGTCACCCCCAAACTGTTGACTTCCACACTGCAGGTATAGTCCCACCCATTGCTTTAGCAGCTTACTTGCACTGAACTTGGTACCCCACAGAGCTGTAGAGTCATTTAATAGCAACAGCTCAAGGTGATCAGCATAAAAAGGAGCATGAAGCTCTGACAAACAGTGGATTCAGTCCTCAGAGATACACAGCTCCAATAAGCACCTGGGGCAGGGCTGTGGGAAACAGGATTCCCAACCATCATTGGAGACCAGAAGACAAGCACACTTGGCTTTTGGGCTGTACACAGAATATTAATGGGACTTAAATCCAGCTCCAGGCTTAAAATGAGATTAGATGCCCACTTGTCACAGGCTGCTCCCATTTTTGGCAAGAAGCCTTAAAGAGGAAGCAACACAATCTTCAAGGAAATTCCCACTCCAAACAAAATACTTTTCTGTGTACACATATGTATGTGTGCATATATACACAAACATATTCTTTTCACACAGTGGTAACCAAGCATAAAACCCACTAAATCCTAGTATTAAAACCAAAGGAACTAGTTACTCCTCTTTCTGTAGCTGTCTTTTTTCCTCTTGCACTTGCCCCAGTTAGTTTTCCCACGTGGAAAGTGCTGCAGACCCTACATGCTTGGTGCAGAGATTCTTACCAACGCAAACTGGAAGATAACCCTCGTTTTCTCAAAAGTCAGGTTCAACAAGGCAGATGTATTGTCACATCTCCCAGAAGAAGTTGTATTGTGTGGTATGAAATTCAGCAAAGCCAAAGCCATCTGTGAGAGAAGAGGAGCAATTATGACACTTGAAGAGACTGAGCACATCACCTTACACTCAGCTGAGGTGTGGCTGGCTTGTGTCTCGTGCCTACAGCGTTGTGTTTGCCCTATGTTCCAGACACCAGGGCTGCACCCGAGTTACCAGGCTGGCACACAACTAAGGGCACATCTAACAAAGCTTTCTGCAGCCCTGACTGGCTGCAGGCAAGAACCAACTGCTTTCTCCACACAAACTGCTTTGGTCCTTGTAGCATAAGAAAAAATATCAAGAACCACCACACCACACAGAGGGCAAGATGCTATAAAATACTGCTTTGACATAAGGTAGAAGCAATTAAGGGGACCACCTGTCAACACAATCATCTTGCATGTCATTTCAGCTCAAAATGTTTTAGTTTTGTCCATGGTTCGTGGTTTTATACTGTCTTGCATCTACAGAAGGCTGTGGGTTAAATGCCACTTGCTAAACAATTAAATAGAAACCCTTTCAGTAGCTCTTAGTTGATCCTCATGTGACCAGAAAACCTACTTGCCACCTCCTCACTGGTCATTACACTAGAAATCAGCTGTTCCACCAGAAACAGAACACCAGAACCAGGGCATTTCACACAATTAAGGTGGCTAAAACACAGTTACCATCACAACAAGCCACTGTACAGCCACATACCAGCTATAAGTGATAATGATTTTACCTTTCAGTCATCAACATCAGAAATAAATGCAGTAGCTCCTTTTGCAAACCACTGTTTCCTGTTGGGGGGATTCAACAGTCCCTTTGGGACTCTGGGTTTGCCCATAGGGCTGGCAAGCCAGGCTCTGCACTAATAGTGCGGGGAAAGACTTCGTGCCAGGGCTGGATCTTACATGAATCTTTTATTTTTCTTTTTTTTTTTTTTTTACTATTAATATCAGCTGTTAAGTAGCTTTTAAGCATCAAAGTCAAACCCAAATGTCTTCAGTGCTGGCTGGAGGGTAATTAAATCAGAAGCCTGTCCAGTTTTACAGTACTAATTTTCCCTTCTACTAGTCATTCACTCTTTCTATACATACCTCAGGCCAAATTTCCATATTTTATTTAACAGTTTAAAAATCTTGTTTTGACTGCAACTTTGATAACAGGATTCCCCTAGTCATATCTTGGTAATTTTACTGCTTCTCTTAAATGACCATGGATCACTTCCTGGATTCAACAGACAAGTTTAATACCGCTTTTAGTGAATGGAACAATCCTTAAGAACCACTTTCAGTACAAGTGTTTAGAATGTCACTAGTCCAGACCAGGTTAAGTAATTCAAAAAGAGGATAATGATGGATGAACACAAACACCTGGGCTTCTAAAAGAAAAAGGTTAGCTTATAATAATTTACCAAGTCTTCCTCAAAGAAGAAATTTGAAGGCTTTGAAGAAACAAAAATCAAAATGTACCTTTTCATCTTTTCTTGGATAAGTGATATTAAGCTGCAAGCCCATGTAGGCAAGTACACAGGTTCCATTTGGACCAGTCACATTGTATTTACCAACTGCAGGATTTGGGGGTGATGATGTTGGTGCTGGGCTAGTTGTTGGAATCTGGCTAGTAGTCTGTTTAGGAGTTGTAGGCACCATAGTAGTAGTAGAGACCCTATCTTCTGCACATTCTGTCTCTGCAGAGAAAGGAAAACAGTCATTACCAAAAAAAAGAAGCCCTGGGATGATCTACCTTTTTAATCCTCAAGGGAAAGGACGATGCAATTTCAAGTAGTTTTTTTCCTAATAAAAGATAATAAACAACGGTAAAGGATTACCTAACCTCTTGTTGCAGAGTTTGAAACCCTTTTAAAGCCTGGCATGTGAAAACAACACCTCTGTGGGTAATTTACTGAAGTTCATGGTGACCAGATCCACTTTCATTCAGGTCCATTATTTCGCTCTGCCATCGGGTCAGGATAAGCCTGACAGAGCCAGCGTTCCTGCTGTCCATTCACAGCCAGGCTGGGATCCCTATCACTCCCTGGGCACTCGTGTGGGAAAAGCAGAGGAACCGTTCTCCTGCTCACTGTTCAAAGTGGTCTCCCAGGAGATGTGTCCTCCTTCCTCTCACTCTCATTATTCTGGCAATACCCAGAGTAGCCTTAAGATATTGCTCTGGCTCTTCTGTCCTTTACAGGGGGATTCTAAGACACTGCATCTGATGCCAAGTTTTCTGCTGCATCCTCTCGCATCCATCTTCCCTTCAGCCCTGCATGAGGAGCCACCCTCCACGGGGTTAACAAGGCTGTGAAGGTGTGCAAGTTCACCTTCGCTTTTCATCCAGTCCAGCAGCAACTTCCAAGGGAACAGTGACTCTGATTTATTTACCAGAGTACTTGGAAACATGTGGCTGCAAGATCTTAAACTTGATCTGGGAGCCAAGAAGGTTCCTGCATTGAACATCTAAGCCAAAACCAAAGGTCATAACAAAGACATTACTAAAGTAGAGACTTCCATGTTCCAAGCCAAGGTCATCTCCACATGCCAGGGATAACAACTTGCAACTTTTAAGGACAACAGCAACTGCAGCAACAATCAACTCTCACTCAAAGGGCCTACTTCTAAAATTTAATGCATACGTGTTTCACAGATACAAGACACCTAATAAATAGCCTTAAACTTAAACAGTTTAAGCAGCTTTATTTTTGATTATGGCTCAGAGTCAAGAACTCTAATCACACCATCTGAAGTCACACACACTTTCCTATTTCTACTCCACTCCTGGAAAGTCCAAGAGCAGAATGAAGGTGGATGAAGGAGGAGTGATCCCGTATTTTGTAGACTGATACTGGTCTGATCCCAAAATGCAATAATTTCCTAACAAACCAAAAAGCATCTTTCTGGGCACTTCAATGGAGAATTACCTTCTATCTGCAAGACCTCAACACATAGAGGCTCTTCTTTAAGTTGGCAGAGATGGAAACAACCAAATCACATTGACTGGAAGTTTAGCCTAGTTGGAGTTTTGATACATTATTTTTACTGAACTGATTTAGAGCAGTTTCTAGTAGCTCTTCAGGACAGATCAAAAGATGAGACAAATTCTTATGTCTTTTTTTTGACAGTTACAGGAAAGCAGTTGGCAAAACTACCAATAGAGAGAAAATGGAAGTCTCCTTTTCAGAGCTGCAGATAACCACTACCATCAGTCACTAACTTCTAGTACACTGACAGAAGTCACAATTTCTAGTTGTGCAGATGCACTGAATATTGACCCTTCTTCCCTTCAGTGAGCCTTGTACCAATCACCGGCACAAATATCCTTTCATTAAAGATTTGCAGAGAAAAGAAAAACATTAAGGAAAAATTCCAGATCTAAAGTTTATTAATAACTAGCTGCGTAAGGGACAGGGGAAAGCTCAAGCCTAAAAGAATGGAACGAGAGGACTATATAAAAGCAGATCTTAAGGTCTTAAAAAGAAAAGTATTACACAGTAGGGAGATTTTATTAAAGTTTTGTAGAAGTTAAAAATCAGCTTTTTCCAGTATCATGTCTTATGTTTGAGCCTGCTGATAAATTATCACTTATCATACTTACCTGGTAAAACAATTAGATCAAAGTTTCATAATTAAAAAAATATATAGTTCTGAAGACTGAAGGGTTTGGTGTGGGCTTTTAAAGCATAAATGTAGGTACACATCTTTACTGCAAACTAGTTCACTGAATGGAAAAGTTGGATCAAGGGAATGATACATACAGATCCAAGCCAGTCATGTAAAGCAGCCATAAAAGAATTCAATGCCACTATTATCATGCATCAGGCAAAGTATTTTTCACAGAAATGGGACAAGGTAGAGATACGCCGGTAGAAGGCACTTGTTCATTGTATCCATTCCATGCTAGCACTGGCTACCCTAGTTTTTAATATTTGTTTCAACTTAGCAGGTGTGTAAATGGGCTTGACAGCTGAAGAAAAGTTCTACATCCCAGGGAAAACAAATACTCTAAAAGTAATGCAAAGACTTATCACTCCTTAAGATAGTATGGGTGATCAGTTTATACAGCTCCTTTGTGTTTGAAGACTGCTGCCACAAAAGCAAAGGAGATGAACACACCATGAAGTAATTGGCCTTTAATAATTTGAAGTAAAATTCCACACTACTTTTCAATACAAACAATCAGGATAAAAATCTGACTTTGTGATTGTCCCTGAAGGATAAAAACCTGACTTTTACAGCTGACATAAAACCTCCTGTAGGAAGATGTACGTTTCTGTTCTCTACAGACCAATTCTATACTGTCTGCCATTATTTCACTAATTTTCCCCAGAGCACACAGTAACTAGTTCAAATTATTTTGGTAGAGGCCATAATGCTTGGAAGTTATCAGATAATTCTTAAACTAGGATTTTGGCCATGTGCCCACTCAACCTACTGCAATATGTGTTTAACACCTTTACTCATGAAGAGCCCAGTACAATACATATGGGAACCCAGGGCACTATCCCCTAGCCACAGATTCCGACATCCTACAGAGAAAACCTGGGGCAAGTTCATTCATTTCAAAAGATGCTGTTGTCAGAGTTTTAGATCCAGCTTGTACTCACCTTAAATATGATGAGTCAGAACTTAAAAAGAAATAACCTATTATTGGAAATATTAGCTCATCAAGTACATTTTCTGTTACATGATACTTACTGTTCACACTGAAAGTTCCATTTGTGAGATAGGCTTCCAAAGTGACATTGCTAAAAGTAACATTCACGTTCTTCATATTGATGTGCTTGGAGTTGATGCATCTGTATTTTGTGCCCATATGCGCCTGAATGATACTTTTATGTGATACATTCTTCAGGCCTCCTGTAAAAAAATACATTGCATTAGTATGTACCAATATTCAAAGAAAAGACTTAGTATTACATCTGGAAGGGTTTCACAATAACAACAGAAAAATTTTATTTTACCTGTAGTTGAATTTGGGAATAAAGTTGCATCTGACAGATTGTAGTGGAAAACTAACTCTTCAACTTGGTACTTGTCTGCAGATTCTGAGAAATTCAGGCTTAAGGAATGTCCTCCTCCAAAATCCAGTACCAGAACGGGATTAGACGCGTTACCTTTTCCACATGAGCTCTGTGAGTCTACTGAAGCATTTTGCGGAAGAAAAAAGTGTACAAACTGTGGGGTACAAAATAAAACACATGTAAGCTTGTCCTCACAGCTTTTTAAATATCCTATGAAACCGTTACAAACATACAGCAGACATTAATATATAAGATGTCTACTTATATACCAGTATATAGCGAGCAGCATGCTACTGACATTCAAGTTTCAGAATCTTGCTCTCTGAAATTGGAGGACTAAATAGTACATACTCACAGCACCTCTTAGACTTTTCTTCCTTCTAAACCAGCAATATGAATTTGCAGGTACTTCTGTACTATAAGAATCAAATCTGGCAAACTCTTGACATGTGAAAAATGGGAGAATTTAAGCTTTGCTTCTTGTAGTACAACTGAGCAAGAACAAGTGAATGGTACGTCCTACGTAGCTTGGCTGTAATACTTTGAGTTTATTACACATTGTGAAGAAATGTGATATCTGAAGACCAATACAGTGAAGTTCTGAGCTTACTGCTTACAATAAGAAACAGACAAAAGTATGTTATGAAAGAAGTCAGTTCTGAATGCAAACATATATACCAGTATCAGCAGGATTTCAGACCATCAGCAGCACTGAAAACATGGATTATATAATATAAGGCTCAGTTCAAATCACACATAGCAAATGCACTACTGGTAAAGTAGTAGGATTTCTTTAACCTTGTATTACACTGATGGCTAGGAAAAAAATATCAACAACACAAAACTGCAATAAGACTATAAATAATCCCCAATTCCTATTCAGTAGTGAAGATACAAAAACCCCCAAAACTTATTTGTTAAGGCAAATTCTTAATTTTCCATTAACAAGCTTTTGCTGTTAATATGGAACAATTTGTAAGCATTGCACTAGTCTGTAGATGCACTGAAATCTAGAGATTTGCTAAGTAAGAAGGTCACAGATTTCCGGAGTTTAAAAAGTTTAAATGCTACGTTTCAGTTCAGATTTAGTCCATGTGAGTTGTGACCAAGTTACCAAAAGAGAACTAGTAGTATTTTTGCCATTACAGTTCCAGTGAAAGCCATTTTAGTTATCAACAGGACAGGTGTGGAATTTCAGCCTCAAAAGTAATTTCACAGGTTTTGTTTGTGATTGTTTCAGGCAGCCTCAACCTTGCCGTTTAATTAGAAGAAGCATCCATAATAAGGAAAAGCTGATGCAACATGACTGGGAGAGTAAAAATCTCTGTTGAAGCAGTTTTTCATACATAGATAGAGAAAGTTTAAAAACTGCACACGTGCAAAGATACCACATATTTTATAAATACTAAAAATACTAATAAATGACAAGCAGTAAGATACTCACTGCCCTTACCTCTTTTTGCACATGGGTTTTGTACTCCACTGAGAAGGCTACTGTCAAATCAGCAATTATGCAGACCTTACCACTTGGATCTTTCACTTCAAATGAAGAGGAAGCCTGTAAAAAGCCTGATAAAAATAAAAAGTGGTTAACTTGGTGTCACATAAATTTTCATTTTTAATCCCAAAGAGACAAATATGTACAACTGTACATTTTGGGAGTAGAACTTAAGCATGAGTTGAGTTTGGAAACTTGGCATTAACAGTCTCTAGATTAGCTTCAACATCACTAACAAACAGAAGATAAATTAAACAACTTATTTATAAAACTGCAAAGCCACCCAAACCAAAACTGTTGACATTCTGGGTCCTAAGAGATAAGAAAGACATGCAACAAATACCATTCATAGTGTTCAAGGCAGCTTCAGTGTTCTCTGCACACGGCAACCATTTTACCATCTTCAGCCAGACCTGACTTAGCTTATTTGATCCTGCATGCCTCCAACACTCTGCCTTCCCCCCACACCATGCAGCCGTCACTCTTGCTGTACCAGGACACTCAGCTGTGCATGCACTGAATGCAGCATTTAGAAAGCCTAGATTGACTGCAGATGTTTTGAAGGCACTGCCAAAAATAGCATGATAGAGCATGCTACCACTGCCAGGAGAACTTCTCTTTACCGTCCTCACACTCTCCACACTTTAGAGGAGGAGGAGGAGGCCAAAATCTTGCCACAGACAGGTTATGTTTTCCTGACTAGTTTAAGCTAAACTCAGACTGAGCTGCTGCAAAAAGCAGAGAAAAGCCTTTCTGCCCCTTTGTTCCATTCCAGCCTCTATGCTCAGAGCACACTGAGTACAACTGCCCAAAGTGCTGACTTAACAGGGCAAGAACACGCAGCAAGGGGAGCAGTCATCCTTTCTGATGGCAGCATGGACTGGCACCAGTGTGACCAGTGCCCACTGCCAACAAAGCTTCACACAGGGGACGCACCGTGGCAGGCTGGAAACAGCTGGACAGCTGGTTATCTCCTACTTCATTTGTGGCAAGGGACACCTGACAGTGCTCCTGCACCTGACCAGTTCTTTATTTTAGAATATTTTATTTTTCAGATTCTCAGTTTGTCACCACCACCACCCCCCAAATGAACCTCACTGCAAAAAGCCTGCACCATTTTCATGCTAGCACTTTATCAGTTTGCATTTGCAACAACTTCAGTCTTGCAGAAAACCTGATAAAAAAACAGCTGCAAGACATAAGCCACTATCACAAGCAAATAAGCTTTAAGGAGTCAAACATGCTAATCCATTCAACTGTTGATAATAACAAAGAGATCCAGATGAGGGATTATCCATTAGCTAGCTTCCCTCCCTGAGAAGTTTTCAAAAAACAAAACTTTTTACTGCAAAACTACGTTGTGTACAATTGTTTGAAGACAATTACTAGGAAAAATTGGACTTCTGTCAGCTAAACTTCAGTAGAAGGCACATCAGTTGCAGGAACACATTGGAAACTATTTCTCTGGCACCCAGCAAGCATTTTCCCTTGTCGCCTTCCCCTTAGCAACATCACATCCTCTCCCAGCACCAAGGAGGGCAAAGCTGAAACTGGAATGCATTCAACTTCACCCAGTTTTTGAAAGTCTAGACTTGAAATCAGAGATAGACAGAAGAAAGAAAATGCTTAAGAAGAGATAGTGTAAAAAACTTATTTCAAATGAAAATTGTCCTACCTTTGCCTTTATGTTCAGGATAAAATGTTTATTAAGGACCACATATTCACAAAGAAATGTTATTTACTGCAATTCAGAGCAGTGTCAGAAACATGTTCATCCACATGGAAGTTTAAATTTGCTTTTACATCTGGAACTTGTTTACATTTCATGCAAGCACTAGTTTTCTCCAAAGCAAGGTGCTTATACTTTCCTGAAGATTTCTAGCACAGCGTAGAAAAGAGTAGAGGCAGGGAATAAGAATCCATTGCTCCTTGAACTAACACTATGTCTGAAAAATGTGCTAGGATGAAAACCTTCAGTGTGCATGCAGACCTCCTTGTTTGATAGCTATTAAAATCTTGGCAATTTTTGAGCTAAAAATATATGAAGTAACTGAGTAAAATAATGAAAGAAAGACAATTTTTAAAAGAAATGCAGGGGAAAGACTGAAAAACAAGTAAGAAAAATGTTGGTGGCCTAAATGAAAACATGACAGACCAGTCCATTACAAATTATTCAGAGAACCACAGACAACGCAGAGGCACCAGAAAGCATCAAATGGAAGACAACTTCCAGTAATGAAGAGCTGATAAATCACCCTCAGCAAGTTTAAGTAATAAAGAATAAGGGGCATGAATAAACATTAAATAGTAACACCTGCATAACTACTAGGTTTTTCTAAGGTTAAAGTTATATCATTATATGAATCCTGATTTCATTAATGTGGAACAAATGCTATAAAACCCCAGTCCTTCTTAAGAACTATTCAGCAGCTGCTGGATTTGCAGTTTCAGTGATGAGACAGACACATCCAGCACGAGACACTGAGTGTCCTTGATGGAGTGGTGAGAGCTGTTTCACTGCAAGTAAGGCAACACTCTCAGGGATGGTGATCAGAGAGAACTGAGCTGCAGCATCATCTGCTCCCAAGGTCCTGAAGGAATGCAGATGAAACTGAGTGAAACAAATGGGATATAGGAGCAAAGAAAAATTGGAAAAAAACCACTGAAGAACAAATCAAGACACTGAAGGAAAGAAGGTCCCGCCTACTCTCTGCTCTAGCCAGTTTAAGGCAGAGGAACAGCTCGCAGGAAAGCAGCTGCTGAGTTTTGTGAAGGCAGTTTGAGTGTCGAGTAGTGATTAATGCCTGAATCATCACCAGCCCACAAACACTACAAGCCTACAGTCAAAATGTCAAGACTACAGAAAAGCAAACTGATGTTGAATCAATCGATCCTGGGAATATTTCTAATAAAGTTACATAATGAATTGCTTAATTCTATCAGGGCATATCTACAAGTTGAGAATATTGTTTGTACATCTCATAACAATATCATTCTTTGCAGTTAAACACAAAAACTGATACAACCTCCAGATTCTTAACTTTAGGCTTTAAATGTTCCTCTTAATAAACTGCAGAGCCCTCTATGACAACTATCTGTGGCACAGCAAGTGCAGTACTTCAGATTTAAATGAAGCAGTCCAAGACCTTTCAATAGCAAAAAGTAAATTTTGTTAGGTTCATTATTCATTTGGCTGGAAGCACTACATTATGGATATTTAGTAAAGGAATTACCAAAAATGTACTAACATCAAAGAAATTTCACTTTGTTCAGATGCTTCCTTTGTATTCCACTAAGTTCCAGAAAAAGGCTGCTTATAATATTTATTCTAGCTGCATATTTTCAATTGAAAATCATAAGACAATCTCTCCCTTTATACCTCATTTCTGCAATTACAGTCTCATGCAAGAAAACACTTAAGGTAACTGTTAAAGCAAGAACTTGCTTGAATTAAATCCAGCATCCTTCTTTATCTAACATACCTACCTCAAAAAGACCCAAAGTATATTAACAGTCTGAGATAAAATAACTAAGTCAAACAAAACAAATACTTCCTGGATTGTCTAACAATTTATCTTAAAGAAATCTACCTCATAAAGTTGTTTGTTTTAAGCTGAAAACTACAAAACTAACAAAACAATCTAGCACATGCTTTTGGGTTTCAACCTTCTTATAACTGAAATCCTGTTAGTCAAACACAGCTACTCCTGATTTACTCTCCCATATAATGGAAATCTACTAAGGGACAGAGATGAATGGTTGTTGTGTGCTAGAAAACCAAGCATATTTAATGGTAATTGTGTACACCATCTGCTTGCAAAGAGGACCTCAGTTATTACAGTTAATGATTTACTTTGCCTCCAATTTTTATTAGAAACATGGAACACTGACAATAACGAAAAACAAAAGCTACTTCTGTATAACCTGGGGTTTATTACTTTAGTCATGTTTCCTGCATAAGTAAAAACTTCTTTAGCATTGTTCTCCCTCTTGGAATAAAGGGCAGCAAGCCATCCAAATCCACCTGGGCACACATCCCGTATGATCAGTACTTTAAGCCATACAGATAACCAGTGGATGGGACTGTCTGCAGTTACATCAACTGCCTATACTGTTCAGGAGGAAAACCACGGGTGCAGCACAGCGCAGCTGCCAGCTCCTGGGATGTGCTGTGATGGGGTTCAGAGTATCCCACAGCCTGATCACACTCACAGACTCTCCTCAGCTCCAGCCTACCCTGGAAATACTGTGCAGCAGCACTCCAGGGTAAGGGATGCCAGCCCTACATAATTATTCTGTCCCTAGCTGCAGCACTGATGTGTTGCCTTGCACCTTTGCCCAGGTGGTCTGATGACAAACACAGCGAACACTGCTATCTGTGGGGCATTAATCCAAGGAGATAAGAAATGCTGGTTATTAGGTAAAGAAGGTAATCCAATGAGATAAGAAATGCTGATTATTAGGTAAAGAAGGTTTATTTTCTATTGTACATGTTAACCAAACTGCCCAGTAATTTACTCATTCTGATGGTTCAGAATGATCCTGTCATCTCAGTGCCATTTTGTGAACAGTGGTAATTTCAGTCACCACTTTTAACTCCTAAATCTATGCCAGAGAATAGAATGGAAGAATCCCCAAGGAGTTACATTCTCCTACAATGCTCTGTCTTCCAATGTATGCACCACTCCCAGAGGGACATCAGGTCCAAGTCCTTTATCAGAAGACCAAATCAAGATCACTTCCTTAGGATTCAGAACCTATACCACCTCGGGATAATACAGAAAGAAAAAGACAGGAACAACTGAAAGCAGGAAAATCCCTTGACAGACTTGATGCACGAAACACTCTGCAACAGGCGAGATGGTCTCCATAAAATGATGAGTTATACTTACCTTTGACCAACAGACACATGAGACTGAATGCTGGCTACCTGGAAAGCTGGCAGGAAAAGACAAAGCTGGACTCGCTTGAATACCCACACAGTGGTGGGAAAGGGAGAACAGAGCTTAATTCAAGGATGCATGAAGAGTACTTACAGGGATAAGAGAACCAGCTGCACTTGTGCAGGTGCAGCACCTGATTATATCAAGTTCCTGATTTAGCCAAGAATATGCATCCTTGCCAACCAAGAGACACATTCATGTAATCTCAGATTATGGTTTTGATATTGTTGACTTCAATTAAAGCAGTAAACATTTTGTTTTTCAATTTCAGTTCACAGATTAATAACTTCTGTCTTTATAAACCAACTTCTACAAGTACAAAAACATTAGATATGCCATAGATATGGCTATCGAACAGCCATACACTTGCCATTTGACCAGAGAATTGCACAACTGCATCAAGTTCAGTCACATGAAACTTCTTTATGGCTTCCTATCTAAAGGAAGGAAGTCGAAGTCTTGGGATAGCTCTACAGCAAATGATTTCATGAGTGCACTGGGAGAGCTGAACTCCCCTGGCCAGACCCTTTTCAGCATTCACACAAGTCCATTTTGCACTGGCTCTGGTTAGTGCTGCTGTATCACACCACACAACTAACACACATTCTTCAAGGCAGCTGCCAGCCCCAAACAATGTTTTAAAGAAAGGAGCACTGTGTGACAATTTAAAGAGAAAGCTTCCCCAGAGGAGAGGATATTGGAAATAAGGCAATAAACTTAACTGTCTGAGTAAAACCACTCTCCTAGTCCTACAGAGTAGATCTTAACAAGGAAAGTAAAAATACAGTATCATATGGAGTGAAATCTTGTTAAGAAAACAGATGCCATCAGAAGTTTAATACAAGAAAACCAAATGTATTAACCGCGAACTACTGTGCTCAAGGCTGAACACTGGAGAGGGAACAAGTACCCCCTGTGCAGAGCTGAAGCACATTTAAACTCTGTACTCTTAATGCCAGGGTACACCTAAGACTCTCACATTTGGAATTAACAGTAGAAAAAATAGTACTGATAGTCAGTGGTGCTCTCAAGGGACAGAGAAGGTTAAGAAACTGTTATACTAAGACTGAAAGAGACATCAGTCCATCTTGAAGTCAGATGCCCAAAAACTGTGGAATCCTGATTTACCAAAACATAAGGTACATTTAAAAGTATGCAATATAGAATCAAGATAATGCAAGGGATTGTTCAAATGGCTGTTGTAATTCCCACCACTTACATGCCCCAAAAGTGTCTTCTGCCAAGCTTAAGAGAACACATACCAAGAAATCCATTTCAGGACCAAGCTTCCTCAAGGAATTTCCAAATAATCACGGCTGACTTGAGAGCAAAGACAAACTGTTGAAGCTGAAACAAGCAAAAGCGAGGTGTGCCTTTTGCTAGAAATAAACTTTTATCTTTGAGACCTACAAAGGCTTATCAGAGATAAGAGCAGTTACTGTTGCAACACAGTATCAATCTTTTAGTCAGGTTCCTCTGTACTTAGAGGCAATTCTTCACTTTGTCATCTGCTACTGATTAGAAAACATCCTAATCGTTACAGAACAATCTAGAAGCTGGTTACACGAAAAATAAAACTCCTTGGTCAGCCTGAACAGAAACCTTGGAAATATATCTCAAAAGTGGCATGTCAGGGAATCTGCAGAGTTCTCAGCAAGTAAGAAGTTACTTCACGAGTCAGAAAAGCTGCTGAAGTCAAAGCCAAGTAACCTATCACATGATGACTGGCACACTAATTCAGATCCTTAGAGACTGTGTCAACACACTTCAAGCAGCTATCAAGCAAACACTGTGTCAAGGGCAGCACTTGGTAAAACAATATTTTGAAAGTTGCTCAGCATTAAAGCAGTTAGATTTTGTGAAAACCAAGTTATACTGGTCTCAGTTTCAAATGCCCAATAACGCCAAACCTGAAAAAAAAATTCAGCACCATATTCTCACTGGCTGGAATTCATTATCAAGTTTCTCAACTATCTCCACATCAGTAGCAAGGTTTGAAATTCCTCTTTGGACTAGAGTTGCACAATAGAAACATGTGGATTATACGTCAGTGACTCTGAAATGGCATCACACTATCCTGAAAAACTAATTTTCCCTTCTGCAATTCTCAAACACTTCATTACTTATTCACTACCCATGTCTGATTCTAATTTTAAATTTTCAGGAAAGTGTTCTCTGATGGGTCTGTGTTTCAGTAACGAAAAAATGTACGGGTGCTCTAGATCTCAGAGAGCACGAGCAGCTCTGTTGGGTTTGGCACACAACCCAACTGACTCATCGTGCTCAACAACAGAGCAGCACCATCTTACTCAGTATTTCAAAAAGCAGCAGCTAAGCTTAGGGAGGTACCTCCATTTCCCACAGCCCCCCGTCCCTGCATGTACCATATACTACCTAAAGGTTTTCTTAATTCCATATGTATATTTGATGGTAGCGAGGAAATTAATTACAAAATGCTCAATGCTGACACATGAAATGTTCAGCTTAGTGCTTGCTGCTCAAACTAAATAGAAAACTGAAACAGTAAGTGAGGTATGGTGAGGTATTCAGGTGGAAAAAAAAATTCTGCTGTCCTAAGTCAAGGCATCACCAAACAAGTTTTCACATCTGCCCCACCCATACTCATCTTTCAGTCTCCTGTGATGATGACCTTATCCTAACCCGTGTTAACTCAGATGATTAAAAGGCTGCAAATGAGCTAAAATATCTGAAGACTTCAGCTCATTTATTATCTTTATCTCTTATTCTTCTTCCCTCACCTACAACCCAAACCCCACACTCTATCAAGAAAGGGGTCTCTATTTGCACCACAAGATCTTCCCCAAGATTGTAGTATAAAGCTATGCAGAAACACCCAGCTCCTAAGCTACTAGACACTGGTACAAAGTCCCGACTATCAGTAAATAAAATAAAAAATAAATAAAAATAATTAATTTTTAAAAACTGTGGTAAAATAAACTATTCTGTTGCCTCAGTTGCAGAAACCTAACACATCTTACATGCCAGAAAGCAACAAAGATAGTGCCTCAAATGATGTTTCTAACTGCCAATTAAGCAGAGGAAGACCACTGCAATGTGGTACCAATTAACTGTGGTACCACATAAAAATCACTAAATCTGATTTGAAAGCAAACTATAAAGCAATTCTTCATTTAAGCTATAACTATATCAAACAAACTATTCAAGTAATTCCCACTATGACACCAGTTCAACGACACTTCAGCTGGCAGCCCTAAAAAGCAAGGAGCACTGTAAATCACTGTGCTTGCTACACTGGCTCACGAGGGCTGGATATTTGAACTGCTCAGTGCCCTTTGCGAGTGGCATCTTTTGGGCTCAGTGAAACTGAAGCACGGTCAATGGTGATAACGATATTTACTACCAAACAGACGTTACAGGAGTCTCAAAGACCGTCCCAGCTCAAAAATGATGGCAGATAAGCATTCTCAACTGCTACTCTATTTGGAAAATATTTTGGCCAGCTGCTGAACAAGTTTACTTTGCTGCCAAAGCCACATCTCAGAAACCTGATAGCGCTGTGTGATGTGGCTTTCAAGACAAGAAACCAAAAGCAAGGTAGTTATCAGTAAACAAGCAAGACACACTTCCTCGTAAAACAGCTTTGCTGACCTAACAAACCTTCTCATCAAGGCACTGAAATCACTCTATGCCAGACACGTTTCATCTTTTACTCAAGAAAGGGCAGGAAGAAAATCATTAAGCAACGGAGCACTACATGCCCTATAGAAAAGCGCTGCTTCCTAGCAATGACATCAGTAGCTCCCGCGTCTCCATGCCTCGTGCTCCAGGCGCGTTTCCAGGTTCTTCCCGGAGCGCAGTCCCGACACCCAACGCAGGTGCTCCGACCGGCGTTCCNTGACCGCTGACGTCACACGGGCGATCCGCCCATCACGTGACCCGGGCCGGCGCTGTCGTGCCCCGGCCGTGAGGGAGGGGAGGATCTCGCGAGAGCCGCGCCGCGAGGGCGCTGCCCGGGAGCGGTGTGAGGGGGGCGAGCGTGGGGTGCAGGTGAGCCCGCTGAGCTCTGGACTGCCTCCGGAATGTGCTTCGTGCCACTGAACCTAAAGGCAGTCAAGGGTGAGTACAGTCGTCTGGCACAGAATTCATTCAGTCCCAACTGTACAAAAACACTGGAAGTTGATGGTCTGTTGTCTCTGAAGTGTTCCATCTGTATATACCCAGGTATACACATAAGTCACATGTGTTCCAAGACCAAACAGGGGCTGCTAATGACGTGTGTTTGCATGGGTAAAAGTTGCAATTTCACATAGCTTCCGATATCTGATGCTTTTTAAGGAATCGCTTTTCTTTTTTTTTTTTTTTTTTTGAGAAAACCAGAAACGAACATTGTCAGATGTAATGGAGATGGACAGCCCAGGTAATTTGATCACTTTGTTATCCAATGCTCTCTTTTATCCACACTGTTAGGGATATGCTTACTTCATCG